>CM031598.1:77796634-77826634 GCA_018398815.1 Conus ventricosus
TGTCACCATCTACTTCCAAAATCGGTCTGAGATTTTTAGGGTTTTTTTCACCCTTATATAAAAAAAAATCTCTCACTTAAGAGATATACGGAAATACTTGCTTCACTTTACATCAAAAGTTTTATACATTGGTGGAAGATTTTTGTGTCTGTGTAAATTAAGATATTTGAATAATTTTTCAGCATACTTCGACCGATTTAATCATGAACCATTCGTAAGACCCAAGTAATAGGACACATTATGTTTGACAGTTCTTAAGAAAACTGCCTTTTGTAAAGACTACCACTCTAGTTTTGTCCATAGTATAATAACTTCCCGCTTACCATTTTAATGTTCCAGGCACTTTATCTTTTTCTGTGAGTGTGCAACTGAATCTTACATCACAGCAATGTCATAAGCATAGGTTGTCAAACGCAATTGTTGAATCAACAAAGACATGTATTCGTGAACCGCACAGCTGTTGACCTCTAGTTCTACTTCAGGTGGAACGTCTGAAAACAGCAAAGAGAACTCAAGATAGTCTTTGTCTAATGCCAAGACGGATGCAAAATATTCAACGATATTTGTCTCCAATGTCACGGTGGCCTTTACCCCTTTGTACATTCTTTGTAATGACACAAACATTTTCCCATAATCGCCCTTTTTACAACTTCAGAAAACAGTCATTTCAGTATATCAGTGCAATCGAATGCCTTTCAAAAGTCAACAAAAGTGTCAAATCTGCTATCTCTCTTTGTAAGATCTTTTTGTACAGGTAATTATCAAATAAGATTATAGCGGCAAGTTGGCTGTTTGAATACACGCCACAGGTAGATGAAGGATGAAGGGTATGTGGGATAATGGAGAAGGAAGGAGGCATGTTGGTTCGATCAAAACAACAAGATCTTCTGTAGGATGATCAAAAGCAAGCTGTAGATTTTTCTTTTACATGGTCACCTTTTAGCCATCCTTGCGTAAAAATTGCTAAATATGAAAAGTGTGAAAATAGAGCCTCTCCATTGTAGCGGTTCCTGTAATTACACCCACTGCCACTTTCACCTGTTTCACCAGGACCAACCTGTTCATTGTAGCATTTTTGTTAATACAACCACCGTTTGTTTTTTTTGTTTGTTTTGTTGTTGTTGTTTTTGGGGGGGTTGTATGTTTGTTTGTTATTGTTGTTGTTCTTGTTTTTTTGTGATACACCTTCGTGTGTGACTGATTGGTTTGAGAGAGCATGCAGTGAATGGCTGTGCTATTCTGTTCAAACAGGATTTATGAACGAATCTTCTTTTTTTCTAGGATTTCAGTCTTCAGAATTACTACACGGTGGAAAATCAATATGTACTCTTACACGTCCTCACACATTTCAGCAACGTTTATCTGCTTGAACATTTCCCTTGTGGAAATAAAAAAATTTATAACTTGACATCCAGAACTGTTTCCAAAGCACACAAGAAACGGTTAAAATCTGGAAGTAATCGACATATGATTTAGTGCTCTCTCTCTCTCTCTCTCTCTCTCTCTCTCTCTCTCTCTCTCTCTCTCTCTCTCTCTCTCTCCCTCTCTCTCTCTCTCTCTCTCTCTCTCTCTCTCTCTGGACGAGGAATGCATGAAAAAGTGTCACCCTGGTGTGTGTTATACCCTCGTTCATCAAGATTTTGTTCTGTCCATTGCCATTTGATTTCTCTTTCTCTCCCAGAGCTCTCAAGGTGAGGGAAGCTAGGTGCTGTCACTGAATCAGATCTGCTCACAGAAGATTTTACTTCACCCTAATGTTCTCCTCCTCCTGCTCATCCATCAGGGAAGAGAGAGAGAGAGAGAGAGAGAGAGAGAGAGAGAGAGAGAGAGAGAGAGGAGAAAGAGAGAGAGAGAGAGAGAGAGAGAGAGAGAGAGAGAGAGAGAGAGAGAGGAATTCCATACCATATACAATATCCTCCTCTGTCTCCCCATCATCTCAACATATTGGATGTATGTGTGTGTGTGTGAGAGAGAGAGAGAGAGAGAGAGAGAGAGAGAGAGAGAGAGAGAGGAGAGAGAGAGAGAGAGAGAATCCCATACCATATATACTATCCTCCTCTGTCTTCCGATCATCTCAACATGTTGTATGTATGTGATGTACCCCTGTTGTCATCTGTGCCTGAAGATGACAGTGTGTCAAGCTGTTCTGTTTGATTCGTGCTTTGTAAGGTGAAATATTAAGTTGCACATTGATGTGTACTGTTTTGTTGCTGTATAGTGGTAGACAGGACCTAGAAATGACGACTTCATTTATCTCGCTTACTGACCTGACATCGTCAATCAATGGAGAAGGAGAAGCAAGAGAAAACGGAACAAAGAAAGAAAGAATTTTTTTTTAAGATAACCGCAGAAACGACGCTCTTTCGTCACTAGGTCCGAGTTCATTTACCTCATCCAGCATAACCCATCGATTTGTCTCGTGATCTCGAAATTGCTTTCTCTCAGATGTTCACAAAGAAGTGTTCTGTGTTGACACTGGCGGGACAGCTTCAAGGAGACGCGTTGAACCGATTGGCGGAAAGCGGAGGGTGAGGAGGGAAGAGGAGGGTGGGGAGGGAAGAGGAGGGTAGAGAAGGAAGGGAACGGACTGGAGAAAGAAGGAATTAGATGGATTCGAGCACCACAAACTGACTCTGCAATACAACGACTTTTCACAGTGCGACAGTGAGATCATGGATCATGCTGTACGTTATTATATATTATTTCCTTCATTTTATCTGTCTCCATCGTGTCTTCCTTTCTTCGTTCCTTTCTTGTTTTGTTCAAATGGCGTACGTGTAGTTCGAACTAAGGTATTTTTGTGGTCCCATACAGCGCAGTGGTCGTCAGTAAGTACAGGTGATAGAAAGGCACACCCAGACTCAGTGACAGATTGACTGTTTCAAAGGAGAATGTAATGAATTCATTTGTTTTCAGATAGAAATCTGTTAAATAAGCTGACACTTGTGTGTGGGACCTGTGAGAATTTGAATATTTACCACATTAATTGTAGTGGTTGCAGAAAACAAGATGCTGCTATTCAATCATCTGCATAAAAGCACTGCACCCTGCGTTGTTTAATTAATCAACAAAGTGAATTGCACCATGGACAGGCAAAGCAGGTTTGTCAGTTTGCATTCTTATGTACACCAGCGACACAATATCCCCAGCAAATTCTCTACCAAAACCTAATATCGTGTACCTCTTCCAAACAAATACAGGCGATTCAAAATTAATTTTATTTTGTATCTCTTGGTCATTTCATAGTTAAGTAGGAACCTAAAGAGTTAAAAGAATGTTCGTCGAATGGTCTTTGATTCTACGAACACTGGCTTTGCCTCCAAGGAGACAGTGCTCACACACAGGAAAGACTGGGCCACAAATGAGTAAAAACAAGCGTTCAACAAAAAATTCTTGTCATTTGTAAGAGATAGAGAGAGAGAGAAGGAGAGAGAGAGAGAGAGAGAGAGAGAGAGAGAGAGAGACAGACAGACAGACAGACAGACAGACAGACAGACAGACAGACAGAGACAGAGCGTGGGAGTCAGGGAAGTTACAGTTGATGAAAGTTCGTTGACGTTGTGGTTTCTTGCCTACAAATGCATAATGACAAGGCTTTCGGCCTGTTCAAATGTCTGCCATTCACAGTTGGGTAGTGCTAAACCAGAAACCACACTGAGCATTACGATTCCACGACAAACCTACAAACCATGGCCCACTCCAGTCAGCATTTCAAATGACCAGATGGACCCGATTACAACACAGACATCAGCTGCAGAACACCAGTTCTATCTGGATGAACGACAAACTGAGTGACGGGTCTGCAACATCCACCTTAGGTAAGGAACGGCGAGTCAACAACGAACTTCTGGGCTGGTCTGACATTAGTACAAACCTGGAATGACTGAATTCAGTAGGGAATCTGGTCTTGGAACAGGAGTTCTGATTAGCTGGATGAACAACAAACTGCCGATCGACCCAACTGCAACACAGACTTGGGTCTGAAAACGTCTAATTCTGACTGTTGAAACAAACTTCAACACAGACTTGGGTCTGGAAACGTCTATTCTGACTGTTGAAACAAACTTCAACACAGACTTGGGTCTGGAAACGTCTATTCTGACTGTTGAAACAAACTTCAACACAGACTTGGGTCTGGAAACGTCTATTCTGACTGTTGAAACAAACAACAAATGACTGATGACCGGAGTAGCTCGACATAGGCTCAGAGGTCGGTCTGGGGAACAACCTGCCCTTCATATCCACGAGCTAATAAGTTGCATATTTTACCGCCTGCAGAGTTTACAGCCTACTGTCGTTAACTAAAGGAGGGAAATCGCTCTCGCACAAGATCAAGCACTTTGTTTTAAGCCATGGCGAACCATCTCAAACCTGCTATGGACCCCAGCAGTTTTTAATTTTGACTAACGTCTGACAACTTGAGCTGATACATTTTATGGGAGAGGTTGAAGAGAAAGAAGATTGAATTTGGAAAGAGGGGGGACGTAGAATTGAGTTAGGAGAAGGGGACGAGTGGGGGCTGGAAGGGGAGGGGATGCACACTACTCAGCTTAATCATGTGACGAATGATAATACTCGTGACCCATTTTACGGGAAGTTCCCTGTGGAGTCTTTGATCCAGTTTGAGCTTGGGGGTGGCAAATAACTGCCTGGTATGTGTCCCAAACGCAGATTTTCCCTAGAACAGCTGCTGATTACAGCCACAGAAATCCGCAAGAAGAGCTGGGGAGGGGGGGGGGGGAGCAAGAAGAGCAGGTGCGTTGTTTGTTGTTGCTACTGCTAGTGCTGATTCAACTATTGCCACTCCCTGTGATTATGAGAATGTTGACGTTGACGACAACATAGATTTACACAGGCAGGTAACTGACAGTTGACTAGGGTGATAAGCCTTCAAAATAACGCAGTTTAGACTCAAACCAGTGTTGAAAACAGGAAAGGAAGAAGAACAAAAAAAGTACTTGACGAGGCAATGGATAAAATGAAGGCAAAAGAAATGAAGAAAGTCACGAAGTAAGCTACAACACATGGAAGAAAGGACAAATAAAACAAAAACATAAAAAAACAAGGATGTCAGAGCAAGGCATGGAGAGAAAGGTCCGTGAAGGTGAACTAATAATGCACAGAAGAGAAAGGAACAAAGCAAGGGAGAGGAGGGAATTAAGCAACGAAAATGAAAGAAAGGAAGACGTCATGAAGTCATGGTGTTACACTGAAGGTGATTACAGAGGCACATCAGTGCTGAAAGGGAGACAGACTTACTGACTGACTGATAGACAGACTTACTGACTGACTGACAGACAGACTTACTGACTGACTGATAGACAGACTGAACATAGACCAACAAAAAGACGGACATGCATTTACAGAGGAGGGAACATAAGAATTAATCCTTCTCTGGTGAGTGCTCTGTTAGTCTTTGTGTTTCCTCCTAGGTGAAGATCAGCAGCTGTGTCGCTTTATGAAGAGCTCATCAGGTTTCCTGCTGGATCCTGGTTACCTACTGATCTTCAGTTTAACGCCCTCTCAGCTGGCGTGCTTTGGCTAATAAGATTAACTGATTAAAAGCACTTGCAGAGAAACAAAAAGGAAACCTTTAAAAATCAAGTAGATACCCCTGCATATGTGAAAAGTATTTCAAAATTAATTAAAAAAAAACAATTCCACTCAGTGAAGGATAAAACTAAGAATTTAGAATTAAATAACTGACTAATATTTGTCTAAAACTCAAACGACAAAAATGTAAAAGACCTTCTATGGTGGCCAGTGATTTTTTTTTTTTTTTTTTTTTTTTTTTTTGGGGGGGGGGCATAAGGGTTTAACATAGCTTTTACAAAACTTTAACTGGACGCCGTTGTATAAGGTCGAAGAGCTCAAAGGTTGATGCAGAACATGTAGAATTTGAAATAAAAAATATAATCCTATAATGAAACTCGGGTCCAGATGCGTATAATTCTGAGATAAGAGTGGAACAAGCGTTAAAATCCACCCCCAGTTAGGATATGTGACTTTAACAGGCACAATTACGTTTAGAGGAAAGTGCACACACACACACACACACACACACACACACACACACACACACACACACACACACACACACACACAACATGCACACACACACGCACCACACACACACACACACACACACACACACACATGCACACACACACACACACACACACATACACACACACACACACACACACACACACACACACACACACACACACACTATATATATATATATATAATATATATATATATATATATATATTATATATATATATATAATATATATATATATATATATATGCATACACGCACGTATGCACGTACGCTCGCCCACGCACATGCAAATGCACGAGAGAGAGAGAGAGAGAGAGAGAGAGAGAGAGAGAGAGAGAGAGAGGAGAGAGAGAGAGAGAGAGAGAGAGAGAGAGAGGAGAGAGAGAGAGAGAGAGAGAGAGATGGGAAGAAGATATGAATATGATCCGCTTGCAGAATCCTCCATCCAGTTCGATCAAACAATTCAAGGATATCGCTGAACGGATCATTTCAACAGTGAGTTTTGAAAACCCTGGAACTTCTCAGACACTCCGTCCCGGCTTGCCGTTTGGGAATGGTGCTGGGAGAAATCTCCATCTGGAAATGCAAACCCGAATTCTAGATTTGGCTTGCGCCTAGAATATCAGTTCCATTGTTAAAGTGTCGAACTTGCACTCACAGGATTTCGAGAGTTCGAGTTTCAAGATTATAAAAAAAAAAGAAGAAAAAAAAAGAAAGGGCAAGGAAAAACTGTAGCAGTGTTAATGTGCTGCTGTTTGTTTTGTTTTGTTTTGTTTTGTTTTTGTTTTGATTGGTCAGTCACTTTCATTGGAACCTGAGTACGTGCCTAAAAAGCCAAGATTTTGCGCGCTTCCTTCCCTTTCGCCCTCTTCCTAACCCTACCCTCACCCCCAACTCACCTGATATCTCCCGGACCCCTTTTTGTTTTTTTAGAGAGAGAGAAATCATCCGCCTCTGTCACTGGATGTATCACCTGAATTCAGAGCCAATTGCAAACGCAGTTATAGCCAAAAAGTTGGATTATATTAATAGTAAAGTGAAAACACAGTGCAAAAAATTTAAACCTTTACACTGTTCTGAACTGATGCTGCTATTTCATATAAAATTCCAAGTAGGAGACTTAGGGAGGAACTAAGGCTACTTCGTAAGTCACAAAACAAACTAACAGCATTGGAAGCGTTAAAACGAACGAACTCACGCGTGAACTGAAGGAATCACTTTCACTTCAGCGTGGTTCCCATTCCAAAAGTCATGGCCGTAATGGAATCAGGTCTGACGAAAATTCAATCAGGTCCTACCTTTGTTAGCCCCCCTCTCGCTGCTCATTAGTGTAGTTCGTGGAGAACTCTCTCCGCTGTAGTCTCGCTATATGTAGAGTGAAAAGGGGGGGGGGGGGGGGGAGATAAGGGGGATTTACTCAAAAGAAAAAAAAAAAACTGCAATCTTCATTCACTTCAGCGCAAGATGGACTTGTGCTGAAGTGAATGAAGATAAATGATTGCTCGTTGGTTTTCGTTGTCCTGAGTGTTTTGTATCTTGCTGGAAGAAGACCTAAGAGGTCGAAACGCGTAGTGTTTTGTCTTGTGATTCGTTTGTCTGCGTTTTCTTGGCGGTTCGCTGTTAATTACATTTCAAATGTGTTCAGATTTCCGCCTGCAGTGGCCTCACTTTGGAACTAGATCCAACAAAATTTCGCCAGGAACAGCCCCTCGTGTACAACAATGTTCATTTCTACAGAGTCAAAACTCTACTGATTCGTTTTGTACTCTATATTATAAACTCGTCTCCCTGGATTGAAAACGCGTACGAGAGTTTGCACTGACAGCCTCGAAATCGAGTTAAAGATAAAATAGTAAGGGTTGAAATGCTTGCTGAAGGACATATTATTAGATTCAGAAGAGAAAAGCATCTCTTAAGATAGTAAAAAGATCAAATGTATTTGTGATTGCTGCCAATAGGCACAATGAAATAATTCGGCATGGTACCATGTTTGTCGTGGACACCCAAATTAAACATAAATCGTTTAGACTAAACTCAGTATATATTGTTACGTAGATTAAAAGAAAAGCGCAGTAATGTAGTTTCTGAATGTTGAAACCACAGGCGGAACTTCAGACAGCTGGCAAGTTAATTATTACCGAGGAAATGCTATTGTCCGCTCTGCGTATGCAAATACAAGTTGTCTTTATTTTCAAATGAAATAGGGTAAGTGAGGGATATGTGTCTTTCCCCTTTGTCTTTCTAACTGTCCGTCCGTCCGTTTGGCTATTTTTTGCTTGCTTGTCTCTAGCAGCAGAAGAGAGGTACATTACATGGAAATCTCATTGAATTGTGTGTAAGGGGAAAAAAAAAACAAACAAAATGCTTAGCTATGCTGTAAGAATAGTACATGCAAAAATCTCTATTTCCTTGTAATGGTCTATCAGTACAGCTATGAAGCAAATACAATTTTATCTCAGAATGACTGTACACATCTTCAGACAGGAGAAAAATAATCCTCGACAAAATTTAAAGCAGTATTTTTTAACATCCTACCAAAGTCCATAGAAGATGGGGTTTTTTTTTTCAGATTTTGACGAAAGTATAGAAACCTACTGTTGTCAGAATGCTGAGAGTTTTCCAGGGTTGTTTAAGACTTAAAAGAAAAGTGACGAAATGAAGCATGGGAAGAATGTACTACGCTCTCTCTCTCTCTCTCTCTCTCTCTCTCTCTCTCTCTCTCTCTCTCTCTCTCTCTCTCTCTCTCTCTCTCTCTCTCTCTCTCTCTCTCTGCTAATGATGTGAGGAAAGGCTTTACGTGGTTCACGTACTGTCGGCCTTCTCTGCCCTCCTACGTCCCATGTTATCATTGAGGTCGAGTGGCGAGTTAACGAATCCCTGGTGTGTGTGCCAGGTGCCACGTTACGCCTGAAGTGTCGATGACGGCATCACAGATAGCATCAGGAAAGCAGAGTAGGGTGGGTCTGAAAGTTCTTCCTGCTGGCGAGTCACTTTGATACAGGGTTGAGAGTGGGGAAGAAAGGAACAGGAACTAAGGAGAAAGAGGTGGACGACCGGAAGAGGTTCGGAAAAAGAAAGGAAGGATACAGACTTTTTAAGGAGAACAAAGAAAAGAGAAAAATAGGCATATAAGGAAATAGAGGTGCGGGGCGTGTGGGATAAAGGAACGGGGAGGAGAAAAAAAAAGAAAGAAGGAAGGGGGAGACAGAGGGCGAGGAAAGGAAGGAAGAGAGAAAGATAACTACAATGGGAAGAGAAAAGAAAGAAAAGGGTGGGAGAAGGGAGGAGGAGGGAGGAGATGATAGGAAGAGGTAAAAAACGTGAAAAGCCGGAGAAGGAGGCAAGAGTGAGGTAGGTAAAGAGAGGAGGATAGAAAGAACAAGAAAGAAAGGCGGAAAAAAGAGGAGAAAGAGGGAAGGAAAAATGGAGGAAGCTAGGTATGGCTGCCTTAATGGCGGGATAAAAAAAAGCAACAGTCATACACACAAAACTCCACTCCCTTTATTGGATAGATGGGATGCCTGTCTATACAGGGAGTGTCCGCAGGAGTATCAACCTGCGTATGCAGAAGAAGAAGAAGAAGGAAGCTAGGAAAGAGAAAATAAAGAGGAAAGAAAGTGTCAGTTTTATCATAACCCAGTGGACCGCCTAGGGCGCTTTCAGGGCTGGAAAAGGCGGGATGAGAAGCCGAAAGATAGAGGGCAGCTTTCTGCAATACCCATAAGTATAAAGCAAACAAAATGTTCATCATGCATATCACCTCTTTCTTCAACGTCAGAGCCGCCGGTTACAAAATCAGAGACAGACAGACAGACAGACAGACATAATTTAAGACAGACAGAGAGACAGACAGACAGACAGGGACACAGAGAAAGAGGCAGAAACAGGCCAGAGGACAGACAGAGAGACTCAGACTCAAGACTCAAAAACTTTATTATCAAGGATAGAGATTTTAGGCAGTGCCTATTCTTCCAATCTGTCCTTGCTATTCTACAACATTCAATAAACACACTCCCACATATTAATAATGGTAAAAAACAATGAAGAATATAGCAACATTATAATAATAAAAATAACAATAGTAAAAGAATAATAATTATTTAAAAAAAAAAAAAAAAAATCCATTCAAAATTACACAAATAATCAGAGACGTACGTGCGCCGCACATGCGCGCACACGCCCACAATACACGCACGCACGCGTACACCCACACACCACACACCCACCACCCCCCCACACATAATACATTACACATTTTCTCGCTAATTATAGAGGCAAACATAAAATTTAGGGCGTTGAGACTATGATCAAAAGGTTAGATTTATTGTTCAAGTAAATGTTTATGTATTGCTGATTTGAAGGACGGCAGTGATTGACATGTTTTGGCAGACGGAGGAAGAGAGTTCCACACAGATGGACCAAAAATGCAAAACTAGATTTGAAAAAATCAATGCGGACACGTGGTAAAATGTAATTTTTTGAATCATATCGCGTTGTTGCCATTTGGATAAACTCAGCAAGATATGTTGGCGCCATGTTTGCATGGACTTTAAACATTAGTACTGCCTTATTATAGATCAGTTGGCTCTGCAGTGGTTTGCTCATTAGTTTGCGAATTTGCCGTGGTTGTAGAAACTTGTCGGGAAGAATCAGCTTAATTCCCGCCTATGCATAGATTTGATCTTTTTTATGGGGATTTTCACCGGCACCACTCCAGACAGTGGACGCATAGTTGATGTGAGAAAGGCAATGGGCTTCAAAAAATAATTTCCGGATGTGTGGTTCAACATAATAACTGAGTTTATTGGCAAAAACAAATTGCGAGCCAAACTGTTTGCAAACATGATTTATATGTGATTTGCCATTTAAAATTATCATCAATAATCACGCCTAAGACACGGTGTTCGGAAAACCTGCTCGATCAAGGTTTCACTCATTTTTAGGTTCAACATAAGATGCTGTCGTTGATGTTTCTGTCTCGATGCTAGGACCATACATTTTGTTTTGTGCGGATTAAGGACCATTCGGTTTTGGTTGCACCATTCAAGAATCATTTATACTTTGTTGTAACGATATTTGTACAGACATGATGTTTGTATCACTACAGTGAAGAGAAACGTCCTCAGCGAACAGATCACAGATGACACCCATTGTGGATATGTGCATCGGTAGGTCATTTATTAAAAATACAGAAGAGAAGAGGTCCAAGGACAGACCCCTGTGGAACACCCAGCTCACTATTCCTTCAGAGGAATAAGTACCGTTTAAGTAAACACGCTGGGTCCTGTTTTCAAGATATGACTGAAAGAAGGTGACTACTGCCGAATTTTAAAACATATGCAGTCATTTTTTTTAATAATATGTTGTGGTTACAAGATAAAAACGTTTTCTTAAATCGAGGAAAAAACAGTTCCAGTGGGTTTCTTTCTTTGGGGATGGTGATTAGCCATGTATCACAGGGGGCGTGTTAAGGCCGTGTGGCATGAGTGATTTCGAGGGAAAGCCTGACTGAAATGGGTGGAACAGTTTGTGAGTTCCTTTATGTTTAGTTAGGTGTTTGTGAACATGCATCTCAGAGGTTTCGATACAACGGATAAAAAAAATATTGGTCTAAAATTGTTTAAATCAGTGAGATCTCTTGATTTGGGTAAGGGAATAACTTTTGCTGCCTTTGACCAATGGGAAAACATTTGATAAATACACAAATTATAAACATACGTAAGGGTTTCACAATGTAAGGTAGAGCAAGCTTGAGTATAGAAGCATTTAAGTTATCAGGCCCCATTGCTTTTTTATTTTTAAGTTTGAAATTAAGGAACAACTTCTTTAAATACCCAAGCAAGGGGATGAAAAATTTGAATCTCTAGTATTCAATCGTTCTTGGCAAAACGATTGGAGAACAGCTGGAGTCTCATATCGATTAAGAATGTGACACTGGCAGCTGTTGTACTGATTCAGTTACCTGAAGGAAATGATTGTTGAAAGTGTTAGCAGACCACATAGTCGCAGTATTATCTGATTTCTTTCTCGACTTGTCAGTTTTTTTCATTAACAGCACGCCATAATGATGCTGTATCCCTGTGTGCGTTTATCAGTTTCCTAAAATGCTCAGATTTTGATTTTCTAACTAGATCTGATACTCTGTTTCTCTGTTTTTATATTCATCTACTTTTTTTGCGGTTTTAAGTGCATCCCTTGTGCCATTTCTATAAAATGTCTTTTGTCAGCCAGCGGGGAAGTACTCTGTGTTTTACCCTTTTTCTTCTAAGTGGGGCATGTTTATCAACGATTGAGAGAAAGATATTATACAGGTATTTATTACGCTTCATTTGGTCTGTGTAATTGAGTACACTGTAGAAAAGGAGCTAAGCTTAAGTCGAGGAAAAATTCATCCTTACTAAAATTTTTTGAAGCAGCGATATTGAATGGTTGGTGGCCCTTTTCTTTTGGGCTTTGGAAGTTTACAACACCAAGTACACAAAATGAGACAGTGGTCGCTGATGCTTTTGTTGCCCATGTTATATTGGATACCATGGCTTTGTTGTTTGTGTAGATATGATCCAGTAATGTAGAAGATGTCTTTGCGATTTTAGTTGGATTATGAATAAGCTGATGCAAGCCAAAGAGTGTGGTGGTCGCATCCCAGGCAGGCTGCCGTTTTAACAGATCAATGTTTAAATCACCCGAAGAATGCATTTGGATGCTCTTATATACATCATCCATCATGTGTACAAAGTTGTCATACCAAAGGAAAAATGGCAGCGGGATTCCTGTACACATATCCAACTGAAGAGGGGCTGAGTTGGAGGGTTTGACCTGCAGGGACATACATTCAACATTTCAGGCTCAGGTCACGCCGCCTTTTTGTACAGTGAGCGTGCTCTGATGATTATATATTCCCAAATCCTGTTTCACCAGAGTGATGTGCATCGCGTCGGACAAAGTTATAGTTAGTTATGGTTTAAAACTGTATCAGTGAAACGGGGAGTCAAGGCGAGTTTCACTAAGACCAAGCAAGAATGAATTTGAAGGGGATTCGTTTAGAAGAAAACAGACTCATGAATCTTATTTGGCAGATGATAAACTTTTAGGTGACCAATGCGTAATCCCGTATCATATTAATTACATTACAATGGTCCTTGTATTAATTCTAGAGCAAAATCCTGAGCAATAAACAAATAGATATACTGTTACAACAACAATTACAAATATAAGATCAGCAATTTAAAAATATCCAAGAACACACAAAATCCAGAAAGCAGGGCAATGAAGTTCAGTCCAAAGGCAATTCAAGTATGTGTACTGATGTGATGATTATAGGAGACGACGATTTTGCCGTTAACTGTCGTTAAGATTTGTATAGTCAAGGAACACGATAAAAGCGCATAAAGAGAGGGAATATGGGGCTGGTTTACACACCGTTTAAAAACTTTAGGAAACTAGAAGCGAATGAGAAGACAATAAAATCTTCACAGAATATGCCCGTAAGCTCCTCGGTCGATAGTATACTTATAGAAACACTTTTCTGAAATGAAAGATATACACAAAAGGGAAATACTTCTAAAGCAAAATTACGATGAAGGGTACAGAAGAGAGATAAAGAAAAAGAAAAAGAAGGAAAAAAAAAAAAAAAAAAAAAAAAGTAAATGAAACTTAAGACAAAGCAAAGACCAACAACCCAAAACACTCGCATACAAATACACAAGTCAGTATAGTCGCACTTGTAAACTACGAGTTGGCATGCACAATATTGCCTCGCTCGCAGTAAATAGTAGTTATTGCAGAAGTCTCCTATGCAGAGGCTTTGTTCAGTTCTTTTCTATAAGGATTTTTTTTTTTCTCTTTGTTTTACTTAAATACAAACACAAATGTGTCCGTATTAGTACACACACAACAGAACAATCTGCAATGCAAAATGATAATGAAATGAGAAAAAAACAAAAGTTAAAGTTACAAAACAATTGTGCAACAACTATACAAAAAGGTAAACAATGTTCAAGGGAAAAAAAAAAAAAAAAAAAAAAAAAAAAAAAAAAAAAAAAAAAAGGAAAAAAAGAGTATTGGTTTATGATGATGACTCGTTTTAGTCTCTCAATACGAGCACGCGTCACACTCCCAGTGTCAGCACATTTGTTCTGTCTTTTTAACCACTGAGTGGTAGTACTTCGTTTACGACGCACCGTTTTTGTTTGTCTACAACAATCCCAACGCAGCACATTTTGCTCTGTCTTTTTAACCACTGAGTGGCAGCACTTCGATGTCGACGCACCAGTTTATTGTTTGTCAACAACACCATAGAAACACTTCTTGAGATAAAAGTAACAAGTCGTGCAAAACATCTGACAGGACCCGACAGACTGCAGCAGGCCAGACAAGGAAACGAACCAAACAAACAAATACACATAGATCACACATTTCACACGCACGCGCGCGTGCGCGCGCGCACACATACACAGCTCACACACACACTTACGCACGTACGCACACTCACATCACACACGCGTGTGTGCGCCCAAAACACACGCATGTAGGAAAAAACTATTAGATATGCGCTCAAAACAATTAGATATGCGCATGCATACATAAACACATAGATGATGAAAATTATTAGCATATCGCATAATACCTGTGTGATATGAAGTGGATATAAATTTTGCACGCTCATAACCATTAGATTGCGACACTACATAGCACATGGATGATGAAACAGAGACAGACAGACAGACAAATTCACACCCCTAACACCCCAAATCGGATTTAGCTGACTCAGAAATCAGTCATGTCAACATGATAAAGATTTTGACATGAGGGCAAAACTGACAGAAGATTACCACGGAATTTATTTACCCAAGAGGAAAGGCGAAACAATGGAAAAGTTTGACCTTTCCTCCTCCAATAATCTCTCTCTCTCTTCTCTTCTCTCTCTCTCTCTCTCCTCTCTCTCTCTCTCCTCTCTCTCTCTCTCTCTCTTCTCTCTCTCTCTCTCTCAATATGGTCTCCCGAAGATCATTCCTTTTCTCCCCCTCTTCCTTCTGGTCAGAATCTCCTTCTCTGTGTATATTTCCAGTGTACGACCTATGACAACGCGACCACTGTACTGACAACAGGGTTAGAGTTCAGTCGATCAACATTTCTGCATTCCTGAATGCTGGAAGAATGCTAACGGCAAGATTGAAAACAGTAAAGGCATATTATCATCATGGTTTGCATGTCGGGGAAAGGTTTCTGAATAGTCGGTTCACTTTTTACCCCCATTTCTGCACACAACCTTCAGGAATACACTGTATTTCTGAAAAGTTATTAACAAACAAAATATGCTATGTAAATAGCCTGAGTACACACGCGGTATAAATGTTCACTAACACGACCTTGATATTTGATGGAAAGAATGTATTTTGTCGTGATGGGCATACATATAGAAGTGATGGGAATCTATACTGCGTTAATTCATCAAGCAAAATGGTGGCTATGGCTTCATGCATGCGGATATCTCGTTTGGGAAGTTTCAGGTGTTTCTGTAAAGTCTGCTATAGAGTGGGGGCCCCAAGGCGGTTTATCGACGACAAAAACATCACAGTGATGTCATAACTCTTTGTTTATAGTTACAATTTAGTGTTTGATATCATTCATGTGTTTCACTGTGCAGTTTCTGTGAAAGAAAAAAAGAAAAACAGCTATCAGCGAAGCGACGTCTCAACTCTGAAACTTTCTTGCAGCTGCACTTGCAGAAGTTGAAATGATGAGATTAGATCCAGAAATTCAGCCGGACTTGAGAATTTATTTCAATTCAATCATTGTTTCAGGCAGATGTTGAATCAGTTTGTTTGTTTGTTTGTTTGTAACGGTCGACAATGGAGAGGTGTAGAATCGACGAGATAATAATGTCGCTGGGAAAAGAAAGATTAATGAACGCCATTGGTTAAGAAAATGTAATAGAGAAGTTTTTTTCAGACACGTTGAGATTAGATCGTGTTTGGAGTGGAATAAGTTATTGTTAGGGATCTTTTAGAGTTCTTGGCAAGTGGCTGCCCTCCATTCTTTGCTCTTCCCAGATTTTTTATTACCGTGCGTGTGCTTGTCCTATGAACTGCTATTAAAGGGTAATCAAAAGACTTTTTTTTTGTTTACAGCCGTATGGATAAAACTAAATATGTTGTCTAAAATTGTTGGAATCAAATACTCAAATGCTTTTTTTTTTCCAAACAGTGTTTCTCGCAAAACCTCAGTGCAGTTCACGGTTTTCTTGTTGTTCTTGGTTGAATTCCAGATGGCTGTTGGCTCGGGATCTGTGAAAACACAGTGCTATCAAGCTAGCATGCGGGGAATATGGGGCAGAGAACGAAAGGAAAAGGTGTCTAAAGAAAGCCCCCGGTAGCCTTCTTTTGACATAAACAGCAGTGGGAGAAACGTGCAAACACTAATTAGCGTTCATTCAACATAGGCTGAGCTTTTGATCTTCAACATGCTGCACAGATTTCACAAGCAAAAACTCCAGAAATCCAGAGCTGCCTTTCTGTAGTTCAGATGTAAGGCAACATAAATGACCAGGAGCGGCAATGCTGGTGGCGGTTTTTTCTCTGGTGATAGAATCTCCTGATGAATGTCAATGGACCCGATGCTGCGGGGCAGTCTTGCCTCGTGTCAAACTCTCCACCGCCAGCAAGCCGCACGCGGACAATCACATCCAGAAGAGATCCTCACAACAGAAGGAGTCACCAGACCAAACAGCTGAGCGCCAAAATGGGAAGTGGAGAAAGAAGTCCCCACCAATCGAAAAACAACTTGCCGCAGGAGAGGAAAACATGAGAAATCGGATAGGAAATGCAGCGGCAATGGAGAAAAGACTGGAGGGAGGGAGAGAGAGAGGGAGAGAGAGAGAGAGAGAGAGAGAGAGAGAGAGAGACAGACAGACAGACAGACAGACAGACAGACAGGCAGACAGAGAGACAGACAGAGAGACAGACAGACAGACAGACAGACAGACAGACAGACAGACAGACAGACGAACGGACGGACGAAATGAATGAAGGAAGGACAGATAGACATACAGATAGACAGACAGACTTGACGAACAGACGGACATATCTGTTGTGGGTTCTTGTCAAAGTCATTGGTATTGGCCAGTTTATTTGGACCGTCGTTGGACGGGACGTGGCTGCATCCTCTGGACAGATACTCTCATTCTCCTGGCTCCGGAATTATGCAAATACTGCCATCAGAAGCGGGCATGATAGGTGGTGTCGTGCGTGTGCTGCCATCAGAAGCGGGCATGATAGGTGGTGCGGCGGTGCTGCCATCAGAAGGGGCTGATAGGGGGGTTTGTGTGCGGGTGCTGTCAAAAGCGGGCCTTAGGGGGTTTTGGGGTTTTATGTATTTCCCCTCACATGGGTTTTCCATTGGTTGATATGTTACCCGTCCCAAATTTAAAGGAAAAGATTACAAGGCGTTTGGGGTAGGGGGTAAAAAATTGGGGCCAAAAAAACAATTTTTTTGGGGGGGAGTGTTGTTTAAAAGGGTTTTAAAGGTAGGTGTGGTATGTGTTTTAACCTGGTATGCATCATGGGGAAAAGGGGGGGAAAGAGTCATTTTTAACCCCAGCAGGGCCAGGCTCAAAATGTCGGGACGGTGGTCCTCTTTGCTGACAGTCATTACAGGTGAGTGTAGTTTGGGGGGGAAGTACGGGGGGAAAACTTAAAAAAAGAAAAGGAAAGAACTATGTTAAATTTAAAGAACAGGTTTTACACGAACCTTTTTCGTGTTTCAGCCTTCCCCTTTCACCCTTCACCCTTTACCCTTCGCCCTTTCCCCCCCTTCCCTTTCCCCCCTGAGGTGGTTGAGAGGGCCATGGTGTGGGGAACATCCCGGTAGTTCCCCCCGCCAGTCCAACCCAGGGGAGGAGTTAAGCTCGTCATTTCGCAAGAGACAGGGGGAAATCGCGGAGAAAAGACGAGACTCGATCTCCAGGAAAAGAGAGTTCGAGGGGGCAGTATTTTGTTAGAGAGAGAGACAGGGAAATTTGAAAAAAGCAGGGGAGTTTTTCTTGGGCAGGAGGTCCTCGGGGGATTAGGGGTTTTATATTTCCTGGTTCGGTTTTTTTGGAAAAGGGAAATGTGAAGGCCATAGCTTTTTAGACGGAACTAGAAATTTTATTCTCGTGTGAGGGAGAACAGTGTGCAGATTTATTTGTCTCTCGGTGTGAGGGGTCATGTTGAAGATTGATTTGTTCCGTTGGGAGAGATACATGTGGCAGATTTTTTGCTCTCAGGGGGGAGAGAGTTTTGTTTAAATCTGTTTAAAAGTGGTTGATGATTTAGAAAATTGTTTTCCTAAAGGGAGGGGGAAAAAAAAAAAAGAAAAACATTCGGTAGTGCGCCTTTTGGGTTTGTTTGGAAAGATTGCGTGTGCGTTGGAAAGTGATGAATGCGGGTATGCAAAGGTGACAGGTGCAGTGGTGCCCCCGCTCGTTTCCCCGGCTTTTATGCCGTTTGTTTCCCGGAAAAAAAAAAAAAAAAAGATTTTTTTTGTCCCCTTGGGGTTTAAAAAAAAAGAGAGATTTTATTTTTTCCCTCAAGGGTTTGAGGAAAGGAAAAAAAAAAAAGGATTTCTATTTGTCCCTCAAGGGTTTGGGGGAAGGGAAAAAAAAAAAAATTTAGGGTTTTTGATTGTGTTAATTTTGATTTGTTTTTGGGTTTTTTGTATTTTTATGTTTTTGGGTGGTTGACATTTCTTTTGGGTTTGCTTACCCGTTAGGGTTTTTTTTTGGGGTAGGATTTCTTTTTGCCCTTCCCAACCCAGGCCCGTAGCCTAAACCTTTCTTGCTCAAAATGGCAGCAAGGGGGGGGCGTTGGGAAAATCGCTGTCCTTCCCCTGGATTAGTTTTTTGCCCCCTTTCCCCGGTGTACCCCCAACCTTTTCCCTGCGTTTAGAGGGGGAATGGCGTTGGGAGTCAATAGTCTTCCCTTTCCAAAAAATATCTTTTCTTTCGCTTTCCATTTTTTCAGTTTGTTTTTCCCCCCGGCCCCTCAGAGGTGGGTAAATTTCCCCGTCACGCTATAGGTAGGTGGTGAGGTTGATTCCGCTTGCCAAAAAAATTTCTTTTATCTTTTGTCATTTTTTTTTTGTGGTGCGAGATTTTTTTTGAGTTGGGTGAATGTGATTTTTTGGGGTTTGTTGTTTGTATTTTGTATTATTACTGTGTGTGGGTATTTGGCAGTGATTTTTTTTTCCCGTCTCCAGTTTAGGGGACGTGCCATGGGGGTTGCTGTCTGGGGGTTCTTTTTTTTCTTGATTCTGCTCACTATTCCCCCGGGCCCCTGGTACCCTTTCATTTCCTTTTTCCCCCTTTTTCAAACCTCTTCCTTCTCCCAATAAGCGCTTATCTGTTTTCTTTTTAATTTTTCTCTTTTAGGAAAGTTTTCCCCATTTTGTGTTTCCCCCTCTTTTTAATTGTTGTGATTCATTTTTTTTGTAAATTTAAATTTTCTTTTTTGTTTAGGCGGTCATTTGTTTTGTAATTTCGTTTGAAATTAAGAAGAAGAAAGAGACAAAAGACCATTTGGACTTAAACTTTATAAAGAATTTTTTTCAGAAAACTTTTTTGTGTTTATTTTTTTTCTTTTCTGGGAAAAAAACTTTTTTGTATTAAACTTCATTTGTTTTGAAATTCCCAAATTGTTCGTTCCCAAATTATTTTTGGGAAAATACATTCCTTGAATTTCATATCTACCTGTTTAAGTAAGCTGTTTTTGTTCTTTCCGGAAAATTGATTCTGTTTTGTTTATACTATAATTACGGTTTGGAAACATAATATCTCATTATCCCTTTAATTTTTTCATATCTGAGATTGTTTGGTGTTTTATCTGCGGTTCTTATGGATGATTTTTAGATTGTTAAAAAAGCGGAACGTTTGGGGTTTTGATGGAGAAAAATTTACTAACTTGTGCAACAATGCACAGATAGGGAGACGGCAAAGAGGGGAAGTGAAAAAAAATAATTACGGGGAAGCCGAAATTAAGAAAAAAGATTAAGGGGAAGCTGAAGCAAATGGGGATACAGGGGAGTGAAGAAAATAATTACAGAGGGAAGCTAAAGAAAAAGGGACTACAGAGGGAAGTTGAAGCTGAAGACGCAAATTTAAATTTGAGGCAGTTAAAAACTGGACGATGCAAAATTAAAAAGAATCCCGGGACGAGAGAACCTCCACCGTGGGTTCCGCACCCTGCCTCAAAAAAAAGGGCTTATTTTCCCAAAATTGCCCCCTTTTGGGGGAAAAAAAAAAACGGGGACTTTGATAGTTTTTCTTTTCCGTTTTAAAAGTCCGAACGTTTTGGTTGGCAAAGGGAAAAAGTGGACATTGTTATTGGGTTGTTTAAGGGAGCGCTTTGACTTTGTACCACTCACTTGCAGCAAAAAAAATTTTAACTTGGGATCTTTAAAAAGAAGAACTCCTCAAAAAATTTCGTTCTGCTGATCGTTTTCCAAACGTTTCTTTCTGTGCGCCCTGAAAAAGGAGAATCGTTTCCGTCTTTTTGATCCGTATGGTCATTGTTTGGATGATGGATCGATTTATCTAAAAACGAACAAGATTTTTCTCACTGCGGTCTCCTTTTAGAGAAAAAACCTTTTCCAGAGCTGAGAAAAGATTGGCCATTTTCCTTAAAAAAAAGGAAATTTTGAAAACGTTGAGGAAATGGTCGTGGCTGATCAGTATTGTTCGCTCCCCCCAGTAAGGGGTGGTGAAAAAGGAAAATTTTTCCATCTTTGAGTTCTGCTCATGTACTTCCCTCAGGACAGGGAAGTTACGGGAAAAGGAAAAATCGGGGGTTTTTTGAGCCCTAAAGGATTTTTACCTTTTTAAACGGACAGGGATCTTTCCGGGGTTGAGTGACTTTCGCAATCCCAGTATCACCCCCGGACGGGGCCCGTTACTTTCAGAAAACTTTCCCGGGGGTCGTGGACAACGACCACCACGTAGACCTTTTGGGCCGTTGGGAAGAACGAATTTAAAAACAGTCGGCTGCCGATCAGACAAAGCGTGTTTCTTTTGTGTGGCAATTTCCCATTGAAAAAGAATTCCCCTTTTCGGAGGGGGGTGAAAAACCGCTTTTGTCTCCATGTTTGTGAAGAAGGGCCCTTTGTTTTAAAAACCGATCAATCTGTTGATGGACTGGGTTAGAAAACGGGCCATAAAGGGATTGCGGGCTTCAGTTTGCGAAACGGGTGCCCCCCGTGGTGACGGAAATCTTTCGTGCTTCAAGCCCCGTATCTCAAAATGTCCAAAAGTTTTGGTGTTGGAGGGTTTTTGAAACTTTTCCCGTGGGAAATTTTCAGTCGAACACCGTACTACCCCGGCTTTTTACCGCCTGTGTCTTTTTTAACCCCGGCTGCGACTTGATATTGGGAAATTTTGCCAGGTGTCGCCCATTCGGGGGTGTGGGGGGTTTGTTCCTTGTTTGTGAGTACTGATCAAATGTCTGAGCAGGGAAAGGTACAAAGCCGTTTAAAAAGTCCAAAAACTGGATGAATCCCGATTACCCGATGATTTAAAAGAAATGCGGGAAAAAGACGAGACGTGCGAAAATTCTTTTGTGTTTTAAACAGACGTCACTGCGTAAAAACGGAAAACCCAAGTACTATGGACTCTAAATTTCTCTACAGGTGTGTACCTGGACAGGAAAACAGCAGGTTGGGGTTTCCCAAAAACCCATTAGAAAAACGTGTGAAGGTCATGATGCATTGTTCGCTGGTCATGTGGATCAAAAGAACTTTAAAAGAGAGTTCTTGATTTTTTTTTTGGCGGGGGGTCCAAAGGAATTTAAAAATACTCCCGTCATGGAATCTGCCAAAAGACATCTCAGAAAGGGGGTCCATGTGCACCTTTCCCAAAAAATGCCTCTATTTCTGTTCCATTTCGGAAAGGGAGCTATTGATCTTGTTGGACCGCTACATGTTTTTTCCCGGTATCGCTATATCTTGATTTGGTGGGATACAGCAAAAAGGTATCCCGAAAACGATTCCCCTGAAGAAAATTTTTACAGTATTGCGCTGAAGCCTTTCTTGCAATTTTTTCCGAGTGGGTTTTCCAGACGAAATTCTCTGGATGGGGGAAAGCAATTATTTCTGACTATGAGAGAAAATTTTCGGGGTGGTCAATCTCTTCCATTTCAACCACGATATCATCCCCCAAACGAATGGCATGGTTTAAGTTTCAATGGAACGTTAAAATCCATGTGGAAAAGGTTGCAAAGGCAAGAGCCCAGGAAGGGTCGTTTCGTACGGCTTTGGGTTTTTGCATACAGGGGAAAGCGAACGAAAAGCTGGGTTTCACCATTTGAGCTTCTTTTTGGACACTCCCAAGGGGACCCTTTTGGGTCTACTGATGACACAAAGGACGAAAAAGCGGACTACCCGACTTTTAAAATGTTTTCCAATTAAATTTTGAAAGATAATCGTTTGAAAAAAGGGATGTGAGCTTGCTAACAGTCAGTGATAGAAAAAAAAGATGTGTACAAGGTCTTTGCAGACAGAAAAGCAAAAGGGAGTTCCTTTAGGTAGGGGATAAAATCCTTGTATTACTCCCTGGGGAACATAACAAGCTTCGTGTTATGTGGGGGGGGTCCTTTTCAGGTGGTCGAAAAACTTTCTGCAGTAAATTTTAAGACAAAATGGCAACACTGAGAAGGTATTTTTGTGAACATGTTGAAGAAGTATGTGGAACGTCAAAAGTTTTCCTAACCCCGTCGGTTTTAGTGGATATATCCTGTGTCAGAACTGTGTAAAAAGACAGGGCATTATCAGTGTGAATTTGTACCAATGAACTTTCGGGACAGATCAAAGGTTTTGAAAAAGCAAATGTAGGAGTGTTAACATCTTCCAGTGCAGTGAGTGGGACCCCCTTCCCATTTGTTACAAAGGGGAAACCCTTTGGGGTGGGTTCTGTGAATGATTTTTCTACAAGTCAAAAAAGAACAGCCAAAGCTTTTTTAAGATTTCAGGATGTGTTGACGGATACCCCAGGTACAGTAATGGTTTTGAACCCATGTTTTAGTTAATTTTGAAATTTCCCGTGCGAACCAGACCTACCCCCCGCCCTTTAAAAAAAAAAAAAAAAAAAAAAAAAAAGAGGTGTGGAGAGTGCTTGGCTATTGTTTTGGGGGATGTGAGAAGTTGCCGGTTCTTGACGGAAAAAAGTTTCGTTCAGAATGCCCTGGCCCGAGTTCTTGAAAACGTCAAAGATAAGAACAGGGTTTTAAAATGGTCCTTTTTGGGATTGAGGGGAAATTCCGTTACTGTTGAAACCCGTGCCTGGAACACAAAAAGTATGAAAATTTTTTTGTCCGTGCGTGAAAATTCTGGACAAATGTAACTGTCTTCAGGGAAAGTTTCCTGTTTTTGCTTTCTTAAGGTTACGGTTTTGATCACTTTTGCGGGGATTATATTTGCGATTTAAATCAAGTGGTTTTATGCATAAATTTTCTTATTGAAGTGCTTTTTTTTTGCAAACAAACATTCTTTAGTTGATGTAATACTATTTATTCTTTGGTAAACAATGGAAAAAATAAGTCTATTTATGTCTAATTGTGTGAGATGAACTTTGATGTGTGATGGCAAATAACTCTTTGAAATGTTTTTAATACAGTTTTTATTGTGCAATGAGAAAACCAATTTTTTTCTTTGTCATTTTCAACAATGGAGAGCATTGATTTTTCGTGGAATAACATTAAAGTGGGGAAAAAGGAATTTATGTTTAAAAATTGTTTAGCTTGTTTTTTTTTGGTTACATGTCTTTGAGAAACATTTATACTTGGAAAATTCTCATTTTCTGGGGGTTTTTAAACTATGAGTGAGACAAAAAATCAAGGGAAAATGTGCTTTCACATTTTAATGTATGAAAACAATTTGTGCTTTGAATTTTTGATATCCTAAATTGTTTTATCCATGTAATTTTGTGGGAAAAGTATTTGTGAAATTGGTATCAAAATTTGAATGTTTTTTTTTTTTGAAAGATTTAAAAATTTGAAAAAATCTATTTATGGTGGATTTGTGATTGATTTTATAGTTTTTTATTTTTGGTGAATATGTGTGTGGTTAAAATTTTGAGATTCTGGCTGAAGGTGTTTAAGGAAATTGTATTCCCCCCCCTTTAAAAATTTTCTGGAGAAAATTTTTTCATCCCCGGGTGGGGGGTGTCATGTGAGTAGCCTACCCAAGGATGTGGCTCATCACTGTAGTTGTTGATAGAATCTTTCCCGGCCACAATTAAAGGAAGAATATTCTTGGTTGATGGGGGAGGGGCGGCCCCAAAAATTTTTGGGGTATGACTCATTCAAGAAAAAAGAATTGGTCATTGGGTGAAAAGGGGCCACTGAGGTAGTTTAACAAGGGTGGTAAGGTAAGGTGTGGTATGTGTTTTGAACACTGGTTGCACTATAGGAGAAGGGGGGGGGAAAGAGAGTTTTAACCCCGCAGTGGCCTGGCTCGAAACCCGCAGGACGGTGGTCTCTTTTCTGACCAGTCATTACCAGGTGAGTGAGGTGTGGGGGAAAAGTAAGGGGGATTAAATTAAAAAAAAGAGAAGGAAAGAATTCATATGTTTAATTAAAAGGAAGCGGTTTCTTACACGAACCTTATTTGTTTCAGCCTTTCACCCTTTCACCCCTTTCCCCCTTTTCCCCTTCGCTTCACCCTTCCCTTTCGCCCCCTGAGGTGGTTTAAAATGGCCCTGGTGGGGGAATTCGGTAGTTCAGCCCCCGCCGTACCAAATCAGGGAGAGGGTTGAAGCTCGCATTTCGCAAGAGACAGAGGAAATCGCGGAAGAGAAGACGGACTGTTCTCCCGGACAAAAAGAGTTCGAGGGGGCAGTTATTGTTCAGAGAGGAGCGGGAATGGAGAAAGGGGGAGTTTTCTTGGGGGGGAGGGGCCCAGGATTAGGGAGTTATGTATTCTTTGGTTTGGATTTTTTTTTGGGAAACGGAAAAGTGAAGGCCATAGTTTATAGAAGCGGAACTAGACTTTTTTATCTTGATGTGAGGAGAGAACATGGTGCAGATTTTTTTGCTTCCGGTGTGGGAGGTAATGTGTGAAGATTGTTTTTTTTTCTCGATGTGGGAATACATGTGTGCAGATTTTTTGTTCTCAGTGTGGAGAGGTACATTTGTAAACTCGTTTTAAAAAAAGGTTGTGATTTAGTAATTGTTTTCCGAAAGGGAGGGGGGAAGAAAAAATTGGTTTTTGTGGCCTTTTTGGTTGTTTGGAAAAAATTGGTGTGGTATGGAGTAAATGCTGTCATGAAAAGCGGGTAGCAAGGGACGTTTTGACTGCGTGTTTCGCCATCGGCGGGGATGATAGGTGGTTTTCGGGTGTGCTCCCCGAGCGGGCATGAAGGTGGTCGTCGGGTGTGGCCCCTCAGAGCGGGGCATGAAGGTGGTGTCGTGCGGGTGTGCTGCCTTAGAAGCGGGCATGATAGGTGGTTTTTCTGGTTTTGCTGCCATTAGAAGCGGGCTGATGGTGGTGTCGTGGGTGTGCCACAGAAAAAGGGCATGATAGGTGGGGGTTGCGCTGTGCTTTCCTCGAAGGGGGCTGATAGGTGGTGCGTGCGTTTTGCTGCCTTTGAAGCGGGCATGTAGGTGGTGTCGGGTTTTGCTGCCATCAGAAAGGGGGGATGATTGGTGGTGTCGTGCGGGTGCCCTTTTAAGCGGGGATGTAGGTGGTGTCGTGCGTGTGCTGCCATTGAAAGGGGGATGTAGGTGGTGTCGTGTGTGTGCTGCCATCAGAAGCGGGCTGATAGGGGGTGTGTTTTTGGTCTGCCCTCGAAGCGGGCATGGGTAAAGGTGGTTGTGGCGTGTGCTGCCCTCGAAAGGGGGTGATGGGGGGTGTCGTGGTTTTGCTGCCATCAGAAGCGGGGGTGATAGGTGGTGTCGTGGTGGCTGCATCAGAAGCGGGCATGTAGGGGGTGTCGTGGTGTGTGCCATCAGAAGGGGGTGATGGTGGTGTCGTGCGTGGGGCTGCCATCAGAAGCGGGCATGATGGTGGTGTCGTGGTGTGCTGCCTCAGAAGCGGGCATGTAGGTGGTTGTCTGTGTGTGCTGCATCAGAAACGGGCATGACGGGGGTGTCGGTGTGTGCTGCCACAGAAACGGGATGATAGGTGGTTTTTGGTTTGGGTTTCTGCCATCAGAAGCGGGGATGATAGGTTTGGTTTTTTTGCGTTTTGCGCCTCAGAAGCGGGGCATGATAGGTGGGTTGGTGTGCTGCCATCAGAAGGGGCATGACAGGTGGTGGTGTGTGGCTGCCCTCAGAAGCGGGTGACAGGTGGTGTGTGGTGGCTGCCTCGAAGCGGGGATGACAGGTGGTGTCGTGGTGTGCGCCATCGAAGCGGGCATGACAGGTGGTGTCGTGTGGTGCTGCCTCAGAAACGGGCAAAGAAGGTGGTTTTTGTGTGGTGCTGCCTAGAAGCGGGATGACGGGGTGTGTGCGGGTTTCTGCCATCAGAAAGGGCTGACGGTGGTGCGGGGGTGTGTGCTGCCATCGAAAGGGCATGACGGTGGGTCGTAGTGTGTGCCCTCGGGGAAACGGGCCCTGATAGGGTGGTGTCGTGCGTGGCTGCCATCGAAGCGGGCATGAAGGTGGTGTCGTGCGTTGCTGCCTAGAAGCGGGCATGTAGGTGGGGTCGTGTTGTGCTGCCCTCAGAAAAAAGGGCATGATAGGTGGTGTGTGCGTGTGCTGCATCAGAAAGGGCATGTAGGTGGTGTCGTGGTTGCTGCCATCAGGGAAAAGGGCATGTAGGTGGTTGTGGGCGTGTGCTGCCTAGAAAAAAGGGCATGTTTGGTGGTTTTTTGGCGTGTGTGCCATCAGAAACGGGCATGATAGGTGGTGTCGTGGTGTGCTGCCTCAGAAGCGGGTGATAGGTGGTTGTTGTGGCTGCCTCGAAGGGGCATGACAGGGGTGTCGTGCGTGTGCTGCCATCAGAAGCGGGCATGACAGGTGGTGTCGTGTGTGTGCTGCCATCAGAAGCGGGCATGATAGGTGGTGTCGTGCGTGTGCTGCCATCAGAAGCGGGCATGACAGGTGGTGTCGTGCGTGTGCTGGATCAGAACAGACTCCGCTGAACATCACCAAGTGACTCAGCTGTGGTGCAGTGTCTCCTCTAGTGGGTTACCTGAAAACAACCTAATGTTGTTTGTACATTTGCGAACGGTATGCGGTGTGGGGATTGGACAATGCAAGGTGCAGCGGTTTATAGGGGATCTAGAATGAGCGGCATGATGGCACACAAGAGAGAGAGAGAGAGAGAGAGAGAGAGAGAGGAGAGAGAGAGAGAGAGAGAGAGAGAGAGATGTACATATATACGAATCGTGTCCACATAAGAAATGGTAAAATGGCACCTAAAATTTTGATTTCTCTATATAGGTAGTATCTAATACTCTAATCTCCAAAAAATGACAAATCAGTGTTACTTAGTGCACGCCTCCAGCTAAAAAAAAAAAAAAACAGACACAAAAAACATGACTTCACGTTTTCTATGTTTCATTTCTTTTAAAACCATATTCGCTCTTTGGCACTATGGCAGGAGAGAGAGAGAGAGATGTGAGAGACGTTTGTTTTGTTTTGTTTTTCTCCTGGATGTAATACGGAGAATCTCGTACAAAACAACTCTCCATTCAAAACGCCATGTATTGTTCAAGTCAGAGGAATTAGTGTGTACACTTCTATCTTTAGATAATCAAATATCTTCAAAAATTCCTGACTGTGAGTGGTCTTTTTCGAGAGAATATCGCTCGCCCCCTAATATTGTTCAGAACTCACTGTGTTGCACTGATATCAAGACTCGTCTGTGGAAGTCCAACAGTCATAGAAATATGTAGCACCGGTAGATCTTGAAATTGTGCTGTCTCAGACGCAGGCCGCATGAAAGCTAGTGCATCCGTATCCGAAGGGATCTAGCTTACAGAGAAATTTTCACCCAAAAGACCTCACTTAATGTTGCTGTCTGTTTTGATGCCAGCATACTGGGAATTAATGAAACAATAAACAAAATGGAACAAAGGGGGTATTATGCGTTCTCTCTCTGTCTCTATTTCTCTCTGTCTCTCTCTCTGTCTCTCTCTGTCCCTCTCTCTCTCTCTCACACACACACACACACACACACACACACACACACACACACACACACACACACACATACACACACACACACACACACATATATATATATATATATATATATATATATATATATATATATATTATATATATATATATATGTATGTATGTATGTATATACACGTGCGCACGAGCACATGCACACACACACATGCGCGAGCGGACAGACAGAGAGAGAGGAGGTGAAAGAAAGAGGGGGAGAGAGAGAGAAACAGACAGACAGACAGACAGATAGACAGAGACAGAGAGAGAAACAGAGACAGAGACAAACAGAGAAAAAGAGAGGTCCATTTAAGATCAAGTCTCGTCAAAAACAGTGCTCAGAAATGGGCACAACAGGAAGCAACTCCTGGAAGAGCTTGACAGCAAGAGGTCTTCAGAGCAGGAAGCCCCAATCAGACAAGTGCTACAGCCCTGCAATACTGACACCAAACAGACCGGGCCACATCTGGCTTAGGACTCGTAGTTGTTCTGCTTGTCAGAAAGATTTCTGGCACTGCCTTGATTCGAACCTGCCTGGTTGGGCGTCTTAGAGTTCTATCCACGTCGCTCTTGGACATCTGTTCTAAAGCGGAATATGTTTAAGGGTTATGAAGTTCACGTTTGTTCCTTCGCCTCCAGTTGCAACTGGAACTCTTTTCAGCTGCCTCTGCCATTCTCTTCTTGCCAGAAATCGAGAGCGGTTTGATGAAATCACAGACTAATGAGCCCAATTCTGGTGTCATGCAATTCCTTCTTGTCAATCGCTGGATGGTTTTCAAAATCTAGACGGACGGTCTGCTGTACACTCCGGGTCATTCACTCTATCCAGCAAACCCTTTTTAAATGCGTTATGTCACAGCTGCTCCGAACCACCATTTGTGCCGTCCTGCTGTCTGTAAGGTCGTTGCTGGAGCTTCTGATGGTGTGGTGTTTCATCTAGCATACTGACCGTAAGTGCAGTCTTCTTAACTGCCTTCATCTGGAGCTTTAGGCCCATTTCATCCCAGCTGGGGGGGGGGGGGGTGTTCTGAAGTTCGTTTTCACACGACGTCTGTTGTTGCCTTTCTTTTTTTGGTCTTCCTGGCCTACCTACTGAGTTTTCATGGCATTCACTTTTGTCTTCAGTTCCTGTGTTACTACGTCTCTCTTTGATTTCTCTTTTGCTTGAGACGCTTTCTTCACTTCTCTTGGTCCCAGTCCCCTCCCGTTGGTTTGGATGTATCCTGTATTTCCCTAACTTAGAGGTTTTCCTGAGCCACACCCATTGCATCCTAATATGTTCATTTTCTGCCAGTCTTTAGTCGGAGCTGGGTTGATCTTCCAGCCTTGTCTCCCGAATCCTCAAGCACGGTAAGTAACTTTGATTTTCCCACTTCTTATTCCTCAAGGATGGATATCAGGGATAGCTTCATATTCGCTTGCTAACAGTTGAACGCAATGTCAGCAAGACAGATTTTCATGTGCATTTGTTGATTTTGGCCTTCATTTGATTCCACCGTGTTAGTACTGACATCATAAATCAATAGAAGCTACAAAAACTTCTGGATCAGCATGAATCGCAGGCGCCAGACTATATTTGCCAAGGGGGCCATATTGCTCTCATTTCCCACAGGCTTTGTACAGCCGTTTGTTTGAGTTAGTATTCCCTCTTTGTGTTCCTCAGTGAGTCATCATGTCGCCTCCCAAGACTCTTGGCTGGTCTTCTGTCACTGTTGGAGTAGTCTGGTTGATAACAGTAAAACGTGACTATTTCAGTTACTTTTCTTTGCCACATGAAGAGAGTTCGTGATGA
>CM031598.1:77829134-77832554 GCA_018398815.1 Conus ventricosus
TTTAAAAAAAGAAGCATTTTGTGAAATAATATTGTGAAATATTTTGTTTTGTTTTGTTGACAAAGTTTGGAAAAGGGAGCTAAAAAAATGAATTCTTGTTTCCCAGTTCTCTCCTTGGGGGTAGATGCGCGCGAATGGAGTAAATATTATGCCATATGTGTGATTAAGTGTTACAAATGTGCTGTATGACATATACATTCATGTATATGTAGCACACACACACAAACCTGTTAGTTGCCTCTTTTTTTTTTTTTTTTTTTTTTTTTTTTTGATTATATCACGACAATGGATCTGGCGCCAGATTGAAATCCATTGTCATTTTTAATTCACCTTGTGCACATTGACTAATATAATTTTTGCTTTTTTCTCTCTCTCTCTCTCTCTCTCTCAAAATTTTTCCCCATAGCCTTATCATCGTCTTTGCCACTCATTCTTGCCCCCATTAATAGCCACACCCCAGCTGATCCTGACACAGTCTTTGCACCAGCAGTGCTCGGAACAGCCGATGTCATGTCACGAAGTAGCTCCCCGGAGGAAACATCGCACTGCTGCCAAAGTACTTTCTGCTGGTGTTCAGAGATGCCTGTTCTGATTCAGACTACTGATTTCTGATAGATTTTTAAAAGTCTTCACACACACAACACACACACACACACACACACCACACACACACACACACACACACACACACACACACACACAATTTGTTATAAGAAGTACTACTATAGACAACAATATAGGCCCAGAAATGAGTATTAAATCGGACACTGATTTTCCCAAAAGGGCTAAAAAATAAATCATTTCAAACGACTTAAGAACATATACTTCCTTGATTTTAGAATCCTCAGATATCAAACTAACATCTATTGCAAAAAGATCTATTGTGTCTCCTATCCCTCCCTGGAAACTAATACGAGCACATTTTGACATTGAGAATACAGATTTAACAAAGGCTGAAAACACTAATTTGTTATTATCCAATATCAAAATGCATTTGGATGATGACTATTCCAACCATTTTAAGATATACACTGATGGATCATTAATCAATGAACATGCAGGTGCGGCATACATTATCCCAGGCTTTAACAAAGAAAAGTCTTATCATCTCGGAAAAAAACAAATATATCTTCACTGCTGAATTAACTGCTATAATTCAGGCTTTAAAGTTTGTTGTTGATTACCCTCAAAATTTATTTAAAGTTGTTTTATGTGTAGATTCCAAGTCATTTCTTACTGCAATGAAGAATTTTGGATTAATAGTTCTACCTGAGATGATCACTTAAATACATAATTTAGTACATTTCCTCTCAGTCAGAGACACTGAAATAACATTATTTTGTTTGGGTACCCTCCCACTGTGGTTATACTATAATGAAAAGGTTGATGTTCTAGCAAAGACAGGAGCAAAACGATCATCAGATTCGCATTTTTTTTAACTTCTCCATGTCAGTGCAAGAGCGTTATACTTTGGCAGAAAAAGTACAATTTTCTCATTTTTCATTCGATAGAAAGAGAAACTGGGTGTTTTGGTTTACACGATGAAATGAAAAATATTCATGAAAAGTTAAGTAAGTACGATCAAAACATTTATCGTAGACGACAGGTAAGTTCATTGATCTGTACATGGAAATTGGATTGTTTTAAAACAAAGTATGTCAAAAATGTACATTGAATATGTGGTCATAGCATGTCAAACTGATCACATTCTTTTGTGTAACTTAATGAAAACACTCATTCTAAATATGCCTGTACAGCCTATTCAAAATGTTTTCCTGTCAGCAAGTGAAACATATCTTTTTCTTTTGCGCTTAGCTGGCAAATACTTAAAATGGATAACAGTCAGTGGTGAGATGAGACAGAGGATTGTATGTTTTTTGTTGTTGTTGTTGTTGTTTTGTTATTGTTTTTTGTTCTTTTTATCTTTGATCAAGTGGATTTTCTCTTTGTGTTATAGTTGTAGATAAGTTAATTCTTTTGACTCGTTGTGTTAACCTTTTTTCCCCGGCCCGATTTTTTTTCGTCTAATATTACGTAATGTGGAAAGACGTAAAACAAAACAACAACACACACACAAACAAGCTCGCACACACACACACACACACACACACACGCACACGCACACACACACACACACACACACACACACGCACGCACGCACGCACGCACGCACGCACGCACGCACGCACGCACGAATGCATGCGCACATACAAGCACACACAAACGCGCGCGCGCGCACGCACGCACGCACGCACGCACGCACGCACGCACGCACGCTCCACACACACACACACACACACACACACACACACACACACACACACACAAACTCTTTTGGTCTCAATTCATCCATTAGCAGCAAGGACAGTCAAACAACAGCATTCAGTACACATACATGAGTTGCCGTTAATCATGCAAAATCACCACGTCCATCCAGCCAAGCTTTGAAAAGGCGACCCGGCTCCAAAGAAAACAGAATGCTCTTTTCCACCTTGGAGACCCTGGAGCTGAAAGAGTCGGGGCTGACGGGCTTTCAGTGTGATTGACCTCACACTGATCGAAAGACTGTCCGTGCCATCCCCGGCAAAAGACCCATTACTGATGATAACCGTTTTTTGTGATCTGTTATGGTCGATTCTGCGCTGACCACTTGAACACACTCTTGAACGTGACTGTTGCCGTAATGAAAGGTTTGTCTCTCGCCTTTTTCAGCATCACTCCTGACTCTGTCGGCCTGTGCATGTCAGAATTGTCAGGTGGTTGAGGAGATCAGTGCCATAAGTTTCACTGGGGTCTGTTTTTGTTGCTGTTCTGCACCATGCTACAAAGCTTTGTGCTTTGTAACAGTGCTTACTTTATCGTGGGCAATGTCAGGGAACAATGGCATCACAATGGCCCGATTTCTAGAGGACAGAATGCAGCTTATCAGATGTCCTGTTGCTTTCCAGTGCATGCACTATTTATGTGAAAGAGTCGCATGTAAGTAATGTCAATTAAGAATGTAAGTGGTAGCGATGTGATGGTGATGGTAAATAAGTTGATAGTATACGCTAAAAGTATTTCCACATTTGATCGTTATGTTTCCCTTTAAGTTCCGTTTGTGTATATGTGTATGTATGCATGTATGTGTGCATGTGTGTGCGTGCGTGCGTGCGCGCGCGCGCGCGTGCGCACAGTAACACCACTATCTCTGCAATTTGGGTGCAGAGCAGCAGCATTCTTTCCGATGAACAAAATGCTGTTTTAGTTCGCAGTCGGCTATGGTGAATTTCGATTACACACGTGTTCATTTCTAAAACCCAAACTCCATCCCCTCTGACACTAGTTGAACAAATGCGTCCTATTTCAATGCCCTGATGTAACCCAGAGGGGGGAAAACACTAAAAAGTTTTTTATTTGGGAGAAAATTCAAAAAAAATT
>CM031598.1:77832654-77852654 GCA_018398815.1 Conus ventricosus
TGTCGGGGAAAGTTTTGAATAGTCGGTCATTTTTACCCCATTTCTGCACACAACCTTCAGGAAACACTGTATTTCTGAAAAGTTATTAACAAACAAAATATGCTATGTAAATAGCTGAGTACACACGCGTATAAATGTTCACTAACACGACCTTGATATTTGATGGAAAGAATGTATTTTGTCGTGATGGGCATACATATAGAAGTGATGGGAATCTATACTGCGTTAATTCATCAAGCAAAATGGTGGCTATGGCTTCATGCATGCGGATATCTCGTTTGGGAAGTTTCAGGTGTTTCTGTAAAGTCTGCTATAGAGTGGGCCCCAAGGCGGTTATCGACGACAAAAACATCACAGTGATGTCATAACTCTTTGTTTATAGTTACAATTTAGTGTTTGATATCATTCATGTGTTTCACTGTGCAGTTTCTGTGAAAGAAAAAAGAAAAAACAGCTATCAGCGAAGCGACGTCTCAACTCTGAAACTTTCTTGCAGCTGCACTTGCAGAAGTTGAAATGATGAGATTAGATCCAGAAATTCAGCCGGACTTGAGAATTTATACAATTCAATCATTGTTTCAGGCAGATGTTGAATCAGTTTGTTTGTTTGTTTGTTTGTAACGGTCGACAATGGAGAGGTGTAGAATCGACGAGTAATAATGTCGCTGGGAAAAGAAAGATTAATGAACGCCATTGGTTAAGAAAATGTAATAGAGAAGTTTTTTTCAGACACGTTGAGATTAGATCGTGTTTGGAGTGGGAATAAGTTATTGTTAGGGATCTTTTAGAGTTCTTGGCAAGTGGCTGCCCTCCATTCTTTGCTCTTCCAGATTTTTTATTACCGTGCGTGTGCTTGTCCTATGAACTGCTATTAAGGGTAATCAAAAGACTTTTTTTTTGTTTACAGCCGTATGGATAAAACTAAATATGTTGTCTAAAATTGTTGGAATCAAATACTCAAATGCTTTTTTTTTTCCAAACAGTGTTTCTCGCAAAACCTCAGTGCAGTTCACGGTTTTCTTGTTGTTCTTGGTTGAATTCCAGATGGCTGTTGGCTCGGGATCTGTGAAAACACAGTGCTATCAAGCTAGCATGCGGGGAAATATGGGGCAGAGAACGAAAGGAAAAGGTGTCTAAAGAAAGCCCCGGTAGCCTTCTTTTGACATAAACAGCAGTGGGAGAAACGTGCAAACACTAATTAGCGTTCATTCAAATAGGCTGAGCTTTTGATCTTCAACATGCTGCACAGATTTCACAAGCAAAAACTCCAGAAATCCAGAGCTGCCTTTCTGTAGTTCAGATGTAAGGCAACATAAATGACCAGGAGCGGCAATGCTGGTGGCGGTTTTTTTCTTTGGTGATGAATCTCCTGATGAATGTCAATGGACCCGATGCTGCGGGGCAGTCTTGCCTCGTGTCAAACTCTCCACCGCCAGCAAGCCGCACGCGGACAATCACATCCAGAAGAGATCCTCACAACAGAAGGAGTCACCAGACCAAACAGCTGAGCGCCAAATGGGAAGTGGAGAAAGAAGTCCCCACCAATCGAAAAACAACTTGCCGCAGGAGAGGAAAACATGAGAAATCGGATAGGAAATGCAGCGGCAATGGAGAAAAGACTGGAGGGAGGGAGAGAGAGAGGGAGAGAGAGAGAGAGAGAGAGATGAGAGAGAGAGTGACAGGACAGTCAGTCAGTCAGACAGACAGACAGCGACAGAGAGACTGACAGAGAGACAGACTGACAGACAGACAGTATCAGACAGACAGACTGTCAGACAGAAGACGAACGACTCGGGACGAAATGTATGATGGAAAGGCAGTTAAGACATTCAGTGATAGACAGACAGGACTTGGACGAACTGACGGACATAGCTGTTGTGGGTTCTTGTCTAAGTCGTTGTATTGGCCTGTTTATTTGGACCGTCGTTGGACGGGACGTGGCTGCATCCTATGGTCAGATACTATCTTTACTCCTGGTCCGGAATTATGCAAATATGCATCAGAAGCGGGGATGATAGGTGGTAGTCGTCGTGGGCTGCCATCTGGATGAGGGATGTTAGGTGGTGGTCGTTGGTTTGTAGCTGCCATAAGGATCTGGCGGGAAATGATAGTGGTTGTCGTGCAGTGTGCTGCACAATCAGAAGCGGGCATGTTAGGTTGTGTCGTGCGTTGTCATGTGTACGTAGCTCACATCATGGCATGTGACGCTCCATCACATGTAGTTGTTGATATGAATAATTTCCCGTGCCCAAAATTAAAGGTAAGATTATTCATATGGATTGACTAGGGTAGCAGGGCGTTCCCACTAATTATTGGTGGTATGACTATTTCATAGTAAACGATATGGGGTCTTGGGGTGAATGTGACCAATGAGTGTTTAGTTTAACATGGCTGGTAAGTAAGGTGCGGTCTGTGTTTTGAACACTGAGTATGCACTCACTAGTGAAGGGGGGAAAGATGGTCAGTTTTATCCCAAGGGCAGTTGGTCCCTAGAGACTCGAACCTGTCAGGACGGTGGTCTGTTGATGACCTGTCTTTACCTGGATGAGATTTAGATTGCTGGGGGTATGCTACTGGGGGATTACTTAAAGAAAAGAGAAGGAAAGAATTCATATGTTGATATTAAGAAGCTGGTTTACTACTCGATCATTATTCCGTGTTTTCAGCCACTTCCACCATTTCAACCTTCACCCTTTACCCTTCGCCCGTATCACTTCACCTTTCGACCCGGGAGGTGGTTGAAGATGGCCTGGTGTGGGGAACAGAAACGGTTGTTCAGCCCAAGCCCTGTTTCATAACTCCAGGGTAAGAGGGTTGATGCTCGTTCATTTCGCAAGTAGAGACAGAGGAAATCGCGGAAGAGTAGACGAGACTTGTACTCCAGGACAAGAGGTTCGATGGGGGATGTTATGGTGCTCAGATATGAGAGAGACAGGGAATTGAGAAAGCAGGGAAGCTTTTCTTGAGGCGGCAGGCTGGTCTCTGGATTACGGGAGGTATGTATTCTCATGGTTCGGGATTTTTTTTGGAATAACGGATTGTGTAGGGCCTTGCTTTATTGCTTGCGGGAACTTGACTATTTTATCTCTCGAGGTGAGGAGAGATACATGTGTGCTGATGTAGTTGTCTCTCGGTGTGAGGGAGAGGCTTACTTGTGTGAAGATTTGATGTGTCTCTCGATTTGAGGAGTGATTCATGTGTGCAGATATATTTGGCTATCAGTGGGGTGAGAGATACGTTGTTTGTAACTCTGTTTACAACGTGGATTGGTTGATTTAGTAAGAATTGTTTTCCATGAATGGAGTGGGGAGTGATGAATAAACATGCGGTAGTGCGCCTTTTGGTTGTTTGGAAAGTTTGCGTGTGAGTATGGTGTAAAATGCTGTCATGAATGCGGGTATGCAAGAGTGACAGTGTGACTGTGGTGACTCCGACTCCAGTTTGCTCCGGGTAGCTGCCGTTTGTGTCCCCGGAAAAAAAAAAAAAAGATAGATTTCTATTTGTGCCTGGGTTTAAAAAATAAGAGAGATTTATATTTGTACTCAAGGCGTTTGAGGATTGGAAAAAAAAAGGATTTCTTTTGTACCTCCAAGGGTTTGAGGGCAAGGGAAAAAAAATAAAAGTAATTTAGTGGTTATTGATTGTGTATAATATTTGCATTGGTTGTTGTTTTTTAGATATTTCTTTATGTGTTTTGGTGTGGTTCGTCATTTCTTTGGTTGCTTTACTCCGTTATGTTAAGGGTGTTTTTTTGGTAGGATTTCTTTTGGACCCTTCCACACCTCAGGACCGAATAGCTCATCCTTATCTTGCTCGTAACTGGAGCCAGCTCGGTGGGCATGGGGCGTTGTGGAATCGCTGTCCCTTCCCTAGTGGTTTAGATTTTGGTCCCCTTTCCCAGGACTGAAGCCCCAACCTCTTCCTGAGTTTCAGAGAGGGGACTGGCGTTGGGGGAGTCAATAGTCTTTCTACTTCTCATAAATATCTTTTTCTTTCGCTTTCTATTGTTTCAGTTGATTTTTCCATTGCCATGCCCTCTGAGTGTGGGTATACAACTTCTCCTAGTCACGGCTTATAGTGTAGGTGGGGAGGTTGATTTCCGCTGGCCCAAATTAAATCCTTTATCTTTGATCATTTTTTTTTGGGTGTGGGTGCAGATTGTACTTTGAGTTTGGGTGGTATGTGCATTTATTGATTGATTGTTGAGTTTTTTGTATTATTACTGGTAGTGTGGTGTAATATTGTGATGTGATTTGTTTTCACGTCACCAGTTTCACGGGAGACAGTGACATCTAGGGTGCTGTTTGTGGCGCTTACTTGTGCTTTTCATTGATTTCTGAATCACTTTCCGGTCTGTGTATCCTGTCATTGCCTTTTAAAAACCTTTTTCTATACCCTCTTTAACCTTTCCTCAATAAGGCATATCTAGTTTTCTTTTCTTCTTTGTAATCTTTTTGGTAAGTATTGCGAGTAGTTTGTGTTTGTACCCTCTTTTTTTTTAGTTTGTGATTACAGTGTTTTTGTATAGGTATTTTCATTTTTATGTTTATGGCAGTTTACATTTGTTTTTGGTTAATTTCGTTGAATTTATGTAAGATAGATAATGAATGTCAACATAAGAAAATTTGAGAACTTTATCTTTATAAATGATTTTTTTTCAGGGTAAAACTTGATTGTGTTTTATTTTTCTTCTTTTCTTAGGGAAAACAGTTTGGTCAATTAAACTTCATTTGTTTTGTAATATTCCAAATTGATATCAGTTTGCAATTTTTTTTTGGGGAATATTGAATTCCTTGGAATTTCATATCTACTCCTGTTTAAGTTTCGATGTTTCTGGTTCATTCCGGAAAATTGATTCTGTATTTTATTTTCTTTAATTACGGATTTGTGATAACATAATAGCATCTCATTGGCTCTTTATTTTTTTTCATATCTGAGTATTGTTTGGTGTTTATAATCTGACGGTTCTATTATGGTGATTTCTTTGATAGATTTGTTTTTAAACATGCGGATCGCTGGGTGTTTGAAGGAGATAAAAATTATAAACTTATGTGTGCAACAAATGTATGATAGGGCAGACAGCTAAGACAGAGGGACGCTGAAGATAATAAATTACAGAGGGAAGCGTAATTGATAGTAAAAATTGTTTACAGAGGGGTAAAGCTGTAGCATTAATATGACTTTACAGAGGAAATGCTGAAGATTAATAAATTACAGAGGGAGGCAAGCTGAAGCATTTGACTACGTGGGAGAAGCTGAAGCTGAAGAACGTAATTTATAGTTGAGGCTGTTAGAAAACTAGGAGACTTGATGCTCGATATTAAAATGAAATACTCTGGCAGACGAGAGAACTTCACAACACTAGTCTCGGTTCCGCCCCACCCGCCATGCCTTCAAACCAAAAAAGCGGCTATTTTTATTCCAAAGTTGGACCGTTTTACTGTGACAGATGTTGAGGAGATATAAAAGCGAAGGTGCATGTTCTGTGATAGTTTTTCTTTTTCTAGTTTTGAAAGGCATTCGCAACGTATTAGTGGTTGGACCAAGGGATCTAAGGGAACATTTGTTTTATTGCCAGTAGTTGTTTATGGGTAGCGGCTTGGACTTTGTAACTCACTTGCAGCGAAAACATATATTTAATTGGTGATCAGTGTAAAGAAGAACTCATCAAGAAAATTTCATATGTTCTGATTCTGATCGTTTTCTCGAACGTTTACGTTCTGGGAGCCTGATTAAAGGAGAATCTTTTCCGTTCTTTTGGATCGTAGAGGTATTTGTTTAGGATCGTATGGATCGATTTATCGCTAATACGAACAAGACTTATTCAAGTCACTGCGAGAATTATCCTTTTAGAGTACAAACTTTTCCAGAGCGTTGAGCTAAGATCTGTCCACTTCCTTAAAGAAAGGCAATTTGATTACGTTGTGGAAACTGTAGTCCGATGGCTGATCAGTTATTGTATCGCTAACCCAGTTATGGGCCAGTGGCTTGGGTGACTCTGCGTGTGAAGTTCTTCATTTTGAAGTCTCTTGGTCAGGTACTATCCTATCAGGACGGGGAGTTACAGAAAGGTAATCGGTTGGGTCATTTTTGTGGCCTCAAGGAATTACCTATCATAGGATAGGACAGGGTTACTTTCCGCGGTTCGGTGACTTTCGTCAATACTGTACTCTACGCCGGTCAGACCCGTTACTGGCTTCAGCAAACGTTCCGATGAGGTAGGTGGACAACGACCACCACCGTAGACACTTTTGGGCAGTTCGTGGACAACAAGAAGTTCACAAAGAGCCAGTCGGTACATGCCGCGAGTGAGTGATCGAGTAATGTAGATATGGATCTGGATATATTGTGTGTCATGTACGTTGGGGTTGTTGGCAAGTTCACATCTGAAAAAGAAATTGCCCTTTCAGGTCACGGGTGTATTCTTAAACCCGCATTAGTCGCAACTGATTGTGGATAGATTGGCCTGGTTTTGTTTAATCCAGATCAATCATCGTTGATGGATGGGGTTAGAATACGGAGGCCATCAAATGGGATTGCAGGCTTCAGTTTTGCGAGACACTGGGGCACCACTGCTGGTTGGACGGAAAATCGTTCGTGCTTCAGACCGTTATCTCAACACTGTTTCCAAAGTGTTGGTCGTCTGGGACAGGCAGATTGAAACGTTTTCGCTGGCGAAATTTTCAGTCGACTCACCGTACTACTCGGCTCTTTACTTACCGCATGTGTCATGTGTTTTAACCCATAGTTTCTGCACGACTTGTTATTGGGGCAATTGTCTTCAGGGCTGTGACCTATTTGTACTTGTGGGACTGGAGGTATCGTTATTAGTTCCTTGTCTGGAGTGAGACTGAGTTACCTTGATTCTAATGTAATAGATCAGGAAAGAGGCTATAATTAGACCGTTCTGTCTGATTATAAAGTCTCACAAAAGCTGATAACAAATTTGAATCTAATGTTTACCCCAGATGATTTAAAAGAAATTGCAAGGGATTAAGACGAGACGTGACGACATTACTTTCTGCTAGCTAAAACAGTACTGTCACTGACGTACATCGGAGACAAAACTCAAAGTACATACTGGACCTGAATTCTATACAGGTGTGTTCCTGGACAGGACAACAGACAGGTTGTGTGCCAAATACCACTTAGAGAAACAGTGCGGCACACGGCTCATGATGCATATGTTCGCTGGTATACGTGTGGGATCAAGAATAACATTTTAAAGAGAAGTTCTTGATTCTTTTTTATTGGCGGGGTGTACTAAGGAAGTTAAGCAAATACTGACGCTCTGTGTTCAGAGGCCATAAGGACTATCTCTGAAGTCGCGTCCCGATGTGCACTTGCACAATATGCTCTCATTTAGTTGTGCCATTTCGGGATGTAGCTATATGAGCTTGTTGACCGCTACTCATGTATTCTTCAGGTTTGCGCTATATATTGACTTTGGTGGATACAGCAACAAGGTAGCACAGATTGCGATTATAGAAGTAAATTGTTACAGTATCTGTCGCTGAAGCAGTTCTTGCAATTGTTCTGAGTGGGTTCCATGATAGAAATTTCTCGGTTTGTGGTAAAGCAATTATTTCTGAATTCATGAGAGAAATTACAGATCTGTTGTTCATTATCTCTGCCATTTCATCCACGCCAATATCATCCCAATTCGATTTGGCATGGTTGAATCGTTTCATTGGAACGTTTAAAGTCCATGTTGTGAAAGGTTTGCAAGGGCAAGTAGCCCCAGGTTTGGGTTTCGTTTCGTACGGCTTTGCTTTTTGTTACAGGGAATGCCGAACGAACGCTGGGAATTCTCATCCATTGAGCTTTCTTTTTGGACATCACCATAGGGGACTTTGGATCTTATGATGACACATTGGACCGAAAAAGAGGAAAGACTGACAGTAATAACTGTTTTCTTACGTTTATGAAACTGCATAAGCGTTTGAAGGATGCATGTGAGCTTGCTCAACAGTCAAGCTGATTGTAAAAACAGATGTGTACAAGGTCTTTGAGACAGAAAAGCAAAAGGCACGTTCCTTTAGTGTAGGGGATAAAGACCTTGAGATTACTCACTGATGAACATAACAAGTGCTTAGTGTTAATTATGTGAGGAAGGTCCTTTTCAGGTGGTCGAAAAACTTGCTGCAGTATAATGTATAAGATTCATAATGGCATAAACTGAGAAGGTTTTAATGTGAACATGTTGAAGAAGTATGTTGATCGTACAATATGTTGAAATATACAGTCGGTGTGTGGATTACTACTGTGTCAGAATCTGATGTCAACATGACTGACATTTTCAGTGTATGAATTCTGTACCACAATGTTACGTCAGGGACAGTGCCTAGGTTTTGAAAACAGCAAATGTTGGAGTGTTAACTTTCTACCAAGTGCAGATGATGTTGTAACCTTCCTTTTACCGTCTATCTAAGAGTGAAACCTATGCGGGATGTGGTTCTGTCGTATGATTTGTATCAAGTCAAACAGAACAGCTCAAAGACATTTTGAAAGATTTCAGGATGTGGTGACGGATACCCCAGGTACAGGAACTGGTATTGAAACCCCATCGTACTGTATAACTTCTGAAATACCAGTGCGAACCAGACCTTACCTCCTGCCGTGTTGCAAAAAAAAAAAAATATAAAAAAAACTATAAAATGTAGGTTGTGAGAGTGTGCTTGGCTAGTGTATGGGCATGTGAGAAGTTCGCAGGTATTGACTGAAAGAAAGTTTCAGTTACAGGACTGACGTAGGCAACTGGCGTCTTGTAATTCGTCAAAAGACTAAGACAGCTGGTTATTTACGATGGGTCTTTGGCATTGCAGGAATTCCTGTTTACAGTTGTACCAGTGCTTGTGGAACACAAAATGATCTGCAGATTTGTTGTCACGTGCTAGTGAATATTCTTGGACAAATGTAACTGTCTTCAAGGGAATGACTATTCCTGTTTATGTAGTTCTTTTGGTTTACGGTTGTTGTGATCGTTTTGACGGAGCTTTTTTATGCTAATGATATTTAAATCAAGTGGTATTTAGGCTTAATTTGCTTAGTGAAGTGACGTTATGTTTTGAACAGCAACAACTACTTGATGTTGATGTGAATACTTATTTAGTCTTTGGTAATCTTGTAAAATTATCAAGTACTTTTTATGTCTTAATTTGCTTGTGAAGATGGAATCTTATGTATGTGTGATGAGCAATTAACTCTTTAGAAATGTTTTATTACATGGTTTTGATTGTGACATATGAGCAAACCATATTTTTTTTTCATTTGTCATTGTCAACATTGTGGAGAGCATTTGATTTGTTCTGGGGACTTTAACTGTTAATGGGGGATAAAGGAAATTATGTTTGGTAAACTATGTTTGTCTATGGGTATTTTGGTTAATGTCTATTGAGAAAAACAATTTTATACTGGAAATTTTCTCTTTTTTCTTGAGGTTTTGAAGATATGATGTGAGGCAAAGTTCAAGGGAAAATGTTGCTTCACATCTTAATTATGAACTTTACAATTTGTGCTTTGAATGTTGATATCCCTAATTTGTTTTATACAGGTGGCATAATTTGTGAAATGTTTATTTTGTGAATTTATGGTGAATCAATTCTATGAATGTTTTTTTTTTTTTGAAAGATTGAAAGTTTGAATTATCTATTTATGGTGGTTCATGATGATGATTTCTATACGTTGTTTATTATTTGAGTGAATCTTGTGTGATGGTTACACATTTTAGAGATTATTGGATTGAAGATGTGTTTTAGTGAAGTTGTATATTCTTTAAAAAAAATTTTCGGGTGGTCAATTTTTATCATCCCAGGATGGGGCCGGTGTCATGTGACGTAGCCTCAAACATAGGCTTGTGAAGCTCCATCACATGTAGTTGTTGAATTTGGATCATTTTCCCGTGACCACAAATTATAGGTAGAAATATTATATGCTTGACTGTGTTAGAGGGGCGTCCCAAAATAATTGTGAGTATGATCATCAAGAAACCGAATGTGGGTCATTGGGTGAAAGTGACCATGAGGGATAGTTTTACAAGGGCTGGTATGTATGGTCTGCTGGTCATGTGTTTTGAACTATGTGTAGGCACTCTCTAGGAGATGGGGGGAAAGAGTCAGTTTTAACCCTAGCTGATGGCCTAGAGACTCGAACCGGTATGGACGGTGGTCCTCTTGATGACAGTCATTACCAGGTGAGGTGATAGATTGTGGGGGAATCGCTACAGGGGGATATACTTAAAGAAAAAGTGAAGGATTATGATGTCATTATGTTGAATTAAGTAGCAGGTTCCTCTTAAACGAACATTATTGTGTTAGACATTAACCCTTTCTCCCTTCACCCCTTACCTTCGCCTGCACCCTTCCCTTTCGCCCGTGAGGTGTGTTGAAGATGGCCATGGTGTGGGGAAAATATCCGGTTAGTTCGCCCCAGCCAGTACAACTCAGGGTAGAGGAGTGGAAGCTCGTCATTTCGCAAGTGACAGAGGAATTCGCGGAAAGAGATAGACGAGACTCGTTATCTCCTGAAATGAGAGTTCGAGGGGGTCAGTATTTTTTTGTTAAGAGAGAGAGTCTGGGAATTGATCTTGGATGAAAGCTGGGGAGCGTTTTCTTGAGGCAGGCAGGTCGCATTAAGTGATTACGGGAGGTACTGTATTCTCCGGGTTCGGATTTTTGTGGTTAACGGAATGTGAACGGGCCTTAGCTTTATAGAAGGGAAAACTCGACTATTTTATCTCTCTGATGTGAGGAGAGATAATTGTGTGCACGATTTTTTTGTCTCTACGGTGTGAGGAGAGAAAATAATTGTGGGAAGGATTGATTTGTTTCGTTTGAGGAGAGATAATTGTGTGCGATTTTTTTTGTCTCTCCAGTGTGGAAGAGAGATACAGTTGTAAACTCTGTTTACTAGTGGGTGATGTTTTAGTAAATTTGTTTTCCCTGAAGGATAGTGGGGGAGAAGAAAAACATTCGGGTTGGGGCCTGGGCCTCCTTTTGGTTGTTTGGAAAGTTTGCTGTGTGGTTTGAGTAATGCTGTCATGAATGCGGGTATGCAGAGTACAGTGGGACATGGTGTGCTGCCATCAGAAGGCGGGGCATGATAGGTGGTGTCGTGCGTGTGCTGCCATCAGAAGCGGGCATGTTAGGTGGTGTTGTGCGGGTGATGCCTCATCAGAAGAAGGCGGGGCATGATAGGTGTTGTCGTGCGTGTGCTGCCATTAGAAGCGGGGGTCATGATAGGTGGTTTGTCGTGAGTGTTGCTGCATCTCAGTAGGGGCAGGTTAGGTGGTGTCGTGAGTGTGCTTGCATCAGATAACGGGTCAATGATAGGTGTTTTGGGGGGGGGGAGGTCGTTGCGATGTGCTGCCAACAGAAAGCGGGCATGAATAGGTGGTGTCGTGGTGGGATGCCATTAGAACGCGGGCTTGATAGGTGGTGCTCGTGCTGTGTGCTGCTTCTGTAGCGGGCACATGTTAGTGGTGTCGTGCGTGTGATGCCATTTGTAGCGGGCTTGATAGGTGGTTGTCGTGCGTGTGCTATTGCCATTTGAGGCGGGCATGAGAGGTGGTGTCGTGTGTGTGCTGCCTTAGAAATTGCGGGCATGATAGGTGGTTGTCGTGTGTGTGATGCATCAGATGCGGGCTTGATAGGTGGTGTCTGTCGCGTGTGCTGCCCATCAGAACGCGGGCATGTTAGGTGGCGGGTTTTTGTCGTGCGTGTGCTGCCCATCAGATGGCTGGGGCTTGATAGGTGGTGTCGTGGTGTGCTGCCATCAGAAGCGGGATGCTGGTGGTTTGTCGTGTGTTGTGCTGCATCAGAGGGGCATGATAGGTGGTGTCGTGCGTGTGCTGCCATCTGAAGGGGGCTTGATAGGTGCGTTGTGTCGTGCGTTGTGTGTGCTGCCATCAGAGATGCGGGCAAGGATAGGTGGTGTGTGTGTGTGCTGCAATCAGATTACGGGCATGGAAAGGTGGTGTTGTCGTGGGTGTGTGTGCTGCCATCAGAAGCGGGCGGAATAGGTGGGGTCGTGCGTGGTGCTTGCATAAGAAGCGGAATGATAGGTGGTGTTGTGCGTGTGCTGCCATCAGGAAGCGGCTTGGATAGGTGGTGTCGTTTGCGTTGTGCATGACATCAGAAGCGGGCAGGACATGAGGTGGTCGTATGTGTGCTGCCCATCAAGAGAAGGGATTGGACAGGTGGTGTCGTGTGGCTGCTTCCATCAGAAGCGGGCATGAGTAACTTGGTTGGTTGTTCGCTGTTGGGTGCCATCAGAAGCGGGCATGCGGTGGTGTCGTTGTGTGTGCTGCCATCAGAAGCGGGCATGACAGGTGGGTGGTGTGTTGTGTGTGCTTTGCCATGTAGACAGGGGCCTTGACAGACGTGGTGTAGGGGCGTGTGGCCTGCCATCTAGAAGAAACGGGCATGGAAAGGTGGGGTCGTGTGTGTGCTTGCCATCTGGAACAGAAACGGGCATCAGGACAGGTGGTGTCGACGTGGACTGGCCATCTGATGAGGGCATGATAGGTGGTGTCGTGCGTGTGCTAGCCATCTGAAGCGGGCATGATAGGTGGTGTTCAGTGCGTGTGCTGCCATAAGAAGCGGGCATGATAGGTGGGTCGTGTGTGTGTGCATCAGAAACGGGCTTGATAAGGTGGTTGTCGTGCGTGTGCTGCCATCAGAACGGGCATGATAGGTGGTGTCGGAGTGTGCTGCCATCAGCAATAGGGCTTGATAGGTGTGTCGTGAGTGTGCTGCAATTTGAAACGGGCAAGGATAGGTGGGTTCGTGCGTGTGCTGCATAGACAACAGGGCATGTAGGTGGTTGTCCGTGAGTGTGTTGCAGCACAGATCGCGTGCATGCATGATAGGTGGTGTGTGTGTGTGCTGCATCTTGAGGGGCATGGACAGGTGGTGTCGTGCGTGTGCTGCCATTCAGAATGCGGGGCATCCTTGAAAGGTGGGGTGTGTGTGTGCTGCCTTCAGATAGCGGGCATGTTAGGGTGGTTGTCGTGCGTGTGATGCTCAGAAGCGGGCATGACAGGTGGTGGTCGTGCGTGTGCGGGATTCATAGAATTGACTCCGTTGAACTTCACCATAGTGGACGCAGCTGTGGTTGCAGTGTCTCTCTAGTGGGTTACCTGAATATACTTACCTATATGTTGTTTGTACATGTGCGACTGGTATGCGGGCTGCTGGGAGATTGGGACCAATGCTTGGTGCAGCTGTTTTATAGGGGATCTAGATTGAGCGATGATGGCACACAAAGAGAGAGGGCGAGTGAGTGAGTGACGAGGAGAGAGAGAGAGAGAGGAGAGAGAGAGAGTTGACATTTATACGAATCGTGGTCCACATAAGAAATGGGTTAAAATATGGCAACCGTAAATTTTGATTTCTCTCCTTGATAGGTAGTTTCTAATACTATATTCTCCAAAAAATATGATCAATATCAGTGTTCACTTTAGTGCACGCCATCCAGATAAAAAAAAAAATAAACAGAAACAAAAAACATGACTTCACGTTTTCTATGTTTGTTTATCTTTTAAAAACATATTCGCTCTTTGGCACTATGGCCAGAGAGAGAGAGAGAGTGGTGAGAGACGTTTTGTTTTGTTTTGTTTTTCTTCTGGATGTAATACGGAGAATCTCGTTTACAAAGACACACTCTCCATTCCAAATACGCATGTAATGTTCAAGTCAGAGGAATTAGTGTGTACACTTTACTCTTTGATAATCAATTTTTTCAAAAATGCATGACTGTGAGTGGGCGTTTTCGAGAGAATCTCGCTCTCGCCCACGTATATTGTTCAGAAAATCACTGTGTTGCACTGATATCATGTCTCGTCTAGTGGAAGTCCAACAGGCATTAGAAATAGTAGCACCTGTAGATCTTGAAATGGTGCTGTCTCAGACGCAGGGGGGGGGGAGCATGAAAGCTAGTGCATCCGTATCGAAGGGATCTAGCTACAGAGAAATTTTACCCATAAGACCTCAATGAATGTTGCTGTCTGTTTTGATGCCGGCATACTGGGTATTAATGAACAATAAACAAATGGAACAAAGGGGGTATGATGCGTTCTCATCTCTGTCTCTATTTATCTCTGTCTCTCTCTCTGTCTATCTCTGTCACCTCTCTCTCTCTTCACACACACACACCACATCAACACAGCCACAGACACACACACCCACCACAACACACACATACACACACAAAACACACCACATATTTTATTTTTTTTTAATAGTTATTTATCTATATATATAGATATAATTTATATATATAGTATGTTGTATGTATTTACACGTGCGCACGAGCTCATGCACTCACGCAACATGCGCGAGCGGACAGGACAGAGAGAGAGGAGGGTGAAAGAAAGAGGGGGAGAGAGATAGAAACCGACAGAAGACAGGAAGAATAGCACAGGAGACAGAGGAGATAGAAACAGAGACAGAGGAAAACAGAAGATAAAGAGAGGTCCATTTAAGATTCAAGGCTGTCCCAAAACGTGCAAGAAATCGGGGCCACAACAGGAAGGCAACTATGGAAGAGATTGGCACAGCAAGAGGTCTTCAGGCAGGAAGGCCCAAGCTGACAAGTGCTTACTGCCTCTGCTATACTGACACAAACAGACCGTGCCACTATGGCCTTTGGACTCGTAGTTGTTCTGCTGGTCAGAATGTTTTCTGGCACTGACTTGATTCGACCTGCCTGGTTGGGGGGCGTCTTGAGAAGTTCTTTCACGTCGATCTTGGACATTGTTCTAAGCGGAATATGTTTAAGGGTTATGAAGTTACGTTTGGTCCTTCGCTCCAGTTGCAAATGGAACTCTTTCAGCTGCATATGCCATTATCTTCTTGCCAATTTCGAGAGCGGTGTTGATGTATTCACAGACTAATGAGGCACAATTTGGTGTCAAGCATTGCCTTCTTGTCAATGCTGGATGGTTTTCAAAATCTAGACGGACGGTTCTGCTGTACACTCCGGGTCATTCACTCTATCAGCATTCCATTTTGAAATGCGTTAGGTCACAGCTGCTCACCGATACCACCTTTTGTGCGTCTGCTGTCTGTAAGGTCGTTGCTGGAGCTTCTGATGGTTGTGGTGATAAACTGCTACTGACCAGTATGTGCAGTCTTCTTATTCTGCCTTCTTGGAGCTTTTGGCACATTTAATCCCAGTTGGGGGGGGGGGGGGGGGTTAATGAAGTTGTTTTACACACGACGGTTGTTGTTGCCTTTTTTTTGGTCTTCCATGGCATATCCATACGGTGTTTCTATAGTGCATTCACTTTTGTACGTCAGTTTCCTGTGTTACATACGTCTCTCTTTGATTTCTCTTTTGCTTGTGTCGCTTTCTTACTTCTCTTTGTCCTGTCCCCTCCCGTTGGTTGGGATGTATCCTGTATTTCCCTATCTTAGAGGTTTTTGAGCAACACATTGCATCCTAATATGTTCATTTTATGCAGTCTTTTGTCGGTGCGGGGTTGATCTTCAGCCCTTGTCTCCCGATTCATCATGACGGTAAGGTTATCTGTTGTTTTTCCACACTTCTTTTTCATCAAGGATGGTTATCAGGGATCGCTTCATATTCGGTGATAACAGTTGAACGCAATGTCAGCAAGACAGATTTTCATGTTGCATTTGTTGGATTTTGGCCTTCATTTGATTCCCAAGTGTTAGTAAGGACTCATTAATCAATTTAGAAGCTACAATACACTTGATGGATCAGCATGAATTCGCAGGAGCCAGACTATATTTGGTACCAGGGGGCCATATTGACTCTCTATTTCCCAACTGGCTTTGTACAGCCGATTTGTTTGTGTTTGTATTCACCTATTGGGTTCCGCAGGGTGTCTTCATGTCGCCTCCAAGACTCTTGGTGGTCTTTGTCATGTTGGAGTAGTTGGTTGATAAACCTGTAATCGTGACTATTGCAGGTACTTTTCTTGCGCCACATGAAGGTGTGGTCGTGATGATTTTAGATTGAAAATCATCATGGACGAGGGCGAAAGTCATCATACGGCTCATTTTGTGTGTGTGTGTTGTGTGTGTGTATGTGTGGGTGTGTGTGTGTGCGTGCTGTGCGTGCGTGCGTGCGTGCGTGCGTGCGTGCGTGCGTGCGTGGTGTGTGGCTATCTCCCTTGGTTGAAAGGACTGTCGTATGTCCATAAAGGCTTTAATGGTACTTTTAAGAGTACAAATATTGTTTTGTCATGAATTTCTTTATCTATGATCTTGGACTGTGATCCAGGGATTACAACCGTTTTGCAGCTAGTGTTCATTATCTATTCTACGTGATATCTAGATTGGCCGGGAAAAAGCCATATTGTACTAGCTTATAGAGGTTTTCAAAAATGCTGGCTTTCAAAAGCAGTGAGTAATGTGGGAATTCATCTAAAGGCTAATAGGAAAGTAAACAAGCAGCATAAAGTAAACAGGTTAAGGAAGAAGCGTTACAGACTGTTTTGCATCATAGTAAGAATCATTTGTTTTATTGGTGAAAATCTGACGAAACATAGAATGCGATTGTAAATCTGATGTTTGAATTAGAATATACAGGGTCAGGACAATGGAGTGCACTTTTACAACTAATCACAATTCAACACATCCAGCCATTAAATAAACGGGTTTTGACAGCAATCAGAAACCAGGACAGATCCGATTCACTTCCCAGTGAATGGAATGAAAGAGTTCAGCTGTGACTGTCCATTGTGAAAGGACTACACTGATGGAGGGATGCCTGTGTACATTCTAACAAAGGCCCGTCACCATGGACAAGTTCCTCTGAGCCCATATGGACCGACTGGGCTTCAAGACGGTGACTACGAACACGATAGTTATCACACTTGGTAAGGATTGTCTTGCTCTTCAGAATCATGACGCTGAATGTCCACCTTGCATGTCCGAGTTGCTGTTGAGTGTGGAAAATAAGGTCAGTAACTGTCATCGTTTACCTTCCAGTGAGGCCTTCGGATAAATCGAGTTGTTGCCGTCACTTCCTGTGTTTTTAACTGCGTTAGTTTGTCCCCGCTACCAGTATTGTCAAGGAGTTCTGGCTAGTAGCATAGACTTGATTCATGTGATTCAAAGTGCGGCTTGTCATTGGAGTGTAATAAGAACTATTTCATCAGTATAAACCAAACTAAAATTATTTTATTTCACATTGCAGTCTCGTACAGACATGCTCACCTCAGGTTGTAGCGACATTCTCGGGTCTCAGGAACAGAAATAACACGTTGTCATTTATCACGTTCAATCATCATGTTTAACCTTGTCGAATCATTTATGGTGAGTAATGTTCTCTTCCGTGGAATAAGAAGAACTTGTTTGGACTAAGGATCGCTGGTTGGTATTTATATATAGTTTATATTTATAGATACTATATATATATATATTATGTGTGTGTACTTTCAGTCAAGCAATCAGTCAGTGTATCTGGAAATATTAAGTTTTGTGAACTTGAAACAAGAATCAAATTCTTTCACTATGATATCTCAGCGATATTAAATCTGTTCGTTTCTCTGTCACAAGCCGTGTTTAACATGATTCACTTTCTTTCATTTACGGTCATGTTCAGTCATCAGTGTGCCCTTGCGAAAGTTCCGTGCTTGTTGATCTTGTTTGTCTCCTTTGTGCAGTTTTCCACAGGGTCGGTTTGAGTTTTCGGTTTCCAGCCAGTCACACAGGCCCTGTCAGACTCGCGACTTTTTCAAAAAGAGTATTGATCCGGTTGCACACACACACACACACAACACACACAAACACACACACAACACCTCAACAAGCAAGCAAGCGGCACGTACGCACGCAACGCAGAGAGAGAGAGAGAGAGATCGGAGGGGAAGAGAGAGAGAGATCACCCAGTGATTTTTATCTCTGTGTGTGTATGGGTTGTGTGTGTGTGTGTGTGCTGTCATGGGGTGTGTGTCCAGGGTGATTGCTTTCGCTGTTGTCGAGGGGAAAACAAACCTTCAAGGTCAATTGTTGAATCTTCAACTTGATTGGACGCATGAGGCAGTGATTGCGACCGCTGAGGCAGTGATGGACGCTGAGAGGCACGCGTGATTGGTCGCTGAGGCACGTGATTGGGACGCTGAGGCAGGGATGGGACGTGAGGCACGTGGATTGGACGTGAGGCACGTGACTGGCGAGAAGAGAAGCTCCACTCTTTTGTAGGGACGGGTGTGTTCCGATATGATGAGGCAGGTCGGGAGTTATTACCAGTGGGAGGGTAAAAGGGCGCTTGGCTTGGCTAAAGTCGGTTAGTGCTTTTTAACCTTATAAGGGGGGTTGTAAAAGGAAAACCTTTAGTTGTCCTTGAGGCCAGTGAGTGGCCGATTATTGATGTGGCGCAGACAGAAGTCTTCTAGCGTTTCCTTGGTTAGAATATTGATTCCATGGGGTAAGTCGCCAGTGGGGATTAATAAATACATTAAATAGAAAAGCAAAAGTATTTAGTTTTAAGTAAATTAAACAATTGATGTCAATATAATTATTTAAAAAAAATGAAGCATTTTGTGAAATAATATTGTGAAATATTTTAGTTTGTTTTGTTGACAAGTTTGGAAAAGGGAGCTAAAAAAAAGAATTCTTGTTTTCCCAGTTCTTCTCCTTGGGGGTAGATGCGCGCGAGTGAAGTATATATTATGCATAGTGTGATTAAGTGTTACAATGTGCTTGTATGACATATACATTATGTATATGTAGCACACAACACAAAACTGATTGTTGCTTTTTTTTTTTTTTGTTTTTTTTTTTGTGATATTATATTCACGACAATGGATCTGGGCAGATTGAATCTTTTTTCACATTTTTAAATCACTTGTGCACATTGACTAATATAATTTTTGCTTTTTTCTCTCTCTTCTTTCTCTCTCAATTTTTCCACCATAGCTTATCTTCGTCTTTGCCACTCATGCTTGCCTCCCCATTAAATTGCACACCCAGTGCTCTGACACAGTCTTTGCACCAGCACGTGCTCGGAACTGACGATGTTCATGGTCACGAAAGTCAGCTCCACGAGGAAACATGCACTGCTGCCAAAGTACTTTCTGTTGGCTTGTTAAGTGATGCATGTTCTGATTCAGACTACTGATTTCTGATAGTTTTTTTAAAAGTCTTCAACACAACAAACACACACACACACCACATCACACACACACACACAACACACCACACACTCACACACCAAGGTTGTTAAAGACGTACTATATGAGACAAACCAATATTGGCCCAGAAATGAGTATTAAAATTGGGCATGATTTTCAAAAAGGGCTAAAAAATAATCATTTCAAAAGACCTTAAGAACTTATACTACGTGATTTAGATTCCTCAGATATCAAAACTAAATCTATTGCAAAAACGTCTATTGTAGTTCTTTCCTCCATGGAAAACTAATACGAGGCAACATTTTGACATTGAGAATACTGGATTTAACAAAGGCTGAAAACTCTTATTGGTAATTATACATTATCATAATGCATTAGAGGATGAGGATATTCCCAACATCCTCTTATGATATACACTGTTGGATCATTAATCAAATGAAACTTGAGGTGCGGCATACATATCCCAGGGCTTAACAAAGAAAAGTCTTATCATCTCGGGAAAAAAACAAATATATCTTCATGTGAATAATGGCTATAATTAAGGCTTTTAAAGTTGTTGTTGTTCCCTCAAAATTTATGTAAAGTTGTGTTTATGTGTAGATTCCTAACGTCATTTCTTACTGCAATGAAGAATTTTGGATTAATAGTTTACCTGAGAGGATCACTTAAATACTATTAGTACATTTTCTAGTCAGAGACACTGAAATAACATTATTTTGTTTGGGTACCCTCCCACTGTGGGTTATACTATAATGAAAAGGATTGATGTTCTAGCAAAGAAAGGAGGCAAAACGATCATCAGTTCGCATTTTTTTAACTTTCCATGTCCAGGGCTAGTCGCGTTATACTTTGGCAGGGGAAAAAAGTACATTTTTCCATTTTTAATTCGATAGAT
>CM031598.1:77857654-77860154 GCA_018398815.1 Conus ventricosus
ACCCAATGACAAGTTCCACTGCAGCCCACTATGACCGACCCTGGGCTTACCACTGACGGCTGACGAACACGATCGTTATCACACTTGAAAGGATTGTCTTGCTCTCTCAGCATCACTGACGCTGAATGTCCACCTCTGCATGTCCGAGTTGCTGGCTGAGTGAGGAAATCAGGTCAGTACCTGTCATCGTTAACCTTCAGTGAGCCTTCTGCCATAATCGTGTTGCGTCACTCTCCTGTGTTTTCTAACAGCGCTTAGTTTGTCCCGAGTAATGTCAAGGAGTTCATGGCAGTCGCAAAGACTTGATTTCATGTGATCAAAGTGAGGCTGTCCATTGAGTGTAATAAAGAACATATCATCCAGTATAACACCAACTAAAATTCTTTTATTTCACATTGCAGTCACGTACAGAATGCTCACCTCAGGTGTAGCGACATTCTCGGGTCTCATGCAGAAATGTTGTCATTACATACCACTGTTTTAAACCTTGTCCGAATCCATTTCTGGTGTGTAATGATCTCTTCCGTGAGAATAGAAGAACTTGTTTTGTAAGGATCGCTGGTTTGGTATTTATATATATATATATATATATATATATATATATATATATATGTGTGTGTACTTTCGTCAAGCAAATCAGTCAGTGTCTGGAAATATTCAGTTTTGTGAACTTGAAACAAGAATCAATTCTCTCTCACTAGAAAACTCAGCAGATCTTAAATTTGTTCTTATCTCTGTCACAAGCCGTGTTTAACATGATTCACTTTCCTTTCATTTACTGCTCATGTTCAGACATCAGTGTGCCCCTTGCAGAAAGTTCCGTGTTGTGAGATCTTGTTGTCTCCTTCTGTGCCAGTTTTCCACAGGGTCGGTTTTAGTTTTCTGGTATCCCAGCCAGTCACACAGGCCCTGTCAGACACGCCGCTTTTTCAAAAAGAGAATTGACTCCTTTTGCACACACACACACACACACACACACACACACACACACACACACACACACACACACACAAGCAAGCAAGCGCGCACGTACGCACGCACGCAGAGAGAGAGAGAGAGAGAGAGAGAGAGAGAGAGAGAGAGATCACCCAGTGATATATATCTCTGTGTGTGTGTGTGTGTGTGTGTGTGTGTGTGCTGTCATGGTGGTGTGTTTCCACGGGTGATGCTTTCGCCTGTTGTCGAGAAAACAACATCACAGGTACACATTGCTTGAATCTCTAACTTTGATTGGACGCTGAGGCACGTGATTGGACGCTGAGGCACGTGATTGGACGCTGAGGCACGTGATTGGACGCTGAGGCACGTGATTGGACGCTGAGGCACGTGATTGGACGCTGAGGCACGTGATTGGACGCTGAGGCACGTGACTGGCGAGAGAAGCTCACTCTTTTGTAGGACGGGTGTGTTCCCGATATGATGAGCAGTCCGGGAGTTACCAGACGGGAGGAAAGGGCGCTTGGCTTGGCCAAAGTCGTTAGTTCACTTTTCAACCTTAAGGGGGGTTGTAAAAGGAAAACCTAGTTTTCCTTGAGGCCAGGGAGTGGCCGATTTTGATGTGGCGCAGACAGAAGTCTTCTAGCGATTCCTTGGTTAGAATATTGATTCCCTAGGGTAAGTCGCCAGTTGGGGAATAATAAATACATAAAAAGAAAAGCAAAAGTATTTATTTTATAAGTAAATGTAAACAATTGATGTCATTATTATTTAAAAAAAGAAGCATTTTGTGAAATAATATTGTGAAATATTTTGTTTTGTTTTGTTGACAAAGTTTGGAAAAGGGAGCTAAAAAAATGAATTCTTGTTTCCCAGTTCTCTCCTTGGGGGTAGATGCGCGCGAATGGAGTAAATATTATGCCATATGTGTGATTAAGTGTTACAAATGTGCTGTATGACATATACATTCATGTATATGTAGCACACACACACAAACCTGTTAGTTGCCTCTTTTTTTTTTTTTTTTTTTTTTTTTTTGATTATATCACGACAATGGATCTGGCGCCAGATTGAAATCCATTGTCATTTTTAATTCACCTTGTGCACATTGACTAATATAATTTTTGCTTTTTTCTCTCTCTCTCTCTCTCTCTCTCAAATTTTTCCCCATAGCCTTATCATCGTCTTTGCCACTCATTCTTGCCCCCATTAATAGCCACACCCCAGCTGATCCTGACACAGTCTTTGCACCAGCAGTGCTCGGAACAGCCGATGTCATGTCACGAAGTAGCTCCCCGGAGGAAACATCGCACTGCTGCCAAAGTACTTTCTGCTGGTGTTCAGAGATGCCTGTTCTGATTCAGACTACTGATTTCTGATAGATTTTTAAAAGTCTTCACACACACACACACACACACACACACACACACACACACACACACACACACACACACACACACACACACACACAATTTGTTATAAGAAGTACTACTATAGACAACAATATAGGCCCAGAAATGAGTATTAAATCGGACACTGATTTTCCCAAAAGGGCTAAAAAATA
>CM031598.1:77867654-77877654 GCA_018398815.1 Conus ventricosus
AACTCAAAAATAATATGAAACTTTTGCTGGAGGATCTTGAACATCTGCCCTTTGGCTGGAAGAAGATCGGGGGCAATCAGAAACCAATGGAGACAGGAGCAAGGTGCCTGCCCAGTCCCCCAGTTGCAGTTCTAATGTCCCTGGTCGTTCACAGTGCTGGGTCGATTTGCCCTTGTTCAACGGTCACTGATCACTGAAAACTGGTCACTAGTCACTCGTCACTGACCATACATCATAAGGACAAAAATGAAACTTGGGCTGCTTCACCATTCGCAGCCTGTAGAGAAGAAAACAACAAATCGAAACCCATAGAATCGGTTCACGTGTGCACAGAAAGGTTCACTTCAGTCTGATTCCCGTTCTGAAAGTCATTGCTGTAATGGAATCAAGTCTGACAGGAATTCAGTTACCTTTGTAAGCATCCCCTCTTCTCATCGATTGAGTTCATGAAGAACTCCCTCTGCTGTGCTGTCACTGAATTTAAGAGCGAAGGAAGGGGAAGAGGGAGGGTGTTGGGCAAGGGGCTGTTTCTTTTTACAGCCAAACTGATTTGTTTCGTTACCTTTTATCTTAGTTTCCTTGACTGTCCATGTATGCAAGAGTTCGTGTGTACATCATCAAAATGGCGCTACTGAAGAAATGACAAGGGTTAAAATGCATGAGAAGGGACACTTTATATTCAGATGTGGGGGGAAAATGTTTCTTGAAATATTGATGAATTTTGTTTGTGATTGCTGCCAGTAAGCCAAAGAAATGAAATTTACGTCTTAAAGCGTTTGTCACGGTCACGCCCATTAAAACATACTTAAAAATTCTTCAAGACGAAGTTCTGTTATGCACTGTACATATGCATATTCAGATCATTCTTTTATGGACTATGCTGAGGGAGGACTGTATATCTTCTTCTTTCTTTCTAACCGTTTTTTGTTTGTTTGTTTGTTTGTTTTTTAGTTTACCTTCTTTGCGTTTTTGCTGATTCGATAAAGGGGTACATAGAAATTTCTGAATAGGTTCTGAAGGGGAATAAAAGCAACATATTTTCAAATTGTATGCGTATTTTTAGGCGAGAATATCTTTATCGCTTCAAATCATTTGTTTAGTAAAGCTACGAAGATTAAGCCCAGTTTTGTCTCATGTTGATGTAACTCATCTTCAGAAGAAGGTGATTAGTCATTGACAAAATGTAAAGCAGTTACCCTTCAATGTGACGCCACATCTTTAACCGACTTTTTGTCAGATCACCACAATATATGTTCTGTCTTCAGAATTTAGAAGGTTCCATGGTCATTTGAGAGAGAAACAGAGAAGGGCGCCCTCCCCCCCCCCACTCTCTCTCTCTCTCTCTCTCTCTCTCTCTCTCTCTCTCTCTGCACTTATGATGTGGGATAAGACTTTTTGTCAGGTCACCACAGTATACGTACTTCTTCAGAAATTAGAAGGTTCCGTGGTCATTTGAGAGAGAAACAGAGAAGGGTGCTACAAACGAGCCCTCTCTCTTTACCTCCCTCCTTCCCCCCCCCCCCCCCCTCTCTCTCTCTCTCTCTCTCTCTCTCTCTCTCTCTCTCTCTCTCTCTCTCTCTCTCTCTCTTTCTGCGCTAATGATGTGAGGTAAGTCTTTACGTGGTCCACGACTGGTCGGCTTCCTCCACCCTCCTCCCTCCCACGTTGTCTTTGATCGGCAGAGGGTCGAGTGGCGAGTTAATGAATCCCTGGTGTGTGTGTGTGTGTGTGTGTGTGTGTGTGTGTGTGTGTGTGTGTGTGTGTGTGTGTGTGTGTGTGTGTGCGCGCGCGCGCGCGTGCGTGCCAGGCGCCACATTACTCCTGGATGATCCGATGATGGCATCACCAACAGCATCAGGAAAGCAGAGACGGGTCGGTCTGAAGGTTCTTGCAGTTCGTTTTTATATTGTCGTTGTTGTTGTTGTTGTGGAAGAGGAGGAGAAGGAGGATTAGAGGGGGGGGGGGGGGGGTAAAGAGGGAGAAACGAAGGAGGGAAGGCGGACAAAGGGAAGTAAGACAGGACAAGAAAGGAAAGAAAAAGGAAGGCGAAGGCGAACAGAGGAAGGAGAAAGACATGAATAGAGGGAAAGGGAGAAGGAGGAGGAGGATAAAGGGTTGGAAAGGAGGAGTGGAGGAGTGGAAGGAGAAAGGCAGGATGAGAAGAAAGGGTGAAAGAAGAGAGGAGAAAGGAAGACATAGGGCCAAAGAGAGAAGAAGAAGAAAGAGAAGAAGGTAGGAACAGACAGAAAAAAGGCTGGAGGAGGAGGAGAGGAGGAGGGAGAAGAGAGAGAAGAGGATAGGCACAAAAGGGGAAGAGAAAGACAGGAAAAGGAAGAAAAACGAAAGAGGGTAAGACAAGAAAGAAAAGAGAAGGGCCACAGAGAAGGAGGAGAAAAGGAATAGAAAGAGAAGAGGATAAGAAGAGAAAGGAAAGAGACAGACGGGCGGAGAAAGAGAGAGATGGAGAGATGGAAAAGGAGAAGAGGATAGAAAGGAAGGAGGACAGTTGAAGAAGGTGGACAGAAATGAGAGGGGGAAAAGAGACCAGCACAGGGAGGAGAAAAGGTAGGTAAGTGGTGTCAGGAGGAGAAAAGAGGAAGTTAAAAAAAAGACAGGGCAATGCGAAGAGAAAATGAAAGAAAAAGTGAAAGTTTCAGTCTCGGCTTTGTCATGACAAGGTCGACAACACAAGGCCCTTTGAGGATGTGGAAGGCAGGCAAAGGAGAGAAAGTAAGAGGACAGCTTTTTTTTAAAACCCTCATTAAGTATGATAACAGTGACAGTGTTCATTGTGCTATGTCGCCGCTTTTGTCAACGTCACAGCCGCCAAAGAATCACAGAGGGAGAGGAAGAGACTAGCTAGTTCAGAAATCAGTGATGTCAAGTTATCTCCCTAATCAATTCTGTTTCCAGTGCACGACCTTTGACAGTGCCTACACTGCAATACGGCTGGGTTAAAGTTCAGGCAGCCACCAGGTTTGAATGCCTGCGTTTTGGAAGAATGATAACGGCAAGGTTTTGAAAAAAAAGGCAAATTTGGCTGGCATATCAGGGCAAGAAATCTGAATAGCCCGCTCATTCTTCACCCACTATTCTACACCTGCCTATTATGCAATACTTCTTTCCGTCAAATCTGATCGAAAGTTATTTTCAACATGATTAAGTACTCTGAAAACAGCTAGGTAAAGCGCCTGGTGCAGGTGTTCATTGTCACGACTTTAACAGTTGACAGAGAGATGGTGTTTCATCGTGGCGGGGATACATTGGGAAGTCTTTCTTGTGCCTGTTAGGAAGGCTTCACGGTTGTAGGTATCTTGTTTGAGAAGTTTCAGGAGTTTTGATCAATTCTGCTAGATCGTAGGCCAATGCCGGTTATCAAGAGCAAAGCATCGCACAGGAACTGGCATATATTCATTGTAATAATTTGTCGTGTTTTTTTTTTTGTTTGTTTGCTTTTTGTTTAGCAAAAACAAATCAGTATACTGCAAGGCACGAATTCTTCTCTGGCATTGACTTGTAATTAAACTTGAAAAAGCTGAGATGATAAGATTAGATTCAGAAATTCAGCCGATCTTGGAACAGAATGGACAGCAGAATTCACAATATTGAATCATTATATCAGGCTGATATTGCAACAGTCTATAACAAACATAATCTGTCGACAATGGCGAAGAGTTGAGTCGACGAGGTAATATTCATTCGGCAGAATGAGAGTGATGAACCATGTTGGTAACATAAGGATTTTTAAGATCCATAGCAAGTGGCCCTTCCGTTTTCCCCCACCCTTTGAAAAATCACATTACTACGTGCGCACGTTAAGTGCTATGAACGTCTAGAAAAGCAAGATGGAAAGGCAATTTTATAATTGCTGTCCATGCAAACAAACGTTTCTGTCTTAACTGTTTATATTAGACTTTAAAGGCCTTTCCAAATAACATTTCTCGTGCAGTCCCAATGCAGATCAGTCTCTTTTTGATTGCAGATGGCTCATGACTTGTTATCTGTGAAAACAGAGCGCTCTCCAGCTAGCACACAGGGGAATAACAGACAGAGAACAGACAAGAACAAACGGTCCTACGGGAGTTCCCGAGTCTGCCAGTAACGCTCTTTTGGCAGCGATAGCAGCAAGACAAATGTGCAAACACAAATTAGCGTTGATTGAAGATCAGTGCAGCGCTCGAATCTTCAATATGCTGCTCAGATAAAGCGAAGATAGGTCTAGCTTTTTGCTGTTTAGATGTAACTCAAAATTAACAAGTTCAGCAGTGATAGCACAGGGCGTCTTTTTTAGCGATAGAATATTAAGATAAATGCTGCAAACTCTCCACCACCGGTAAAACACGTACAATCAAATTTAGAAGAGATCTCTCAGATGAGAAGGAATCACCAGATCAAACAGACGGAGGCCAAGATGGGAAGTGGAGAGAGAAGTCCCCACCAATCGAAATCGGAATGACAAGAAAATAAACAGTGTTGCAGCATCAATGAAGAGAGAGAAAGAGAGAGAGAGAGGGAGAGAGAGACAGACAGACAGACAGACAGATTCTGGAAGGTTTGTGTGCACGCGAAGTTATTCGCTCTATCCAGTAAACCAGCTTCCTTTCTCTAGATGTCACAACTGTTGCAAGCCATGATCTGCGTCCATGTAGGACGTTGTTGTTGAACCTTGTGGTGGAGTAGTGTATCTGTGGAAGTGCTGGTCATAAATACGATCTCCTTTAACACTTTGCTTTCAAGACATGCTCCATAGTTAGTTCGCCCTGACAACGTGGATGCACAGGGTCATCTGACTTTCCCCCATTTCAATAGATTTGAATTCGAGGGCAAGAGACCATATTACAGATCTTTGGAAGAATCCGATCCGAAGAAACGCCATAGACCATATTTCATTCCGATTGAGAGAGGCTTCTTTGGAGTGCATTTCCCGTGTAGTCTATTGCCCCTCTCGGCATTGCTGCACTTCTTTCTGACTTCTCATAGCATCCCCTTCTTTCTTCAACTCTTGTATTACCATGTCTGTCTCTGATTTATATTTTACCTCTGGTGACCCCTTCATTTCTGTTCATTATAGTCCCTGCTTGCAGGATTGTGTGTGTCCTGTTAATGCCTTGATCTTACAATATTCCTTTACCACATCCAACGCCTCCTGGTTTTGTCATGCTCTGTCAGTCTTTAGCTTGGCTGGGTTGATCTCACAACCTGATCTCCCATGTCCTTGCTTTTCCTGCCTTGTACTCCTCAAGGATGGATTACAGAGGTATCTTTAGCTTTGCTTGGTGGCAGTTGAGTGACAATGTCGGTGAGCCAGGTGGGACATCAAGCTATTTCCTTGTGTATTGGTTTTGCATTGCAGTTAAGCGCAATGTCCGTGAGACCAGGTGAGACATCAAGCTATATCCTTGTGTATTCGCTTTTGGTCCTGCATTGATTCCACAGTGGTGGTGTTACTATCATCTATCAGCAGAGACCAGAGAAGCTTCTGGATTAGTATGAACTGCAGACACCAGACTTTTTGCCAGGGAGGCCACACTGGTGTATTACCTGTGGGCTTTTTTTCTGCCATTTGCTTGACGTCGACTCCCCATCTCTGTGTCTTTCAGCGAGTCATCATGCCACCTTGCAAGACTCGACTGATTTTTCTATCACTGGTGGAATGGCGTGGTTGGTTACTGCAAACATAACTGTTTCAGCTTTTTTTTCCTTTCCGCAGTGAGAAGCTTTGTGGTTTGGTTGGCTTAATTTAATTCTGCACGAAGCAACTAACTCGTCTAACCACTTCAATGTTTTATGTGTTTAACCTTCTTGGCAGAAAGGACTGTTAGGTCCTTAGATAGTACTGAGGCATACATTCTTGAGGTGTGCTGAACCCGTACATCTCAGGATTGCAGAAATATTAATATGCTACAATTTCTTGATCTCTTCGTCCTTGAATGAGATCCAGCTAGCTATCTGTACCGTTTTCAACTGATATCCGAAATTTATACTGACTGGTCCTAGATGGGATAGAAAGACACTATCCACAAACACAAATGTTTTAAGAGGTGTGGGCAGATCTGTAGCACCACTGTCATACTGAACACTATTCATCTATCGTCAAATTGAGAAATTACTGACAATAGCAGGGGTTTGGGGAATGCTTCTCATATTGAACAAAAAGTGAAGAACATAAAACCAGGGCAAAGAATAATAACTGCGAGGCTGTGTTGTAAGAATAATAGGACGCCTAAATTTCATTGCAAAAATATGACAAAACATGGAATGCATTTTCTATCTGATTTTTTTTTACTTCAGCTTTTAAGATACTGAAGAGATTTTACCATACACACAATTCACCATGTTCAGCTGTAAACTAATTGGGTCTTGAGTGTAATCAGAAAGCCAGCTGATCTACGTCACCTTCCCTCTGACTGGAGATGAAAGAGTCACAGCTGATGACTTCCATTGTGAATGACTACCGCTGATGGAGGGATCGCCTGTGTCATTTCTAACAAAGGCCCGTCACCCAGTGACAAGTTCCACTGCAGCCCACTATGACCGGCCCTGGGCTCACCACTGATTGTTGACGCCATCGTTTCCGCGCTTAAAAGGATTGTCTTGCTCTTTCAGCATCACTGAACATCGGCCTGTGCATGTCAGAGTTGTTGGGTGGGTGAGGAAATCAGGTCACTACCTGTCAACGTTAAGCTTCACTGAGTCTACTTCTATGATGTTTCGTTCCATCGCGCTATTAATTTTCACTCCCTGATTCAGAGCTGAAAATCATGGGTTTGAGCCCTCTTGAGGGTGGATTTTTATAGCTTGGAAACATGTCCGTCTACTGAGCAGTGAACGGGCACCTGGTTCAGAGCAGGGATGGTTAGTGGCGTGGAAGGAGAGGGTTTGAGACTACACCTTCTTTAATGCTGCTTCCTTGACAGAGTAAACCTCTAGCAGCTAACTACCCACATGGTCATTAGTCTATGGGACGTTACCTTTTTTAACAAGGAAAAGGTGGTCTCTTAGAGTTCTGAATGACAAGGAAACACTCCTGTTTTGTCGCCAAAATCTGACAAAATGAATAATGTTTGGATACTCACGCATGCTAGCATATGTGCTGCGTGCGTGGGCATATGGGCAGGTGTGTGTGTGTGTGTGTGTGTGTGTGTGTGTGTGTGTGTGTGTGTGTGTGTGTGTGTTGTGTGTGTGTGTGTGTGAGAGAGAGAGAGAGAGAGAGAGAGAGAGAGAGAGAGAGAGAGAGAGATATGATTTTACTATGCCCAGCAATAATTAAGTGATTTTACTAAGTCCAATCGTGAATTAAGAAGGCAACCAGGCTGATCAAGAAGCAGATCGTTCTAATCCACCTGTCCATATATAGGAGATGACAGAGAAGCAGCTGATGGACATATAGTTTGACTGACCTAACACATGTGGAAGGATTCCGTGTGTCAGTTGTAACAATGGCCCCTGACAAAACGCTATTGTAATTTGTAATGACCCACCCTGTTCTCACCTCTGACCGTTCGTAATATGACCGTGACTGCAGTAGAAAGGTTTGCTTGCTCTTTCAGCCTCACTGATTCTGAATGTCAGAGCTGTCGGGTGGGTGAGGAGATTGGTGCCATGCTTGTCAGCGTCACGCTTCACCTGGGTCTGCCTTCCGTTGATGTGTTGAATCCTGCTGCGCCGCCCCACACTTTGTCCAGGGCAGTGCCAAGGAATGATAGCCATCACAATGCCCTGATTTCACAGAGCAGTATGGCAGTGCCAAGGAATGATAGCCATCACAATGCCCTGATTTCACAGAGCAGTATGGCAGCGCCAAGGAATGATAGCCATCACAGTGCCCTGATTTCACAGAGCAGTATGGCAGTGCCAAGGAATGATAGCCATCACAGTGCACTGATTTCACAGAGCAGTATGGCAGTGCCAAGGAATGATAGCCATCACAGTGCCCTGATTTCACAGAGCAGTATGGCAGTGCCAAGGAATGATAGCCATCACAGTGCCCTGATTTCACAGAGCAGTATGGCAGTGCCAAGGAATGATAGCCATCACAATGCCCTGATTTCACAGAGCAGTATGGCAGTGCCAAGGAATGATAGCCATCACAATGCCCTGATTTCACAGAGCAGTATGGCAGCGCCAAGGAATGATAGCCATCACAGTGCCCTGATTTCACAGAGCAGTATGGCAGTGCCAAGGAATGATAGCCATCACAGTGCCCTGATTTCACAGAGCAGTATGGCAGTGCCAAGGAATGATAGCCATCACAGTGCCCTGATTTCACAGAGCAGTATGGCAGTGCCAAGGAATGATAGCCATCACAGTGCCCTGATTTCACAGAGCAGTATGGCAGTGCCAAGGAATGATAGCCATCACAGTGCCCTGATTTCACAGAGCAGTATGGCAGCGCCAAGGAATGATAGCCATCACAGTGCCCTGATTTCACAGAGCAGTATGGCAGTGCCAAGGAATGATAGCCATCACAGTGCCCTGATTTCACAGAGCAGTATGGCAGTGCCAAGGAATGATAGCCATCACAGTGCCCTGATTTCACAGAGCAGTATGGCAGTGCCAAGGAATGATAGCCATCACAGTGCCCTGATTTCACAGAGCAGTATGGCAGTGCCAAGGAATGTTAGCCATCACAGTGCCCTGATTTCACAGAGCATTATGGCAGTGCCAAGGAATGATAGCCATCACAGTGCCCTGATTTCACAGAGCAGTATGGCAGTGCCAAGGAATGATAGCCATCACAGTGCCCTGATTTCACAGAGCAGTATGGCAGTGCCAAGGAATGATAGCCATCACAGTGCCCTGATTTCACAGAGCAGTATGGCAGTGCCAAGGAATGATAGCCATCAAAATGCCCTGATTGCCAGAGAGCAGTATGTAGCAGATCGAAGATTGCCATTGCTTTTCCAGTTGATGTAAGATCAGATAAAACAGTACCATGTAATTGATGTTGATTTACAGAATGCGAGTGACAGCAGCGTGGTAGTTATGACACAGGCATTGGTGGTTTCTGCTTCTTTTTTTTTTTTTCATTTTTGATCCTTTTCCGTTTTAAATTCAGATGGTGTATATATGTCTTTATGCATGTATGCATGTATGTATGTGTGTGTATGTATTTTCGTATGAATGTGTCTATTATGCATGCATGTATGTATGTATGCACGTATGTTTGTACGCATGTATGTATTAGCAAATTGGAACAGAACAATATCATTCTTTATGACCATTCAATATTCTGTTCCATCTTAAAGTTGACATGATGGAACATATCAATGGCAAAAGAAATGTTCATATCCTGAAACACAGATAGATGCCATCCCCATTGATCCTAAGAGAAGAGATGCGTGCAGTCCCGTGTCTCAACGAATTGCAGAAGACCTATCATTTCCAAAATTAGTTTGGCAACAAATTCTATTGCAAAAAACGCACATTTGCAGTAAAATGTAGAAATATAAATAGACGGTGCGTTCTTTTTGCATGTGTTTACCTTTAGATCTCAATTGAAACAGTCCAGATTCAGCCTACGTCACGTAGGATTTTTGACTGGCACACTACACGCATGCCCAGGAAATCAAAATGAGAAAGGATCATTCACGTTTTCTCCAGTAGAAGGACGTAAAGGCAGAATTTGAAGACACAAATTCTTACACTGGACTTAACATGCTATGAATTTTGAGTCAGCATATTTCTTTCAAAAAACAAAATAACACTAAAAATGAATGCAAACATGCATCTGAATCCCAATTACTTCCAAGGTACGAAGCTACTACAAATAGAACAAGAACATAGTTTCCTTTCAAATCACTACGAAGATTGAACATCGGGTCCCAGGGTGGCTTTGTGTGGCTGCCCAGCAAAGTTTTCGTGACAAACTGATTTGATGCACACAAAAGTGTGTGCTTTCTGTTATTTCCCTTTGGCAGCAGGACAACAACATGGAACTCTTTTTTTTTCTTTGCGTGTTAAACTCAGGAATGTATTGCCTCGTCGAGAGCACACGGAA
>CM031598.1:77881022-77891022 GCA_018398815.1 Conus ventricosus
AACGAGTTAATCTGTGTTCAAACTTTGAAATGAAAAAAAGTAGGGTGAGGGTGGGGCAGTGGAGTGGAGAGTTACTGATCCACAAGATGAATGGAACGACCTGAAGATGATACGCTTTGTCTATTATTGTTTTCCCCTGTTTGCTTAGAGGCTAGTCGTTTTCTTTGTTCCGTTCTCATGGTCTTGTCAGGCATTAGTCGGCATGGTTTTTCTCCGCCATGCTGACTGATGCCTTCCGTGACTGCCAGGGTGGTATACACGTCAGATACAGAACTGACGGTGGGCTGTTCAACCTCAGGCGACTGCAGGCTGTTACAAAGGTGAAAGAGACCGTCATCAGGGACTTTTTGTTTGCTGATGACTGCGCCCTCAATGCCAGCACAGAGCAGATGATGCAGCACGAAATGAACTGCCTCTCACGAGCCTGCGACAACTTCGGTCTCACCATCAGCACCAAAAAGACCGAAGTGATGTATCAGCCTGCGCCAGGTAAACCCTTCCAGGAACCACACATCATGGTAAAAGGGGCAGAACTTGCAGGCAGTTGACAACGTCACCTATCTGGGCAGCACTCTCACGGGTTGTAAACATTAACGCAGAGGTCAGGAACAGGATTGCCAAAGCCAGCTCTGTGTTTGGGAGACTCCGTGAAAATGTCTGGGAGCGGAGAGGACTAAACCTTACCACCAAGCTGAAGGTCTACCATGCAGTGGTACTAGCCACTCTCCTCTATGCCAGTGAGACCTGGACTGTCTACAGCAGACACGCCAAACAGCTCAAACATTTTCACCTCAGCTGTCTCGGCAGACTCCTACACATCAGGTGGCAGGACAAAGTCCCAGACACTGAGGTCATGGAAAGGGCCAGCATCCGCAGCATCTACACTCTCCTTCAGAAATCCCGAGCCAGATGGGCTAGTCACATCGTCAGAATGCCGAAACAGCTGCTGTACGGAGAACTGAGTCAGGGCAAGCGCAAAGTTGGGGGGGGGGGGGGGGGGGGGGGGGGGGCAGAAGAAACGTTTCAAGGACTGCCTCAAAGTGTCCCTCAAAGGCCTGGACATCAACCTCAACACCTGGGAGTCGCTTGCCCAGGACCGCCCAGCCTGGCGAAGCAGCATCACAAAGGGTGCATGTTCATCAGAGAAGAGACGCACAGCAGAAGCTGAGAGAAAGCGAGCCGCGTGCAAGGCCAGAGCTACCTCCAGCTCCACTGTAGCACCTACGGATAGTCATTTTGTTTGTTCGTTGTACATTCCATTCTACTGCAGGGCTGGCCATTTTGTTTGTTTTACTCTTATCAGTTTTCTTGGTGTGCATTGTCCGGCCCTTTAGCCTAGGAGGCTTATGAATCCTTTTTTGCTTTAAAATCTTCTGTTCTGGAGTTCCTTTTTTTCCATTCTGCAGCCGACTATTTACCTGGTCGAAAGTTGCCTATGTCGTCTATCATATTAAAGAAGATCGATTTTAAAGTAAAATGGGAAAGCGTTTAAACAGTTACAATATATGTATATTTTTTGTTTTAAAAGTGTTGCTGATGTAATTATTGGTCATTAGTCCAATTCGACTTTGTCAATTTCCATTATAGATACATGGACGCACTAGTGGCAAAAAAGGTATGTTATACATACATGTGTGTGTGTGTGTGTGTGTGGTGTTGCGTGCGTGCGTGCGTGCGTGCGTGCGTGCGTGCGTGTGTGTGTGTGTGTGTGTGTGTAAGGTATAAGTAGTGGGAAAAACAAGTGCAGTGAACAATCCTCTGTCAGTAAAGCAACAACTCGGGAGACAGACAGACAGACAGACAGACAGTGAGGGATAGAGAGAGAGAGAGAGAGAGAGAGAGAGAGAGAGAGAGAGAGAGAGAGAGAGAGAGAGAGAGAGAGAGAGATAAGGGGGAAGAGGGGGCTGAAGGAGGGCTGTAAAGAAACTGAAAGAAAAAGAGGACGTTACATTTTTTAAATCCTTCATTAGCGGCACATGGGACCAAGACAAGCCTGGTTTGAAAACGGGCCAGAAAAAGAGAACGTCGTCATATACAATCGTTCGCTAGCAGCATGTGGGGACCATAACAGTCCCGTTTGAACACAGAGTCATTTTGTATTTTCTGCCCAAGGCTCTTCGTCCTTCTATTCGACACATGGTAACACACGGCTGATGGTGATGGTGGTCCTCCCTCGGCATTAAAACGAAAGATAGCCACTTATAACTTTACGTATTCTCACCATCGTGGGGGGGGGGGGGGGGGGGGGGGGGGGGGGGGGGGGGGGGGGGGGGGGGGGGGGGGGGGGGGGGGGGGGGGGGGGCGGGAGGTAAAAAATGGAACTGAATGTCTCCTCGAAGCAGCCAATGAAGGGCAGAAATAGAAACTAGAAGGGAGCACTGAAACGGAGTTAGCTGAATCAAAAGTGAACTCATCATGTAAAGAGTAATACATATATGCATATATGGGGGACTCTTTGAGCGCTGCTTTAAAGATCCATTTAAGGATACAAGCGGACCAGAGGTAGCAACAGTCAGAATGGTCAGCGTCAGCGCAGTTGTTGAATAACCAAGGCACTCTCCTCTCTCTCTCTCTCTCTCCTCTCTCTCTCTCTCTCTCTCTCTCCTCTCTCTCTCTCTCATCCTCTCTCGAGGACAGCTGGGTAGAGTGTCTTGGGATCAGCATGATCGACCTGCACCACTTTCCCATTCCGCAACCAAGAATGGAACTCCAGTTTCAGCGAAACATTGTCATTCTCCTCTCTCTCTCTCCTCTCTCTCTCCTCTCTCCTCTCTCTCCTCTCCCTCTCTCTCTCTCTCTCTCTCTCTCTTTCTCTTCGCTCTCTCTCTCTCTCTCTCTACACTCTCTCTCTCCCTCCTCTCTCTCTCTCTCTTCGCTCTCTTCGCTCTCTCTCTTCTCTCTCTCTCTCACCTCTCTCTCTCTCTCTCCTCTACTCTCTCTCTCTCTCTCTCTCTCTCTCTCTCTCTCGCTCTCTTTCTCCTTCTCTCCTCTTCTCTCTCTCTCTCTCTCTCTCTCTCTCTCTCTTCTCTCTCTTCTCCTCTCTCTCTCTCTCTCTCTCTCTCTCTCTCTCAACTCTGCCCCCAACGCCTGACCTCTATCCCCCCCCCCCTACCCTGAGGCTTCTCTGAAACGGCGGAGAGCAGGAAGAAGGCGGCAGATACCGGAGCCACTAGAAGAAAGCTCATGGATGGATCCCCTGAAGGTTCATCTCCTCCGGTGTCTCCCAACAGCTCTTTGAGTGAGGTGGAATTGCCAATCCGAGCCGCCCTAGTATTTCCTTGCCTGTGTTATTGCTTCGAATGATGATGCTGTGTGTGTGTGTGTGTGTGTGTGTGTGTGTGTGTGTGTGTTGTGTGTGTGTGTGTGTGTATGTGTGTGTTTGTGCGTGCGTGCGTGCGTGCGTGCGTGCGTGCGTGCGTGTGTGTGTGCCTGTGTGTATTTGTGTGTGTGTGTGTGTGTGTGTGTGTGTGTGTGTGTGTGTGTGTGTGTGTGTGCATGTATGCGTGCGTGCATGCGTGTGTGGGGGTGGGGTGGGGGGGGGGTGGGGGGGTGCTTGCGTGCGTGCGTGCGTGCACGCATGCGTGCGTGTGTGTATGTGTGTATGTATGCGTGCGCGCGTGCGGACTGCTGAATGGATCAGTAAGAGCCATGACACTAAGTTCTACCGCCAGGGGTGGAGCCAAGCACTGGCCGCGTTCATTGCTGCAGCGCCCCCACAGCTTTGGCGGCCAGTGATCAGAGATCAGTGAACGGTGACCAGTGACCAGAGATCAGTGAACGGTGACCAGTTGCCAGAGATCAGTGAACGGTGGCCAGTGACCAGAGATCAGTGAACGGTGGCCAGTGACCAGAGATCAGTGAACGGTGGAGTGACCAGAGATCAGTGAACGGTGGCCAATGACCAGAGATCAGTGAACGGTGGCCAGTGACCAGAGATCAGTGAACGGTGGAGTGACCAGAGATCAGTGAACGGTGGCCAGTGACCAGAGATCAGTGAACGGTGGAGTGACCAGAGATCAGTGAACGGTGAGTGACCAGAGATCGATGAACGTGGCCAATGACCAGAGATCAGTGAACGGTGGCCAGTGACCAGAGATCAGTGAACGGTGGCCAGTGACCAGAGATCAGTGAACGGTGGCCAATGACCAGAGATCAGTGAACGGTGGCCAGTGACCAGAGATCAGTGAACGGAGGCCAGTGACCAAGATCAGTGAACGGTGGCCAGTGACCAGAGATCAGTGAACGGTGGAGTGACCAGAATCATAAACGGTGGCCATGACCAGAGATCAGTGAACGGTGGAGTGACCAGAGATCAGAGAACGGTGGAGTGACCAGAGATCGATGAACGGTGGCCAGTGACCAGAGATCAGTGAAAGGTGGGCCAGTGACCAGAGATCAGTGAACGGTGGCCAATGACCAGAGATCAGTGAACGGTGGCCAGTGACCAGAGATCAGTGAACGGTGGCCAATGACCAGAGATCAGTGAACGGTGGCCAGTGACCAGAGATCAGTGAACGGTGGCCATGACCAGAGATCAGTGAACGGTGGAGTGACCAGAGATCAGTGAACGGTGGCCAATGACCAGAGATCAGTGAACGGTGGAGTGACCAGAGATCAGTGAACGGAGGCCAGTGACCAGAGATCAGTGAATGGAGGCCAGTGACCAGAGATCATGAATGGAGGAGTGACCAGAGATCAGTGAATGGAGGCCAGTGACCAGAGATCAGTGAATGGAGGCCAGTGACCAGAGATCAGTGAACGGAGGAGTGACCAGAGACAGTGAATGGAGGCCAGTGACCAGAGATCAGTGAATGGAGGCCAGTGACCAAGATCAGTGAACGGAGGATGACCAGAGATCAGTGAATGGAGGCCAGTGACCAGAGATCAGTGAATGGAGCCAGTGACCAGAGATCAGTGAATGGAGGCCAGTGACCAGAGATCAGTGAATGGAGGAGTGACCAGAGATCAGTGAATGGAGGCCAGTGACCAGAGATCAGTGAACGGAGGAGTGACCAGAGATCAGTGAATGGAGGAGTGACCAGAAATCATGAATGGAGGCCAGTGACCAGAGATCAGTGAAATGGAGGCCAGTGACCAGTGATCATGAATGGAGGCCAGTGACCAGAGATCAGTGAATGGAGGCCAGTGACCAGAGATCAGTGAATGGAGGCCAGTGACCAGTAGATCAGTGAATGGAGGCCAGTGACCAGAGATCAGTGAATGGAGGCCAGTGACCAGAGATCAGTGAATGGAGGCCAGTGACCAGAGATCAGTGAATGGCGGAGTGACCAGAGATCATGAATCGAGGCCAGTGACCAGAGATCATGAATGGAGGCCAGTGACCAGAGATCAGTGAATGGAGGCCATGACCAGAGATCAGTGAACGGAGGAGTGACCAGAGATCAGTGAATGGAGGCCAGTGACCAGAGATCAGTGAATGGAGGCCAGTGACCAGAGATCAGTGAATGGAGGCCAGTGACCAGAGATCAGTGAACGGAGGCCAGTGACCAGAGATCAGTGAACGGAGGCCAGTGACCAAGATCAGTGAATGGAGGCCAGTGACCCAAGATCAGTGTATGGAGGCCAGTGACCAAGATCAGTGAATGGAGGCCAGTGACCAGAGATCAGTGAATGGAGGAGTGACCAGAGATCAGTGAATGGAGGCCAGTGACCAGAGATCAGTGAATGGAGGAGTGACCAGAGATCAGGAATGGAGCCAGTGACCAGACATCATGAATGGAGGAGTGACCAGAGATCAGTGAATGGAGGCCAGTGACCAGAGATCAGTGAATGGAGGCCAGTGACCAAGATCAGTGAATGGAGGCCAGTGACCAGAGATCAGTGAACGGAGGAGTGACCAGAGATCAGTGAATGAGATGACCAGAGTCATAATGGAGGAGTGACCAGAGATCAGTGAATGGAGGCCAGTGACCAGAGATCAGTGAATGGAGGCCAGTGACCAGAGATCAGTGAACGGAGGCCAGTGACCAGAGATCAGTGAACGGAGGAGTGACCAGAGATCAGTGAACGTGGCCAGTGACCAGAGATCAGTGAACGGAGGAGTGACCAGAGATCAGTGAATGGAGGCCAGTGACCAGAGATCAGTGAATGGAGGCCAGTGACCAGAGATCAGTGAATGGAGGAGTGACCAGAGATCAGTGAATGGAGGCCAGTGACCAGAGATCAGTGAATGGAGGCCAGTGACCAGAGATCAGTGAATGGAGGCCAGTGACCAGAGATCAGTGAATGGAGGAGTGACCAGAGATCAGTGAATGGAGGCCAGTGACCAGAGATCAGTGAATGGAGGCCAGTGACCAAGATCAGTGAATGGAGGCCAGTGACCAGAGATCAGTGAATGGAGGCCAGTGACCAGAGATCAGTGAATGGAGGCCAGTGACCAGAGATCAGTGAATGGAGGCCAGTGACCAGAGATCAGTGAACGGAGGCCAGTGACCAGAGATCAGTGAATGGAGGCCAGTGACCAGAGATCAGTGAATGGAGGCCAGTGACCAGAGATCAGTGAATGGAGGCCAGTGACCAGAGATCAGTGAATGGAGGCCAGTGACCAGAGATCAGTGAATGGAGGCCCAGTGACCAGAGATCATCGAACGGAGGAGTTGACCAGAGATCAGTGAACGGAGGCCAGTGACCAGAGATCAGTGAATGGAGGCCAGTGACCAGAGATCAGTGAATGGAGGCCAGTGACCAGAGATCAGTGAACGGAGGAATGACCAGAGATCAGTGAATGGAGGCCAGTGACCAGAGATCAGTGAATGGAGGCCAGTGACCAGAGATCAGTGAACGGAGGCCAGTGACCAGAGATCAGTGAAAGGTGGCCAGTGACCAGAGATCAGTGAATGGAGGCCAGTGACCAGAGATCAGTGAATGGAGGCCAGTGACCAGAGATCAGTGAACAGTGACCAGTGACCAGAGTTCAGTGAACGGTGGCCAGTGACCAGAGATCAGTGAACGCAGGCCAGTCAACACGCGCAAGTCAACCACCACTGAGAACGACCAGGAATGTTACAACTGACACTGGGGGACTGGTGGACGGACATGCAAACGCAAAGGGTCAGGCAGACAAGTCGACAGAATGACACACATATCACACGTGCCTCCTCCTAGTCCCCTCCTTCCCTCCCCTTTCCAAGTCTCCATTGATTTTCTTTCTTTTTTTTACCCTATTCTTTTTTTTTTTTCCAGTCACACAATAGATCTCGAAACATATAAAGCATAAATCTAATATTATTTCAAATTGATGCATGAGTAAACAAAAGCAAAAATAATTCAAACAACTTCCCCGAAGATGGAGTATGGCTGCCTTAATGGCGGGATAAAAAAGGGTCATACACACAAAACTCCACTGCCTGGCTATACAGGAGTGTCCGCAGGAGTACAGCCTGCGTACGCAGAAAGAAAAAAAAAAGAAATTCAAACAACAACAAAAAGAGAACAGTCATGACCATCAAGAGAGAGCGCAAGAGAGAGAGCTCAAGAGAGAGAGAGAGAGAGAGAGAGATAGAGTGAGAGGGGGAGGAGAGAGGAAGAGAGAGAGAGGGGGGATACAGAGGGGAAAGGTCGAGCAACACCCTTGAAACATGTCGACCAGAACTCGACGCCTTCCCATTCCGTCACCAAGCATGGAAATCCAATTTTAGTTGTTTATTTTTTAATTTAAAAAACAATACATAGCCGCTGTTTCGTTTCCTCATCATCACACCAAACTCTCAAACCCCCTCCTCACACATTTTGCCACTCGAATTTCCCTCCCTCTTCCTCTCCACATACACCCCCCCCCCCCCCCCCCCCCCCCCACCCACTTCCCACGCCACGACGGCATCTCTGGAACGGAATGGAGCAGGAAGGAATCAGCAAGAGCACAGACCTCAGGAAGAGACTCATGGATCCCCCGGGGTACCTCTCAGTCAGCTCCTCCCGCCCTGCACTCCATCTCGGCACGCTGCCTTTCCCCAGCTGTCCTTTGAAGGAGACGGTGATTGCCCTCTTACTCTCCCATTCTTTCTGTTGTGTGCGTGTCATCGCTGTGAATCGGCGATACCTTCTTTGAGTGAATAACCTGCACAGTCGGTCCCCTTCCCTGTCCAACCTAAACCCCCACCCCCACTCGCCCACCCCCCTCCTTCCTTTGCCCTAAGTGAGGGTAAGGAAGAGATGTTCAGAAACTTTTTAAGAGGTCGGGAGAGAGAGAGAGACAGAAAGACTTGGGGAGGAAGAGAGAGAGACAGAGAGAGAATGAGAGAGAGAATGACTTGGGGGGGGGGTAAACAGAAAGAGGGGGAGAGACAAACAGACAGACAGACAGACAGACAGAATGAATGAATGAATGAATGAATGAATGAATGAATGAATGACCTAGGAAGAAAGAGGAAGACAGAGAGAGAGAAAATGACCTGGGGGTACACAGGAAGAGAGAGAGAGAATGTGTGTGTGTGTGTGTGTGTGTGTGTGTGTGTGTGTGTGTGTGTGTGTGTGTGTGTGTGTGTTTCTGTGCGTGAATGCGTGCACACGCACGCACGCATGCATGCGTGCACACACACACACACACACACACACACACACACACACACACACACACACGCACGCACGCACGCACGCACGCACGCACGCACGCACGCACGCACGCACGCACGCATGCACGCACGCACGCACGCACACACACACACACACACACACACACACACACACACACACACATTTCATCATCGCAACTAGCCAATAAAAAAAAAAATGCCAAGATGGCTGTTGGACCACACAGCAAGACGCGATCAAATCTACACGACTCTGGCCATCGACTGAGGATCAGGTTGGATTAATATCACTGTTGACCCAGAGACCAGGCGTACTGGCACTAGGTGGAAGGATGGTTGACGCCGATGGAAGGAATGGCTCCGACTGTTCTAACAAGGGTCAGAATCGTCCATGACGGCTGGCTCCATTATGACCCGTTGTTGGTGGTCTCAGACAGCGGCACAAAGGGCTGACAGCCGAGAGAGACGGGGATCAACAGCGCAAGTTAAAAGGCTTGTCTTGCTCCTTCGGAGTCACTGCGATTGAACAGCTACCTCCCTCCCTGCCCACCGGCAACTGGATTAGACGTGTTGGCCAGTGATGGTGAAAGCACTGTCAGTGAGTTAGTCAGTGTTCTCTGGTTTGTGTGTATGTTGCCCCGGCCGTGTTACGTTCTCTGCTCGGAGCCAAATTTCGCGGTCGCAGATTAGACACATTTGTAATCTTCCCGTGTTTAATCACACCACTCACAAATGAATGGCTGATTCCGTAAGCTTTCCTTCATCTTTCAACCCCCCCCCCCCCCCCCCCCCCTGCGTACACCAACCTCTGTCGCTGCTCCCCTTCCGCATACTATCTGCACTCTCTTTTTTTGACTCACGTTTGTAAATTAGTGAGTCTGTGTAATCATCCTGTTTGGGCTATTGTTGGAGAGTGTTTTATTAATCGTGCGCACGCGCTCGCACGCACGCTCCTTATGTTCGTGTGTGCGTGTGTGTGTGTGTGTGTGTGTGTATGTGTGGTGTGTGTATATGAGTGTCTTGTCTGTCTGTCTGCTTGTGCCTGTGTCTCTACAGGAGTGTGTGTGAGTGTGGTGTGTATGTGTGTGCATGTGTATGTGTGTGTGTGTGTGTGTGTTGTGTGTGTGTGTGTGTGTGTGTGTGTTGTGTGTATACAGACGTATGCCGGTCTGTCTATTTGTCTGTCTGTCTGTCTGTCTGGTTTTGTGTGTGCATGTGTGTGTTTGTGTTTGTGTGTCCGTGTGGATGTCCATGCTAAACTTCTACATTGGCAGGTTTTTTTTTTACTAGCATCAAGTGCTAGCAGAATGAACCTTGATAGAAGTGCAAATATCTTTCCAGTCATCCCATGCAGGAAGATGTCACCGAAACGTAAGAACCAGAAATCTCCAATACACGTTTTAGCAATGTTTTCAATGTTGTAAATGTTTTGGAAAAATTACGATCAGTTG
>CM031598.1:77912010-77917010 GCA_018398815.1 Conus ventricosus
CTTGTTTGTTACATTCTAATCCAGCTTGTTGGTTGCAACCTGCAACGCTTTATTTCCCTATCTATTAACTTATATTTTGTCTGTCCCTCTGCCAGACTCTTCGAGACCCACCCTGAAGTACAGAGCGTCTTCATGCCCTTCAAGGGCAAGTCCCAGGAGGACCTGCAGGACAACGACCAGCTCAAGTCGCACGCGCTGCGCGTGATGGGCACGGTGGAGAAGTGCCTGGACCACATCAATGACCCCGTCAAGCTGCAGAAGATGCTGCAGGACCTAGGAGCCAGGCACATCATGTACAACGCCAAGGTCGACTACATGGACGTGAGTATGGCGGGGGATGTTGTTGTAGATATGGGAATTTTTTTTTTCTTTCTGCCTCAATTTCCCTGCGCCTTCAAAAGTAGCATTCCCACACCGCACCGCCCTGCCTCTATGTAATGCCCCCCTCCCCCTTACACAGCAATAGCCAGAATGGTTCTGTCGCAGTCCCAGAAGCGCTGTTGACAGGAATCATTGAATGTTAAGTCGCTGGAAGGTTCCCCACTGGGTGTTGTCGTCGAATGGTTTTGGTGGTGGTCAGCTATGACTGTTCTGATCCTTCATAGGCAGAACGTCTCCTCTTAGCCCGTTACTGATGACAACAATTGCCTTGTCGCGGGGTCAGCATCCCACTCCAAGATATCACCGCAGCCATCCAGGACAATCGCCATGGACTTACCGATACCGACGACTTACCTTAGTCATGGGTATGGGCAGGAGGAAGAAAGTGAGGGCACCACAATAGCAGGGCGTGGTGGGTAGCAGGCTTTGAAAGATTTCTTTTTTCAATCATGAAAAAGAATGAGGGTGTTCAAGATGATTCTGTGGAATTCTGTTCTTCTGGTTTGAGATTGTAAGACAAGTCTGAAGTCCATGATTCCTTTGGCAAAGTATCCCGACGTCAGACAGGCCCGAGAGATACAGACTACTGCAGTATTTCAGCAACATGTCAGAGACGCATTTATTAAGAGAATGAAACTCGCCTATGTGGCCCCGTCTCCCCATTTGAGCCCACAGCACACTCAGCCTTGGGGAGGAGCTGGATGAGGCCGAAAAATCCCACAAATCACTTGCTCTGATGGGACTCGAACCCACGGCCTCCCAGTCTGCTCGCCTGAAACACCCACGACTGTACCACGGTGCTGCATCTTTTGATGTCTCATGCATTCAGTCACAGCAGGCGTGTGGCGATCAGGGCAAAGAGGGCGGTCCAACAGTGTACGTTTTATCCCGTCTTGAGCTGTTGCTCCGGATGCTGCATGGTGTTTAGGAAATGCTGTTCCCTGTTTACTGCTTGGTGCCAGATCATTTCAGGTCGTCCTTTTGGTCCCTGGTACGATGATCTCCAGCCGAAGGCTTGGCTTGTCTGGACTTGAAGAAATGTTCAGTACCTGGTCCCACATGACAGTCATGATGTGGAACCCGGAGCTGTTTGGAGCAACGCTGTGACATATGGCCACTGTGACAAAGAACGGTTGAATAAACAAAGATTGCCAAATGTAAATTTCTTTTATCTCATCAGAACAGAAATTCTATAATTCTACACAAGATATAGATAATTTTGCAGTCACGTTCCTTCTGAAATTACATCTCTACCACAGTGATTCCTTTATTTTCTAGTCAACAAAATATGTGTCATGAATACAGCAACGTAATCAGAAAATATGGTAACACGAAATTTGAAGTTTGCTCAGATGCATAGCAAATTTATGAACAGACCACAAAACAGAGATCGATTAGTCGATGAGATCAGTAGATGATAACACAGATTATTCAAGTACTTTGAACAAGGGACAAACATTATTTCAGTTTTGTCTTTGTCCAGTTTAAGTATCTTGTTCCATCATTCATTGTTGTTGTTGTTTTTCTCTTTTTTCCTTTTTTTTTCCTTTTAAAGATTGGTCGCACTATTTTCAATCATTGTCGAAAAATAAGAGAACGGTTCAGGAATGTAAAGCTGCTTCTCGTAAGAGAAACGATGATGGAGGAGGAAATGTTGATTTACCGTGGCAGAGAGCAAAAGTGTATAGAATGTAAAGCGCAGGCTCTCGAATTAAGCCCAGGGCACACTGCACATCAGCTCAGTTAGGCTTGAAATGAACCATTGACAGAGACGATTCAGTGACCATCAGTGGTGCAGGGATGAAACCACTGAAGGACGGTTATAAAGAAGCCGAATGAGTTTTTCAAGCAGAACAGAGGAATAGAATTGTCGATAGGACCCAGACAATGAGAAGCGAAATGTTGTCGAGAGCAGTCGGTGAGTCGTTGCAGGTTTTAAGGTAAACAGTTTCGGTGCCAGACTGAAGGCGGGTAAACGATGTCGTTGCAATGAAGTTGGTCCTTCAGCTGGGTAGAACAACCTTTTTTTTTAGCAACTTTGACAAGGAAAAAGAGATACTTAACGGGCATCCAGTATTCACATTTTCAGAATCAAAAGTAGGCTTTTTCAAAAGAGACTGGACAATGGCAGATTTTGAAAGAGGATGGAAAAGAATCGGTGGACAGAGAGTTGTTGTTGATGGTGCCGGAGTGGGCCAGGTGCAGGTCATCACAGTGGCTGAGAAAGATGCAGGAAATGAATCTAGTTCACAGGTTTTAACAAAAAAGTTCATCATGTTCTTTTTTTTTTAAGAAAATGGTTTCACACTCAGGATGAGAAGATGTAAGAGAAATTCTCGAGAATGGGAAATAAGCAAATGACATGTGGCGTTAGTCGTGAGTTTTAATGGCACTTTAAGGTAAATATTCTCATGTTTATATGAAAAGGAGAGCAGGTTTTCAACGTCTAATTGACGTTAAATTTATGTCGTTTTGAAACTCTGATTTTCAAGTTTTCTCGTCTTTAACACCTCAGGCCAAACTTTTTGGATTCCGGTTTTTGAGAGTGACCTATGTTTCTTCGGTGGCATTAGCAATGATGATCATACCCTTGTGACTATGAAATGGAAGCCAGATCACCGATTTCGAAACTTTACGGACAAGAAATGACTCATATGCTAAAACGTCCATCGTATTCTTAGTGTTGCAGAGCGAACGCTCACCATAGAATCGCTTCAGTGCGTTCTCGGCACCAAAGAAAAACACCTCGGACGAAACTCAGCAAGGTCAAACGAACATTGTAAACAACAGAGAGAGAGAGAGAGAGAGAGAGAGAGAGAGAGAGATGAGAGAGAGAGAGAAGAGAGAGAGAGAGAGAGAGAGAGAGAGAAGAGAGAACTGAACAGAATGAATAGGGCAGTTGAAAACTCTGAAGCTTAAACTAGATTCTTAGTGATCAGGTGCTGTAAACACGAAGAGGAAAACTGTTGCCGTTTAAAGGGCGTTGTAAACATTGGATACAAACTGCGAAAGATAGGATCAGTCTTGTCAGAGAGCAAAGGAAGTGGAGAAGTTTATCACGGAATGGATGAAAGAATTGTAAGACTTCGTTCTTTTCATGCCCTCCTGCTCCCTTCTTAAAACCCATCCTCCCTCCTCAATCTTCCTTTACGTCCTTCTTCTTCTTCTTCTTCTTCTCTTCTTCTCTTCTTCTTCTTCTCTTCTCTTCTCTCCTCTCTCTCCCTCTCATCTACTCCTCTACCCTCTCTCTCTCTCTCTCTCTCTCTCTCTCTCTCTCTCAACGGGGACAGCTGTCTCTTCTATAACAACCTTAAGTATGGCGTTCCACAAGGCTCCATTTTAGGCCCGTTACTCTTCTCAATCTACATTAATGACCTACCCCTACATGTGAGATCTACATGCGACCTCTTTGCAGATGACACCACAATTCACACCAGCCATAATGATCCTTCCAGTCTTTCAAAACATTTGCAAGAGAGTACCAACGACCTTGTAAAATGGACCGAACTAAATCATATGTCACTTCACCCTCAAAAAACAAAAACTCATGTACATTACAACTAGGCAAAAAAGACAAAAGCTCACCATGATTTCCCTCCTATACACCTCAATAATGTACTTGTGGAACAAGTCACTCATCATAAAGTATTAGGACTAATAATTGACAATAGTCTCAGCTGGAATCCCCACATAACGTTACTATGCAAAAAGCTCTCCCAGAAAGTCTATCAGCTCACCAAAATCAAACACTTTCTTGACCTTCACTCACGAAAACTTTTTTTCCATGCTCATTTTTCAGTCTCATGTTGATTATGCATCGACTATATGGGATTCTGCAAGTGCAAAACACACTAAAACCATTGTTCAGCCTACATAAACGAGCGCTCAAACTAATCCTTCTGAAGAAAACTAGCCTCGAAAGCTCTGATTATAAACATCTTCACATTCTTCCATTCAGCCAGAGACTCAAATACAACAAAGGGCTAATGATGCACAAGATTCTGACCGGGAATGCTCCAACAACTTTAATGAGACGATTCTCAAAAGCCCTCGTCGAGAAACTCCCACAAACTCCATATCCCAATCCCCAGAATTGGCCTATTTAAATCAAGTCTAACGTACTCGGGAACCTCTTTGTGGAACTCCCTTCCAGAATACATCAAACAAATCCATTGTACCACAACTTTCAAAAACACTTACCTTACCCATCTTCTGCGGTAAAAAATAATTTTAAAAAACCATAAATAAAAATAAAATTAAAAAAACCATAAGTAATACCAATAATCTCAAAAGCATAAATCATCCCTTTTTCATGTACTTAACCAATTTGTCTTTTCTAACTTTTTTTTTTCTTCTCTCTTTTTTTCATGTATCAAGTATCTTGATATATATATATATATGTGTGTGTGTGTGTGTGTGTGTGTGTGTGTGTGTGTGTGTGTGTGTGGTGTTTGTGCATAGGGATTATAATCTTATGAAAAATGATTATATGTTGTCCCTTTTTTCACTCTCTCTCTCTCTCTCTCTCTCTCTCTCTCTCTCCTCTCTCTCTCTGCCGCTCTCTCTCTCTCTCTCTCTCCCCTCTCTCTCTCTCTCTCTCTGCCTCTCTCTCTCTCTGC
>CM031598.1:77919510-77927010 GCA_018398815.1 Conus ventricosus
CTCTCATTGATGTTGTATTGTTGGCACGTCTTATGGATAGTGTATTGTTGGCACGTCTTATGGATATTGTACTGTTAACACCTCTTATGGATATTGTACTGTTGGCACCTCTTATGGATATTGTATTGTTGGCACCTCTTATGGATATTGTACTGTTGGCACCTCTTATGGATAGTGTATTGTTGGCACCTCTTATGGATACTGTACTGTTGGCACCTCTAATGGATATTGTATTGTTGGCACCTCTTATGGATAGTGTATTGTTAGCACCACTTATGGATAGTGTATTGTTGGCACCTCTTATGGATATTGTACTGTTGGCACCTCTTATGGATATTGTACTGTTGGCACCTCTTATGGATAGTGTACTGTTAGCACCTCTTATGGATAGTATATTGTTGGCACCTCTTATGGATAGTGTATTGTTGGCACCTCTTATAGATAGTGTATTGTTGGCACCTTTTATGGATAGTGTATTGTTGGCACCTCTCATGAATATTGTATTGTTGGCACCTCTCATGGATAGTGTATTGTTGGCACCTCTTATGGATAGTGTATTGTTGGCACCTCTTATGGATAGTGTATTGTTGGCACCTCTTATGGATAGTGTATTGTTGGCACCTCTCATGGATACTGTATTGTTGGCACCTCTTATGGATACTGTATTGTTGGCACCTCTTGTGGATAGTGTATTGTTGGCACCTCTTATGGATAGTGTATTGTTGGCACCTCTTATGGATAGTGTATTGTTGGCACCTCTTATGGATACTGTATTGTTGGCACCTCTTGTGGATAGTGTATTGTTGGCACCTCTTGTGGATAGTGTATTGTTGGCATCTCTTATGGATAGTGTATTGTTGGCACCTCTTATGAATAGTGTATTGTTGGCACCTCTTATGGATAGTGTATTGTTGGCACCTCTTGTGAATAGTGTATTGTTGGTATTTCTTGTGGATAGTGTATTGTTGGTATTTCTTGTGGATAGTGTATTGTTGGTATTTCTTGTGGATAGTGTATTGTTGGTATTTCTTGTGGGTACCGTGTTGTTGACACATCTTGTGGATAGTGTAATGTTGGTACTTCTCCCGGATAGTGCATTGTTGCCACCTCTTGTGCATGATGTACTGTTCTCTACTTGTGGTTGGTGTATTGTTTGTACCCCTCATCAATAGCGTATTGCTGACATCTGTTGTGAATAGTGCATTGTTGACACCTCTTATGGATAGTGCATTGTTGACACCTCTTATGGATAGTGCATTGTTGACACCTCTTATGGATAGTGCATTGTTGACACCTCTTATGGATAGTGCATTGTTGACACCTCTTATGGACAGTGCATTGTTGACACCTCTTATGGACAGTGCATTGTTGACACCTCTTATGGATAATGTATTGCTTCTCCTCCTGGATGCGTGTTCTGTTGGTACCTCTCATGCAAAATATGTTGCTGTCACCTCGGGTGGATCGTTTATTGTGGGCACGTCTCGTGGGTTGTGTATTGTTGGCTCCTCTCGTGGAAAAGTATCGTTCGCTCCTCCCGTGGATAGCGTATAGTTAGGACCCCTGGTGGATACTGCATTGTTAATACATCCCCTCGATATTGTATTGTTGGTTACCTCTCGTCCATAGCGTATTGTTGACCCTCTCATGCATAATGCATTGTTGAGACGTCTCCTGGATACATTGTTGTTGATACCTCTCGTGCGAAGTGTCTGGTCGGACATTGGATAGTGCATTGATGGTGTCTCTAGTGAATCTTGTTTTGATGGTACCTCTCTTTGATGGTGTATTGTCAGTACTTCTCATGGATAGTGTATTGTAGGTACCTCTCATGGATAGTGTATTGTTGGTACCTCTTATGGATAGTGTATTGTTGGTACCTCTCATGGATAGTGTATTGTTGGCACCTCTCATGGATAGTGTATTGTTGGTACCTCTTATAGATAGTGTATTGTTGGCACCTCTCATTGATAGTGTATTGTTGGTACCTCTTATGGATAGTGTATTGTTGGCACCTCTTATAGATAGTGTATTGTTGGTACCTCTCATGGATAGTGCATTGTTGGCACCTCTTATAGATAGTGTATTGTTGGCACCTCTTATGGATAGTGTATTGTTGGCACCTCTTATGGATAGTGTATTGTTGGCACCTCTCATGGATAGTATATTGTTGGTACCTCTCATGGATAGTGTATTGTTGGCACCTCTTATAGATAGTGTATTGTTGGTACCTCTCATGGATAGTGTATTGTTGGCACCTGTCGTGGATAGTGTATTGTTGGCACCTCTCGTGGATAGTGTATTGTTGGCACCTCTTATAGATAGTGTATTGTTGGTACCTCTTATGGATAGTGTATTGTTGGCACCTCTCATGGATAGTGTATTGTTGGTACCTCTCATGGATAGTGTATTGTTGGCACCTCTCATGGATAGTGTATTGTTGGTACCTCTCATGGATAGTGTATTGTTGGCACCTCTTATGGATAGTGTATTGTTGGTACCTCTCGCGGATAGTGTATTGTTGGCACCTCTCATGGATAGTGTATTGTTGGTACCTCTCGTGGATAGTGTATTGTTGGTACCTCTCGTGGATAGTGTATTGTTGGTACCTCTCGTGGATAGTGTATTGTTGGTACCTCTCATGGATAGTGTATTGTTGGCACCTCTCATGGATAGTGTATTGTTGGTACCTCTCGTGGATAGTGTATTGTTGGTACCTCTCATAGATAGTGTATTGTTTGTGCCTCTCACGGATAGTGTACTGTAGGTGCCTCTCATGGATAGTGTATTGTTGATACCTCTCATGTATAGTGTACTGTAGGTACCTCTTGTGGATAGAGTATTGTTAGCACATCTCGTGATTATTGCATTGTTGGCACCTCGCAAGGAGTGTAGTGCTGACACCTCTTGTGGATAGTGCATTTTCGGCACGTCTGGTGGAGATATATAAATACAGCTTTTTTTTTACACCAAATATTACTGTTGTCTGTTTATATGTAAAAGAAATTGCTGTTGTTTGTTTCTAAGTGTAACTATTGTTATTGTCTTTAAAATAGTAAACATAACTGTTGTTTACCTAACTGTTCACTTCTAAACGGTAAATGTTACTGTTATCTATTTAACTGTAAACATTGCTATTGTCTTTTAAACAATAAACAGTACTGATGTCTGTTTAAGGGTTAACGTAACAGTTGTCTCTCAGCAATACGCAAAGATTGTTATCTCGTAAACGGTAGCTACACGTGTGCCTTTTCCCCTGTTATCATCACTGTGGTATTTTTCAAATTCAAACATGACTGTTTCTTTTTAACTGTCAACAGTATTATTGTATTTAATTTTTTTTAAGCATACTATATTCCATTTTTCTGTCAACATAGCCATTGTCTTTTCTTTCAACAAGCAGTACACATAACCATTGTCTTTTGAATGCAAAACATTTGTCTGCTTTAGTGTTACCTCTCTCTCTCTCTCTCTATCTATCTATCTATCTTTCTATTTCTCTCTTTCCCCCCCCCCCTCTCTCTCTCTCTCTCTCTGTCTCTCTCTCTCTCTCTGTCTCTCTCTCTCTCTCTGCTCTCTCTCTCTCTCTCTCTCTCTCTCTCTCTCTCTCTCTCCTCTCTCCTCTCTCTCTCTCTCTCTTGCTCGCTCTCCCCCACCGAACTTAGAGATGATTTTTTTTTTACAAAAACCTTTAATGTACACCCTGCCTTGTATGACAAGAGAGGGCAGCTGACATTTCACGCACAGTGAAAAACCATCTTCACGACAGAGCGGATCATACAGCAGACCCAGAGGAACTGAACGCTGCTCCAGAGGACGAAAGGGTGTGGGCATCACAGCGACCCTCACTCTGTTATTACTGCTATGGGGGCCGGAATAGCTCAGTGGTAGAGCGTTGGACTCGTAATCTTGGTGATCCTGGGATTGCGGGTTCGAATCTCCACCGGCTGTTTCGGTACAGAGGATTTTTCCCTCGGAGTTGACATTGGTTCTGCCTCCGTTTCCCCAAGAGTCCGAATGAGACTCTAAACCGAGGTTCCGTGTGTGAACTCACGCGTAACATATTGCACACACGTAAAATCCCATCGCCGACTTTCGGAAAGGAAGGCCAGTTTGGCCGTTGGTATGGATGACATCTTAATAATAATAATAATAATGAATACTTATATAGCGCCTATTCTCGGCTAGAGGCCAAGCTCTAAGCGCGTTACAATCAACACTCGTTTACACAACGGGCTGCCTACCTGGGTAGTGCCGACTGAAGAGCTGCCAGCTGGCGCTTCATTCAGTCGTTTCCCGCGTCATCCATTCAGTATCGTTCAATATCGATCACTCATTTTCCTTACTTCCTTCATTCTTTCCATTTCTCACGCAGGGTGCATGCTATGTGTAACGTGTCATCCATACCAACGGCCAAACTGGCCTACTCTTCTGAAAGTTGGTGATGGGATTTTACGTGTGAGCAAGATGTTATGCATGCGTTCACACACGGAACCTCGGTTTATAGTCTCATTCGAAGGACTGTATGGGAAATGGAGTCAGAACCAATGTTAACTCCGAGGAAAAATCCCCCTGTACCGAAACGCCCCGGCGGAGGTTCGAACCCGCAACCCCAGGATCACCAAGATTACGAGTCAGGCGCTCTACCACTGAGCTATTCCGGCTCCCATAGCAGTAATAACGGAGTGAGGGTCGCTGTGATGCCCACACCCTTTCGTCCTCTGGAGCATGCACCTTCCACGAAGTTGAAGTATGGCTGCCTTAATGGCGGGATTGAAAAAAAAACGGTCATACACACAAAACTCCACTCCCTTTGTTGGGTAGATGGGATTAATCCTTGCCTGTCTATACTGGGAGTGTCCACAGGAGTATCAGCCTGCGTTGGCGGTGGGGGGGGGGACAGAAAAAATATTGCCATGATGTGTGCTTAATTAAAGGCAGTACACATGGGCAGCTCCATGGACAGCAAAGCCAGTAAGGGTTGTCAACAAAGACGCGAAGAAAGACGCTGAAAAAACAGACTGACTGACAGACAGACAGACCAGGGATCTAAGACAAAGCCGTAAAGTCGTGGTAAGGGAGGGAGGGAACATCAAAAAGACGATGAACTTAGACGAGAAATATGCCCAAACACAGACAGACAGATCGCCAGTGTGTGTGTGTGTGTGTGTGTGTGTGTGTGTGTGTGTGTGTGTGTGTGTGTGTGTGTGTGTGTGTGTGTGTGTGTGTGTGTGAAAGAGAAACTGAGAAAGAGGAAAAGGAATGAGGGAGAGGAAGACAGACAGAGAAACAGAGAGAGACATACAGTCAGAGAGAGAAAGAGGGAGGAGAGACAGAGGCAAAGAGGCAGAGAGAGAGAGAGAGAGAGAGAGAGAGAGAGAGAGAGAGAGAGAGAGAAGAGAGAGAGAGAGAGAGAGAGAGATCAAAGACAAAACAGAGAGAGACGGATGAGGGCAGGAAGAGGAAGAAGAGGAAGAGAGTCAAAACAGGGAAATGCTTTTAAGATGAAAGATGAATGATGCTTCCTCGCGCCTACCACAAAGGAAGTTCAACAAAAGAAAAGAAGACGAAGAAGAAAACGTGGTCAAAGTTTGCAAGTTTCTGTCGTTCCTGTCTCGCCTGTGTCCTTCTTTGCCTTGCTGTACCTTTTCCCCTCGCTTCTCGTTCTTCCAAAGAAATGCATGCACCAGCACGCGCACATACATGCTCGCTCGCGCACGCGCGCGCGCACGCACGCACGCACGCACGCACGCACGCACGCACGCACGCACGCACGCACACACACACACACACACACACACACACACACACACGTGCACACCACACAGAGCGAGAGCGAGTGGGGTACTTTTTAAAATCCCTAGACTAAACAAACCGAAGACATTTTGACGTTCTTTCTATTTCTTTTAAGAAATGTAGACATCAGAGACCTCCCCCTCCCCCTCCTTTCTCTTTCACTCTCTCTCTCTCTCTCTCTCTCTCTCTCTCTCTCCTCTCTCTCTCTCTCTCTCTCTCTCTTTTCTTTTTTTTTTCTTGTACTTTTAATCCGGTGAACTCCAAAAGTTTCTTTTAAACTTTCACACGTTTGCGTTCTTCGGAACACTCCAAATGGGGGAGGAAATGATGAGTGCACGTCATCAGAAAAAGAGTTTCTTTTTTGACTTCTAGCCTTCAAAGACCACGTTTATTGTGTTCGTATTGAAGAAGAAATGTCGGTGCTATTTCCTTCTGTTTTGTTTTATCCTGCTGTTGTTGAAGTCAGCTGGTTATGGCTTTGCTTTATCATCACTAATATTTGTATCACTGACATAGTTCAGATTTTTTTTTTCGCATGTTGTTCTTTGTTTGTTTGTTTTCTTTTTTTTTTCTTTTTTTTTCAGTTTTTCTTTGTTTAGCTTTGCCTTTAAAGCCTCCTTTTATCTGTGGACATTTTCTTTTACTTATATGCATTAAGAAGAGAGGCACTGGAAAATATACATATAATATGTATCTCCTACAAATATATTTTTACACATTCAAAATGAAGGCAACAAAAACAAATAAATGTGACATTTGTCCGAATGAAGTTGATTTTATTGGACACGTCTTTGTTTATTGCTCCCCCCCCCCCTCCCCCCTATAAATAAACTTTGGAAAAGTGTGGAAATTCATATGGAGTTGGCATTGCATGACGTTCTGTTTGGCGTTCAAGCAGATCACATAAATAAATATACCGGTTTGAAAATAAAGCATATTATATTTATTAATTGCTAAAATGTCAATTAGTATTGCTCGAAAAACAAAAACGTAACAGCAATACAAACATTTTTTTTTTAAAACAACAAAACATATAATTAAGAAAGACGTGTGTCGTCGTGTAATGCAAAAATCGTCATTCCGACACAGTTTCGTTATTCACAGTAGTATCTTTTTTGTGTTTGTGTGCGTGTTTCAAAACTAATGATGTTTAGATTAAAATGAATTTAAAAAAAAAGAGGCACTTTACCTGCATTTTGACTAGCATGTGATACGTACATGCATACAGAGAGAGAGAGAGAGAGAGAGAGAGAGAGAGAGAGAGAGAGAGAGAGAGAGAGAGAGAGAGAGAGAGAGAGAGAGAGAGAGAGAGAGAGAGAGGAGAGAGAGTGAAACAGCATGATTGAATAGGTCACTTATTACACTTGTAAGTCAAAAAGTCAGTTTGTGACATCACCCTGGATGTGTGTGTGTGTGTGTGTGTGTGTGTGTGTGTGTGTGTGTGTGTGTGTGTGTGTGTGTGTGTGTGTGTGTGTGTGTGTGTGTGTGTGTGTGTGTGTGCACTTCAAAGTTTGTTTGCGCACGTTTGTATACTTGTGTCCGAGTGTATGTATACATACGTGTGCGTGTATGAGTGTTTGTTTGCATGCTTGCGCGCGTGTATGGTATGTGTGTCTGCGCGCGCGCGCGTGCGTGCGTGTGAGTGCCTCATTGTCGGTGCACATGTACCTTCAATGGAAATGTTATTATGTGTCCATTTCCATG
>CM031598.1:77932010-77942010 GCA_018398815.1 Conus ventricosus
TTTCTTCTGTAAGGCCTCTCCTCTTTCAGAGGCTGCCTTCCCAAACAGGTGACGGAAACCTGGTCGGACCTTTTAGAGGTCATCATCACCAACATCATGAAAGAAGCTATCGATTTCTAAATCTTACACACAATCGCGCTTGTTATTTACTCTGGATGATAAAGAAACCCGCCCCGTTTTTCTCCCCCATCCACTCCACACCCCCTTCCCCTCCCCTTCCATCCTTCCATCCCTCCCCCTCTTGGAAGTGAGCAGCTTGAGCAGGCGTCGGAGACTTGGCCGGACCATTCCAAGTCCGTCCACCACGTCATGAAGGAAGCCACTAGATTCTCTCTCTCTCTCTCTCTCTCTCCTCTCTCTCTCTCTCTCTCTCTCTCTCTCTCTCTCTCTCTCTCTCTCTCTCTCTCTCTCTCTTCTGTCTGTCTGTCTGTCTGTCTGTCTCTCTCTCTCTCTCTCTCTCTCTCTCTCTCTCTCTCTCTCTCTCTCTTTGGCCTTCCGCCTTGTAGACTGTCGTTGCTAGAACTTCTGATGGCGTAAGCGCGCTGAGAACTACAAGCTAGAACAAGTTCTATGGAAAGTTCTAAGATTTTCATCAACTGTAGTTCTTAGCTCCCTATGCCCTTACCCTCACCTCCCCTCTTCCCCTCTCTATCTTCTCCCGCCCCTTTATGCCCTACTCTCTCCCCCTCCCCTCCCATCCCCCCGTCCTCTCCATGTCTACCATCCACCCCTTCCCTACGACCCACCACTGCCATCGTCTTATCAGAAGCCTTCTTCAGCCAGCCTCGGACACGGAGTCAGCGGTGTCGGCTTCGTCCAAGTGTTGGCCATTGTCCCTCTAGCGAAGACGGAGCGAAGGAGGAGGACATCACAGCCCCTGATACGGCGGCCTCCATGGCTCGGCTGGGTTCAGTACAGCCTGGCGTGACTGCAGAGGAGTGTGGAGACGGATGGACTTGCGCAGCAACACTGACTGGATGGCGCAGTGACGTGGACATCGCATCGACTGCGTGATGTTGACGTAATAACAGGGACGTTAACTGCGTACTGTGATGTGAGTGATGTCGACGCTGACACGTGCTCATCATTTGAGCAGAGTAATGCTTGTGATGTTGGCACAGGCACACAGACATCAACTGTTGAGCAGAGTAATGCTTGTGATGTTGGCACAGGCACACAGACATCAACTGTTGAGCAGAGTAATGCTTGTGATGTTGGCACAGGCACACAGACATCAACTGTTGAGTATAGTAATGCTTGTGATGTTGGCACAGGCACACAGACATCAACTGTGTACGTTTATGATGGTGACGTTGATACAGATGCATAAATATCAGTTTTGTGCGGTAACGATGGTGCTGTTCTTACAGTCCTGTAAACATCAACTGTGTACAGTGATGAAGGTGATGGTGATAGAGGTACGTAGACATCAGCTGTGTATCGTAATGATGGTGATGTTGATACAGGGTCATGGACATAAACTGTGTATTGTAATGATGGATGTTGATACACATACAAATCTGTTGTGTACAGCAATGATTGTAATGTTCATACACGTACATAGACATCTTCTGTGTACAGTGATGATGGTGATGTTGATACACGTACATACAAATCAATTGTATACAGCAATGAGGTGATGTTAATACAAGGACATAGAAATCAGTTGTATACAGCAGTATGGTGATGTTAATACAAGTACATAGACATCAACTGTGGACAGTAATAAATGATGTGGATACTGGTACATAGACACCAACTGTGTACAGTAATGATGGTGATGTTGACACAAGTACATAGACATCAACTGTGTACAGTAATAAGTGATGTTGATACCGGTACAAAGACAACCAGTCATGTACAGTAATGATGGCTATATTGACACAAGTACCAAGACACCAACTGTATCCACGCTCCGGAGTCTTAAGTGTGGTGTATGATGTCTGTAACTCAATGTTTCTCAATATTATTATGCGTCATGTCCTCATTTGACTTCACGTAGTTGAGTGTTAGATGTATGAGGACAAAGACACCATGGTTTGCAGCTGCCTACGCGAAAGACGCAAAAGGTCATGACATCATCGATCGTGTTGTCCAGCTGACGTTGTACGCATATTTTGTGACGTGTAATGCGATTGTTTACCTCCAGCTTTCTTTTACATGATGAAAATGTTGTTGTTCAGTTGACAGCCTGGCGATTCTTGTTTTCGTATCACGCCAGTCTCGGTGCAGTAAGATAATTTTTTTTTCCGTATGAATACATGACTCTCTTCTGTTAAACCGTAGACAACAATAATGCGAGACAAAAAGTGATTCTGAACTCCAAGGAGCGATTCATGTCAATAATCAATGGAACTAATTTAGTTTGGAGTATTTAGTCTTCCACATTGCTAATTAAATATAACAAAATCCATAAACAGCTTGTAACAGAATAACAACCATTTCTCACTTTGATATAGATACTTACTATACTTAAGCTTGTGAATGAATCAGATTTTCTTATCATTTATGATTTGATATGATTTCCCTTGTATCATTTTCTCACTCATTATCTCCTCTCTCTCTCTCTCTCTCTCTCTCTCTCTCTCTCTCTCTCTCTCTCTCTCTCTCTCTCTCTCTCACACACACACACACACACACACACACACACACACACATGCATACATGCGTGCGTGAGCGCATGCACATACACATACACCACCACCAGCACCACCACATCATACCACACCACACCACACCATACTACACCACGTCACACCATACCACACCACGTGACACCAAACCACACCATACCATACCATACCATGCCATACCACACCACTGGTACACTCGTGCTTGTGTTTATCTGAGGTGGTTTAGGCATGCGAATCATGGACTCTGACAGCAGCAATGTAAAGGAAGACCCAAGCAGTAGAGATGACCTCGAAGGCAACAGGGCATTTCCTGCACTGAGCATATCACAAAGGAAGACCCAAGCAGTAGAGATGACCTCGAAGGCAACTGGGCATTTTCTGCACTGAGCATATCACAAAGGAAGACCCAAGCAGTAGAGATGACCTCGAAGGCAACTGGGCATTTCCTGCACTGAGCATATCACAAAGGAAGACCCAAGCAGTAGAGACGACCTCGAAGGCAACAGGGCATTTCCTGCACTGAGCATACCACAAAGGAAGACCCAAGCAGTAGAGATGACCTCGAAGGCAACTGGGCATTTCCTGCACTGAGCATATCACAAAGGAAGACCCAAGCAGTAGAGATGACCTCGAAGGCAACTGGGCATTTTCTGCACTGAGCATACCACAAAGGAAGATCCGAGCAGTGAAGATGAGATGGTCCTGATGACTTCTGAGCATTGCCTGCACCGAGCATGTCACAAAAGAAAATCCAATCTGTGGAGATGGTCCAGAAGACAACTGGACATATTCTGTTCTGAGCATTTGCCTATCTGACTGAGACACACACACACACCACACACACACACACACACACACACACACACACACACACACACACACACACACACACACACACACACATACACAAATATGTCCTGGTGGCTTTTTTTCGGGAATGTAATATATGTTTAGGTGCCTGTTTTTATTCATTATCATGTCATATATATCCCCGTCTAAATGCAATACTCTGTTCCTGTTGACAAGACCGTCTGGCGTGATGTTGGTACATAACTGTACAGTGTTGATGTGTACATAGCTCCGTCAGTCAATATTTTATGTAATGTGTTTGCGCAATGTTTCGACATCACATGAGTACATAGATCGTTTTCATTGGGTTTTATTTTGTAGCCATGAAAATATCCCCCCCCCCTCACACCCCCCTCCCCCCGTTGCCTTGAATCCCTCTCTTCGTGAGGGTGTAGTGTTGTCTGTTACCGTTGCCTGTTAGCCTCTTGACCCATCCACCTACCCCCATCCCTCCCCACTGCCATCACCTCTCTCTCTCTCTCTCTCTCTCTCTCTCTCTCTCTCTCTCTCTCTCTCTCTCTCTTGCGCTTGCTCTGAATAAATGATATATATTGTAATGATACGTGTCTGACAGAACAGATTGAGCCTAAACACTCCATCATTAAAGACGGATCAATCAGTGAACCAACCAATCATTTCTTCTCTCATTAACAAAGGAAGACAGAATTTCAACAAAAGAAAAAGCGTAATCTACAAAGAAGACTTCCTGTTGCCACCCCCCCCCCCCCCCTCCGTCCCCTTCTTCACCTCCTCCATCTCGTTCCACTCCTCTCCAACTCCTACCTTCACTGTACCTTCCATACTTGGAGCTTCTTTCGGTCCGATATGGAGTCTACTACTGACTGACTGAAATCTGACAACTGACTTTTATGCCCCTTGGGCATTTCAAAGTACTGTTGGTGTCTTCGCTTGCAATGCAGATATTTATCTTTGATAGAAAGAAGCTTTTAAATGGGACAAAAGTGAACAGAGAGCAGAATAGGTATGTGGGGGGGGGGGGGGGGGTCAATGTCCAGGACGGGGGAAATCGTGATGGTATTGCTGAAGTGATGTAAGTTGTATTACTCAGTCTTCATACACCAAGGTTATCCCTGCACTCATACACGCATATGTACACTCATGCGCCCACCAAACGTTCACCTCTCACTGGGAATGGGATGTCACGCATTCGTGTCTGTCCTAACACGACTAAGAACAATAAATACAGTTTCTATGCTACTTATAATTAGACATGAAAAATCCAGCTACACAAAATGGAAGAATCAAAACATGAGATCAGTACTTCCTAATCCCGGGTTTCACCTCAAAAAGGCTTCTCACCTGGCCAGGTTCACACACACACACACACACCACACACACACACACACACACACACACACACACACACACACACACACACTTACTTGCACACCACACCACAGTTCTCGGACAAGTCACTTCAAATCTTCTTCAGCACTGGGTAATGGTGATGCCATTTGGTTGTCTGGCACCAGGTTCCAAGACTGATTCTCTGTGGTCGTCTCTGGGAACTCGACGTAGAAATCTTCTTCTTTGTCTCTGTCACCCACTTCTGGGTTTCGAACTCATTCTTTGTTTCTCAGCTTGTCTTTTACGTCTTAGACCTTGCTGTCACTTCTGTCTCCCACACCACGTTTCTTTCCACCCTGTCTGTCCTGCTCACTCTTCTCTCTCTTCCTCTGTTCTTCTCTCTCTTCCTCTGTTCTTCTCTCTCTTCCTCTGTTCTTCTCTCTCTTCCTCTGTTCTTCTCTCTCTTCCTCTGTTCTTCTCTCTCTTCCTCTGTTCTTCTCTCTATCGTGGTGTCTCTCTCTCCTCTGTTCTCTTCTGTTCTCCCCTGTATCGTGGTATTGTTTCCCTTCTCTTGTTCTCAATTCAGTTTATATAGGGATGGAAACAAAGAATATCCCTTTGGGCCATGCCTTTTGTCCATGTTGCTTCTCTACCACCTTGTTGACATGTACACTGAATTCCCTTCCGGCTACATTCTTCCACACATCAGCATTTACAGACATCCTTACAAAATTGTTTATCAAACAACCACTTCGCACCAAATTTACATCGAAAATTCCCGCTGGCTTCGGGGCCCACTTTCACACAGTAATTATCCTACAAAAGCTACGATAATGTCGTCCACATGCATTCAACTAGCCTGACAAAACATCAACACAGTGCCCCACAGCAATACCTACTGAACAAGCCAAGACTCCTGTTCTTCAAGGTCTGGTTACAAAGCAACTTCAGCTGGCTGGCCTTTATACCCCCATTTCACTGAGCGCCGATCCGTTCCCGCTCCGAAAAAATGGCAAAATCGGCAACAAACGGGACTAGAGCAGGAATTAAACAGCATGGAGCGGGAACTGATCTTTGTTATGCGGCAGTGAACGGGAATTAAACGTTATGGTCGGGAAGAGCGGGAGTGATCTTTGAACATGTTCAAAGACAAGCCCCGATCTCCCGATCGAAACTAGAGCGGCGTTAGAGCGTATGTTGAAACGGCATCAATGCAGGTTCACCGGGAACGCATCGTATCTCGAGCGGCTTCTGTCGGGAACATCTCGAGTACAACGTAACCTGAGCGGTGAAAAAGTAGTCATCCCGATGTGTCCAAGATCGCCCGATTAAGCGCCCACTTGATGCTTTGAAGTCCTAGTGGATTAATTTTCCTCCCTTTTGCTATCGGGAAGATTCGAACTCGCGAGGGGTCCTAACTATCTTAGGTGCCATCTATCACGTGACAGTTAGTTACTTGACCACTTCAGCATCCTTGACACAGTTCGACCATATGCGCTCGGCCGATTACCTATACCTCCACTGCGCGCGGCATTCTTGTCGTCTAAAGCGCTTAAGGCCCTTTGTGAGAGGTTTCGCTCCCTTGACAGTCAAAGAGAAATGACTGCGTCAGTGAATAATTACTTGTTTCTGTCATTCTGTCTGCTTTTCTGTCAGTCTGTCTTAATGAATTTTTTCAACAACAAAAAAAGGATTCATGCTGAATGGCGAGCGTACGTGCGTGCGTGCGTGCATGCGCGCGCGCGCGCGCGTGTGTGTGTGTGTGTGTGTGTGTGTGTGTGTGTGTGTGTGAGTCTGTTTGTCTGTCTGTCTGTCTATGTATTTGTCTGCGTGTTTGTGTGAATGTGTGCGGCTGGCTGGCTGGCTGGCTGTTCACCTGTTTGAAAGGAATATCTCCACAAGATGGGGGTGTTCTGACCGGAAAAATCAATCTTAATTATTAGGACTGTCGTGTTACCTTTATTACCAAAGAGAACATAGAAAAAAGAAATTGTTTTGCTTGTTTGATTTGATAATTATGTCATGTTCTTGTTCACAATGTTGGCGCGCGCACGCTCGCGTGTTCACATACACACACGCGCACTAATTTCATCAGTTTGATTATTTGATTGGTAAGCAAATAATTTGTGCAGTTGCTTTGTTATGAGAGGATGGAGGTAGAGTGTGGTGGGGACTGTGAGTGAATGGGAGGAAGGCGGAGAGAGGGAAGGGGTGCTAAAGAGGACAGAAGGAAAGAAGTACCGGTGTTTGTATTCTCGCCATGAGAGCGGCTGTAAGTTTGCAGAGCGCTAAGTCTTTCGAAACTGTCGTGAAAGCCATGTGACACGATGAAATGCCCATAGATATCTATGAAAACATTGTTTTAAAGCAAAGAAAGTGTGCAGTACGGAGCTGCACGTGTTTCCCGTGACGAAAGTAGCAGCGACACTGTCTGTGCTTTCATTTTACGACTTGTTTTTGATGAGCGGGAAGCGTAGCATGCAAATGATATTCTGATCTGATGGTTGGCGCAGGTGGTAGAGGTGTGCGTGCCTATGCTTTGCTTTGAAAAACCACCCCGCCAACAGTAGTTATATTATTATTCTTTCACTATAATAATAGTGAAGATTTATTTGTATGTATGTTTACCTCTGAAAAACGAAGAAGTTCAAGTCGTTTTTAAAAATGAGGGAAAACTAAGAAAGACGAACAAAAATCAGAATCTGATGGGAAAACATTTACCACGTGCTTATTTAATTTCCAAACACGAACAATCAGTCCCCCTCCACCCTACCCCAGCCCCAATTATCTAATTCCAGAGTTCGGTTGTATTTGTCTTGCACACCCCAACCTCCAGCCTCCATGGCCCCTTCCCCCTCTCACTGCTCAACCGCCCTCTCTAGTAGCACTTTCCCTTACCCCTCGATACACATTCACACATATGTGCACGTTCACACACACACGCACGCACGCACGCACAAACTTGCGCGCGCACGCACGCACGCACACACACACGCACGCACACACACACACACCATGATTATGCTGAATGACAGCCATTACACACACACACACACACACACACACACACACACACACACACACACACACACACACACACAGTTGAGGCATAGTTATACTGAATGACAACCATTCATTCTGCAGCGATGACAGTAACTAGAGCAATTCGAGATACGGAAGGTAGTGGGAGACGGTCTAAACGAAACAACTGTCTTCATTCATGGCCTAGAGGTAGAAGCTGTTCTTCAGGCTGGTTTTGTTATGCGCTTAAAATCACAGTGTCTTTTTGCCCGAAAGAAGAAGGATCGTTTTTGATTCAATCTGATCCGTCAACTCAAGGCCACATGTAAAGACACACGGACCCAGAGCCAGGTAGCTGGTTCTCACTGACCATTAATTCTGGACGCCAGCCGGACAGTCAGCGGTGCAGTGCACCTAGTCCAGCCTGGATGTTTTGCTGTGTTTAACTGTACCGTCTGAAATGATTGAAACAAAACAGGTTTTTGCCCATTCCTTTTTTTTTCTTTTTTTTCCCATCTCTTCTGGATAAAATATTGCTTCAGCTGGAGACATTGTCGTCTGACATAAGCTGAAGAAATTTACATGAGATTAAACAAAATACTTACACCATATATGCATACTGATGTCTCGTTGTATCATTTTTCACTTGATCGTTAACGTTTCTTGTCTTTTGGTTTTCATGAGTAACCTACATCATGTTCAGAATACCCGAAAGAACACAGGCTTTGTGAACAGATGTAATCCTGTCAAAGACATTTTGTATGAGAATGGCGTCGATGTTACTCGGATGTGACCTTAATGCTTTGTGTTCCCTTGTGTTGGTCAGTTGGTGACAGCTGACGTTTGGGCTGTATGCTTTCTGTTTTGAACTCCTCGCCACTTATCTTGTTTAGGATTAGGGTTTATCAGCCATTTTGTTTAGGTCTGTGCTTTTTCATTAATCTTGTCTGAGGACTGAGATACTGTAGCCAGCTTGTTTCTGTACGTTGTTATTGTTTGCTTTATTTTCTCTATTTATTTGTTTATTTGGTCGGGGGGGTGTTTGTGTGTGTGTGTGTGTGTGTGTGTGTGTTTGTGTGTGTGTGTGTGTGTGTGTGTGTGTGTGTGTGTGTGTGTGTGTGTGTGTGTGTGTGTGTGTGTGTGTGTGTGTTGTGAAATGTGAAGTTTTAGCCATCTCATTTCTGTTTTATGAGTTATTGTGGGATTGGGTTAAGGACTTTGAGGTTTTAGATATTTTGTTTGATGCTTTTGGTTGTTATTAATCTTGCTCGTGGACTATGATGTTTTAGTCATCTTGCTTGAGGGAGGTCTGTAGGTTGTTATAAATCTTGCTCATGCGCTATGGTGTTTTCGTCATCTCGTGGTTCGTGATTAATCTTGTCTGGGGGCTGTGATGTTTCAATTGTCATATGTGAGGGAGGTCTGTTTGTCAACTGTGATTGTTTGTCAACTATGATGTTTCAGTTATCTTGTTGGAATGAGACCTGTGCGTTGTCATCAACCCTGTTCGAGATCTGTGTGTTGTAGTCATCATGGTTGAGGCATATGTGTTACTATAGTCTTGTTGGGGGAGGAAGGGGTTTAGTCATCTTGCCTGAGATCCACATGTTGGGGAGGTAAGGGCGTGAAGACTGTTCCTCTTTTTTTTTTCTTTATTAAGTTTTAAAAGTGCAGTCTGTTGTTTTGAGCCCTTTTTTATTCTATTTCTCTGTCTATTTCCGTTTTGCATTGTTTGTAGAACAATTACCGTTCTTATTCGAGTCTTATTTAAAACGAGTGAAGTTAAGGCTGCTATTGGATTTATTTTGAAGATTCATAATCAATGGTCTTTGTAAAGGGTTTTGAATAGTCAAGAATAGCTGAGAATAGTTACTGATAACAGTGATAGCTCCGATAGCCAAGGATAGTCAGTTGTTAAAAAGATTATCGACCATTTGCTCAGTTTGTTGGTTACATATTGATTGATCAAGGCGGAATGGGGGGGGGGTTAGGAGGGGGGGGGGGGGGTGGATGGATTTGAAATTGTCATTCTTATTTTGGAAATTAGTATAGTCGGGGGACCATGGTGAATTATTTGTTTCGGTGAAGTGAAATTTTGGGTTTACTGGACTTTTTTTTATGCTACAATTCTTTATGAAGAATTCTGCATAGAATATAATCAGATGAAATAAACTGAACGATTAAAACGA
>CM031598.1:77949510-77954510 GCA_018398815.1 Conus ventricosus
GAATTACAGAGAGAGAGAGAGAGAGAGAGAGAGAGAGAGAGAGAGAGGAGAGAGAGAGAGGAGAGAGTGAGAGGAGAGAGAGAGAGAGAGAGAGAGAAGAGAGAGGAGAGAGAGAGAGAGAGAGAGAGAGAGAGAGACAAGACAAGACAACAAATTTTTATTTACGAGGATAATAGTAAGCACTAACGTGCTTTTTTACATCCAGTCCTCGCCCTGAGTAGGGACTACAACATGCAGTCAAATCAATTAATGTAAGAAATCAAAGAAGCAAGCAAAGCGGTCATGTAATCATAGAGGAACATAAAATGAAAATAGAAGATAAATGAAAACAAAACAAAAAATAAGGAATAAGAATAACAAAACAACAACAAAAAATAATAATAACAAAAAAAATTAAAAAAAATAAAAATGAGAATAATAATAATGAAGAGGAGGAGAGAGCGGGGGTAGGGAGTGAGGTAGGCTGGGGAAACATATGTAAGTGTTCTACAACGTACAAGATTGGCATGTATGAAAACAGACAGTGAAGTGAATATGACAAAGTGCGTACATATTTTTGAACACACAAATACACGCACGTTTGCACGCCATAGGAGAGAGGGGGAGAGAGAGGAGAGAGAGGAGAGAGAGTGAGAGAGAGATGAGAGAGAGAGAGAGGGAGAGAGAGAGAGAGAGAGAGAGAGAGAGAGAGAGAGAGCAAGGCACCACATGCTTTTTTTTCGCGAGGCATGAAAATACGTAGAACGTATTAAGCAAAGTGAGATGACATTGGCGGGGGGGGGGGGGGGAGAAGAGAAAAAAAAAAAGAGAGAGAGAGAGAGAGAGACAGAGAGAGAGAGAGGATGGAAAGGGAGAGGGGGAGACTATTTCAGAAAGTGATCTGGAAAAACAAAAAACTGACGTGTTTCACAAGCCACTTTCTGTGCCATACTCTCAGTAATATTTCGAAGAAATGCTTTTTCTTCATACGTTTCAAAGTTGTTGGTAATCTATTGGTACAAATATCATGTGAATGGGGGGGAGAGAGAGGACAACACTATCCTCTGCCGACTTTGTTGGTCACCGAAAAGAAAGTATCAAGATCATGAGGCTTCGTACAAAGAGGGAAAGGCATGCTATTTACACAAAATAAGAAATGAAAAATGTTTTTTTAAATGACTGAAGATTTTAATGACAAAAAATAAAAGTGAGTGACTAAAAACAAACAAGAAGCAAATCGATCGCACATCATAGCAAAAAAAAAACCTTGGCTTTAAAAGAACACAAATCTAAGTTTCTTAGGACCAAAGTGTCCTAAGTAAAATAAAATTTAAAAAATTTTAAATACAAAACGAAATGATCAAAGTGACTTCAGAAGAAAAAATATATATATCAACAGAATGAACAGAAAAAGAAAATTATTAATTAAAACAGAAAGAGAAAGGTGCAAACGTGCGGAAATAGCAAGATATGAACGACACAGCATCTTACATTAAAGGATGAAACAGGCTGGGTTGGAAGCTCAACTTATAAACTCAAATAAATCAGGGAACTTCTTTTTGTTTTATTATAGATGCATACGAAAAAAGGTTACAGGGGTAGGAGGTGTCATTAGAAGTGTTATAGTACAATACCAGTGAAGCGAAACTCTTGTCAGTAATAAGCTATTGCAGACAAGCAGAGACAGCGCTAATTACAAAACAAAGATCAGGACATAGCAGAACAAAGACCAGGCTTTTAGAACACCAGGACCAGGCCGTAACGAAGCAAAGACTGGGTTCATAGAAAACAAAGACCAGGCTACATCGAAGCATAAACCAGGCTGTTAAAGAAACAAAGACCAGGCTACATCGAAGCATAAACCAGGCTGTTAAAGAAACAAGATCAGGCAATGACGAAGCACAGAATTTAACAAAGACCCAGGCTATTCAGCAACTCGATTTTCAGTTAATCCTGTTAGGATTCATTCAAGACACACTGAACTCTGACAACTAACAACCAACCAAACAACTGAGCAAGTCACCGTCCACAGTGGCAATCTTCATCACGAGACTGGGATAATGAGTTGAGGGTTGAAGGGAGCGGAAGGCAGCGCCATTGTCTGAGTGCGCCATTAAACTAAAGAGTCCTTTTATCTCTGACCAGCGCTGGCCGGTGGGTGAGTGGACCGTTAAATGTCACTGGTCCTGAAAGCTGCTTGCTCCATGAATTTCAAACCGTTCCTCCGGTCTGTCATTGTGTGTGATTGTGTTGGAGTCATTGTGCTCTGTATAGGGGAGGGGGTTGAGGGGAGGGGGGGTTCATATGTATGGTCTGCGTATGTGTGTGTGTGTGTGTGTGTGTGTGTGTGTGTGTGTGTGTGTGTGTGTGTGTGTGTGTGTGTGTGTGTGGCGTCTATGTTTGTTGTGTGTGTGGTGTGTGTGTGTGTGTGTGTGTGTGTGTGTGTGTGTGTGTGTGTGTGTGTGTGTGTGTGTGTGTGTGTGTGTGTGTGTGTGTGTGGCGTCTATGTTTGTTGTGTGGTGTGTGTGTGTGTGTGTGTGTGTGTGTGTGTGTGTGTGTGTGTGTGTGTGTGTGTGGGGTGTGTGTGTGTGTGTGTGTGTGTGTGTGTGTGTGTGTGTGGCGTCTATGTTTGTTGTGTGGTGTGTGTGTGTGTGTGTGTGTGTGTGTGTGTGTGTGTGTGTGTGTGTGTGTGTGTGTGTGTGTGTGGTGTGTGTGTGTGTGTGTGTGTGTGTGTGTGTGTGTGCGTGTGTGTTGGGTATGGGAAGGAGGATGATTTTCATAATTTACAATTAGATCATGCATTGTGACCAGGAGAGAGAGAGAGAGAGAGAGGAAGAGAGAGAGAGAGAGAGAGGAGAGAGAGAGAGAGAGAGAGAGAGATGGCAATGCCCTTATTTAAAGTGTTTTAAAAACTTTCAGTAGCTGAGACAGTGAGTCCCCAGTGAAGAATACCCCTTTCTTTGTGGTCTGATTGAAAGAAAAGACTCTTATGGAGAAGACTGTCTATTTGATTCTGGGGGAGCGTACGTTGAATAACAAATGGTTTTTCGTAATTTAAGAAGATAGAAACCTGGAGTTCTAAGAAGTGAATGAGCTCTTTTTTTTGAGAATTTTTTGTTTGTTTGTTTGTTTTTGTTTTTTTTGTTTTTTGTTTGTTTGTTTTTTTGTAAACAAGCCCTTGACGGCAAGATTTTTTTTGTTGACAGCTTAGACCACAATAGAATTTCCCTTGAAGGTGTCAACAGGAAAGAACAACTACTTTTCCCTTTGGTTGTTGACGCTGTTTGAGCGTTCCTGTGCTTTTTTTTACAAGGCACCTGCACTCAGTTAGCGAGACTGTTAGTGTTTTAAACGAACTTAACAAACCCAGACGCCATATGTCAAAATCGGGAGAGAAAAAAAACTAAAACAGCAAGCGTAGTCCATCGGTAATATAACACACAGACAATGCATGTTGTGTGGGGTCTGTGAAGCAAAAAAATGAAAAAGTGGGGGGGGGGAAAGAATAAAGGGCCCCCATGGAAAAAAAAAAACGTCTTTCCCCACACAAAAAAAGAGAAAAAAGGAAAAAAAAAAAAAAAGAAAAAAAAAAAAAAAAACAAAAGACAAAAAAAGTAAGACGGGGTAGTGGGGGAAAATAAAAAAATTGGCTTGTCGGAAAGATGTCCAATATGAACGTCTCTGTATATAATAAATAAAGTTTCCCTTTAACTTCACAGATTAGATCATCTTCTTTGTGTCGTTTTTGAGAAAATCTACTCATGTGGTTTGTTTGTGTATGTGTGTGTATTGTGGGGGGGGGGGGGGGGGGGATTGGATGTGTGTGTGTGTGTGTGTGTGTGTGTGGTGTGTGTGTGTGTGTGTGGTGTGTGTGTGTGTGTGTGTGTGTGTGTGGTGTGTGTTGTGTGTGTGTGTGTGTGTAAAACCCCTCTGTACTGAAGTATTTTGAAGATCAGAGGAGCTAAATCTGTATTCGTTCTCCAGAGTCCCACTAGTAGATATGTGTGTGTGTAAGTTTGGGTTATTTTAGAGAGAAAAATAAATTCGCATGTATAATGCAACGCATTATTTATATAAAAATTCTCTGTGAGTGCACTTTTGACCGCGTATCTGAACAGGAATGAGGCGCATTATTTGGCTTTTACCTATCTTCCAGTTCCTCTTCTGACGGTTTCGGCTTTACAATACAAACACCCAGGTCCCCCTTTTCCCCTTTGAACGATACTCCCATGTTTCAGAAAGAATGACAGTCATCGGGGAATACTTGTGTGTGTGTGTGTGGGGGGGGGGGGGTTTGTTTGCTAACAGATGTCTGTGCAAGCATACTCGCATGCACAAAAGGGGACTCTCTCTTTTCCTCTCTCTCTCTCTCTCTCTTCTCTCTCTCTCTCTCTCTCTTCTCTCTCTCTCTCTCTCCCTCTCTCTCTCTCTCTCTCTCTCTCCCTCTCTCTCTCTCTCTCTCTCTCTCTCTCTCTCCATCTCTCTCTCTCTCTCTCTCTCTCTCTCTCTCTCTCTCTCTCTCTCTCCTCTCTTTTCTCTCTCTCTCCCCTCCATGTACGTATATACGCGTGCACGTTAAAGGGGATTGAACAGTCAACCAATGTCCCCGTGGATGTTGACGCAATCACCAAACTTGTTCGGGTCATATATACTTGCACAACCCGAACTTGATTGTCCCGGGACTTTATCTTGCAAATGAACCCAGTTGAAATCCATCCCACCTACCCCCCCACACGCACACCTTTTCCCTCTCCACCCCGTCGAACCCACCCCCTCCCCACCTTTTCGCCACACTCCACCCCACCCCCCCCTGGGGAAATTTGCGTTCGTACTATCAAACCAATGCGAAAGCGTGACCCTTTTCCGCAGAAAAAATAGTAGAACCCGTCTGGAAGTCGTACACTTTGCTGGCATGTTTTGGAGCTGAGGGATCGTGGGTCTGATGACATTGAAGGTGTGCTGAAATCGATTGGTCTTCACCAAACTGTCTGTATGGCACAAAAAGACAAGCATGGAAATTC
>CM031598.1:77959510-78017010 GCA_018398815.1 Conus ventricosus
GCAAGCTGCAGGTTTATGTCCTTTGTTCACAGGGAACGGGTGATTATCTTGAACGAGTGCTGTCTGGAAAACAGGCGGGTTTTGGACCCAAAGCACCATTGTTGCTTGATGCTGTGTGATGATGTGTACCGTCAGATGGAAGGACGGGCACATTGGGACCGGAACAGTTTAGCTAGTAGAGCGCCAGGCTTGTGATCCTGATGATTCTGAGATTGTGGGTTGCCAGTCTATTTTGGTACGGGGGGAAGGGTGGGGGTAGGTGGGGGGCTCCTTCAAACTGAAAATTGGTTCTGACTATATTTCCTGAAAACTTCGAATGAGACTATACACCAAGGATGCATGTATGAGAACGCGCATTAAGATCTTGTGTATATAGAAAACCCCATCACCTACTGTTGGAGGAAAAGGTCAGTTTGGTCGTTGGTACAGGTGACACGTGTTCACATAGTATGCATCTTCAATGAAAAATCGTAGGAATGAGCGAAAATCTTAGTGAATAATATTCGACTGAATGACATGTGGAAACATATGATTATCATCAGCATACAGCTCTTCCATCGGCTCAACCCAGGTAGGCAACCGTTGCAAAAAAATGACTATGGGTTGTAAAGTGCTTTGAACTTGGTCTCTAACCGAAAACAAACATTTTGTAAGATGATAACAACAAAAAATAATGATAATGTCCACTAGCGCTCATACACCATTGGTTGAAAGCCCATGAGTAGTGTTATAGGGTGCCTTGACACCCGGAGCGGATCCCGGCCCGGAGCGGATCTCGGGTAAGGAGCGGATCTCGGGTAAGGAGCGGATCTCGGGTAAGGAGCGGATCCCGGCATGGAGCGGATCCGGCCCGGAGCGGATCTCGGGTAAGGAGCGGATCCGGCATGGAGCGGATCCCGGCATGGAGCGGATCCCGGCATGGAGCGGCTCTCGGGTAAAGAGCGGCTCTCGGGTATGGAGCGGCTCTCGGGTAAGGAGCGGCTCTCGGCAATGGAGTGGGTTGTGTGTGTATTGCTTGGGTGTGTGTGTGTGTGTGTGTGTAGCTAAACATCCTACTGGCGTACGTAGTGACCTCGAGTATACTCCTTCTCTGGCACTAAGCTGAGAAGTCAGGTAATGGAGCGGCTCTCAGAGAAGGAGCGGTTCCCAGCAATGGAGTGGGTTGTGTGAAATAGCGACAGCTGGAAAGATAATAATCCCTGCAGCATGACTGTTCTCCCCCTTTCTTTTTATTGTTTTTTTTTTTTTTTTTTTCTTTCTTCTCTGGTGGAATGTCAATTGCCTTGTAATGGGATATGACGGATCGCTTTTCCTCAGTTGTTAGTTTTGCATGGAGAGAAAGGGAGGAAAGAGGGGTAGTTATGTGTGGAGAGAAAGGTAGGAAAGCGGGGTGTTTATGGCGTGTGTGTGTGTGTGTGTGTGTGTGTGTGTGTGTGTGTGTGTGTGTGTGTGTGTGTGTGTGTGTGTGTGAGTGAATGTTATCATTGTCCAAACATTTATAGTGGGTTATATCAATATAAAAGCAGTGATGATTGGCACTGACTTTGTCAGTGTAAGATCGGCAGTAATGAGAATCGGAACTCTTTCGTAGGTTAGAGAACCCCTATAATGGATAAGTCCATGTACTCTTTAAAAAATGCTCTCATCAAAGCGCAATGCGCGATAGCGGAAATAAAAACGGAGCTTGACAAGACTGTCTTTGATGTTGTATTAAGAGAAGCCACCATCGTGTTTGAGAAAGAGAGTGTCAAAGGAAATCCAGAAAGATTAAGCCATGGTGATTTTATACGCGAACGTGTGTTAGCCAGTCTCGATTATGATAATCTGTTAGGGCAGTGGTTAAAGGCATTACCACCGCCTGACACCACACCCGAACACCTGTCTTGGTGGTTGATGAGATCGATAGCTTGGAGACGTATGGAATCAGCCCAATTTTTGGACAGATTGTGTGAAAGTCTACTGGAGCTATATGATTGATAATTATCCGAGTATAAAGATAACACGGTGGTGTGTGATTATCACACAAGAGATCATGGATCCTAGATGGAAGCATCCTTTTACCTGTGTGATTGCGGGGCCCACTGGAAGCGGAAAAAACAGTATGGGTCACTCAGTTTTTGAGACACTTGGTGGAGATGATGAGCCCGGTGCCTGAAGAAGTGATTTGGTGCTATGGTGAATGGCAACCCGGTTATCAACAGTTGAATGGAGTGACTTTTGTAGAGGGCCTCCCGAACCTTGACACACTAGAAGGTCGTAAGCGTTCGTCTTGTGATTTTGGACGATCTCATGAGTGAGACCGATGATCGAGTGACTAAGTTGTTTACAAAGGGTAGTCATCATCGTGATCTGAGTGTTATGTATATTGTACAGAACCTGTTTGGAAAAAACAAGGAGCAGCGGACCATCAGTTTGAACAGTCACTATTTGGTGGTGTTTAAAAATCCTAGAGACGCTTCTCAAATTACTCATTTAGCCAAACAGATGTATCCTGGCAAGCTGAAGTATGTACAGGAGTCATTTAAGGATGCGACTTTACGTCCACACGGTTATTTGGTGTTTGACCTCCGCCAAGAGACGCCGGATCATCTGCGGCTGAGGACCCAATTTTTCCACCTGATCATCAAGTTGTGTATGTCCAGAAATAAAAGAGTCCAGCCATGTCCGCGCGAATGAAGAGGAATCTACCTATGCTGCAGTTGTTGTGCGGTGCCAAGCCTTCAGTCATCAAAGCCGTTTTGAAAGGGCATCACCGGACCTGATCAACGCTTTGAGCGAATGCTCTCTCAACATTTTAAAAGGGCATGTCCGTCTCAGCCCCGCACAGAAGAGACAGTTGTGTAGATACAAGCAGATGAACGTCTGTCACTTTGAGCCCGTGTGACAGGTACCAGCGAAGGAGAGGAGTGATGAGGAGGATAGCTTTTCCGAAGAAACTTCCCACTAGAGTCCTTTTTGGCTCCGAAAGCATATTGTGATCCTTAGCGTACCCGGTCATGAGTTCACCTAGGTCGTCTCTGCCCACCATGGCATTTTTGAAAATGGGCTGCATTTCTGCAAAGTTTTGACGAAGATGTTCAGGGACCTCAATGTCGCACTGAACGAGCCCAAACAGTTTTTCATTTTGGACAGCCTCGATGATGCTGTCGGTAGTGATTGTAGTCTTTGGGGGGAAAGGACTACGGTACGGAGGACATCGATCGCGCAGAAAGGCTTGGATGTCTTTGTTTTCCATTTTGCTTTTGTTCCACTCGCATTCCCACATTTCTATGACGTTGACACGCGCCTCATTACGGAGGTAATCTGTGATGCCCTTAGTCTCGGTTCTGAGCTGTACCATTGTTTTTTTGTTGAAGGGATTTACGGTCTTTCCCTGTGTGAGATAGCAGCTGTGACCGTGAAACAGACAGCCATGAAACTGATAGGCCGTTCTTGACTCTCCTTGCCACCCATCCACCCTGATGTGACGCTTACCGACACTGTGTTCCTTACCGTTAAATTTATGTTGTATGTGCACCCCCTTTGTGTGACTCACCCATTCGAGCCACTCTCTCGCCTGTCTGCCAACATATCTACAAACTCAGCCTTGAAGCCGTTGTCCTTCTGGCGATATACAGGGTGCTCAGTAGGCATCTGTTGCATCATTGCCCACAGGTAAAGGGCGTTAGCGTCATATCCTTCCAAAGTACCCACCTTTTTGTCTCCCCTGATGAAAGTGACATCTTTTTCGTGGTAGCGATGGAATATGATTGACGGACCTCCCACCATCTCCTGCCGCAGGAGACGATGAAAGTCCTTGTGACTGTCGTTAGTCAAAGAAAAGTAAGTGTCTGAGGTAGAGTGTTAAAGAGATAACGCAGAGTCAAACCCGGAACACCAATCCCATCTTTGAGCATATCGAGCCCCAATCCACTGTAAAACCGTGATTGTTTGTTCAGAGCTTCGAGAAAGGGCACCACGTCCAAGTTATTGTACCAAACTAAAAAGTCTTTCATGGTGGACATCTTGTTTTTTGTCCACACGCTTTGACAGAACGCGTAGTCTTCATCACTGATGGAGGTCCCTTTTAAAGAGCTGTAAAAGGCTTCTTTTGGAGGGAGGTTGGTCATGTTCAATATGTCCAGGCCTGTGATAAATTCGTACGGGAAAAAGCCCTTACACTGTTGCACGTCAAAAGCCTCTAAATATTTGGAGTATGAAAATCCTGGTGCCAGATAGTATTTGATGTCTAAGAACTTCAGTTTAGTGGTACTCACGCACTTGTATGTGTTGCCGTCCTTGACATGAACCTAATCGGTCCCTGCTTGATTTTGTCCTGAATACCATCATCATCATCATCATCATCATCACCCTCACACTCCCCACCCCGCCCGTTATAGTTTTCCCCATCGTCGTTCAGGATGTGCTGAAAGAAGTAAGGCTTGATCAAGTTAATGTCATATTTCGCGCTATTGAAACCTACAACTGGTAGTTCCTGTAGGTACCTGTCTAGGAGACCTTTGAGTTGAAGAGGTGTCATGTCATTGCATCGTCGTCGTCAGCGTCAAAGTTGTCTGAAGCAGCCTGATCCGTATCATGGACTGTACGCACGAAAATTAGTCTGAAAATGTTTTTGGGGGTCTGAAATCCCCAATTTTTTAAAAAAAAACCACAGCCCAAAAAAAAATATTTTTAGCGAAACTTTACCCCTCATTTGCCAGAGAAAATCTTTATATGCTCGCGTACATATGTTAAACAAGGGGAGAGAGGAGAGAGAGGGGAGAGGAGGAGAGAGAGCAAGAGAGAGAAGAGAAGAAAGAAGAGGGAGAGAGAGAAGAAAAAGGGGAGAAGTAAGAGAGGAGAGAAAAAAGAGGAGAGAAAAGGGGAGGGGAAAAGGGCCAAGACAAAATTTTTTTAAATTTACGGGGTTTAAAATAGATAACACTAACGGGTTTTTTTACACCCCCAGTCCCCCCGCCCTGGGGAGGGACTACAAAAAGGGCCGGAAACCCCAATTAATGTAAGAAATCAAAAAAAAGCAAGCAAACCCGGTCATGTAATCTTTGGAGGCCCAAAAAGGGAAAATAGAAGATAAATGCAAACAAAACCCAAAAATAAGAATTTTTGAATAAAAAAAAAACCCAAAACCAAAAATAATAATTACAAAAAAAATTAAAAAAAAAAAAAAATGAGAATAATAAAAATGAAAAAGGAAGGAGAGGCGGGGGTAGGGAGTGGGGTTTAGGGGGGGGAAAAACAAAATTTTATGTTTTCCCTAAAAAACGAAAAAGTTTGGATGTATGAAAAAGCCCTTTGGAGTAATATGACAAAGTGCTTTACATTTTTTTGGGAACCCCCCAAAAACACGCCCCGTTGCCCGCTTTAAGAGGAGGGGGGAAGAGAGAAAAAGAGAGAGAGAAGAAAAGAGAGAAGAGAGAGAGAAGGAAAGAAAAGAGGGGAGAGGAGAGAGAGAGAGGCAAGGACCACATCATTCTTTTTTCGCGAGGCATAAAAATACGTAGAACGTATTAAAAAAGTGAGATACATTGGGGGGGGGGGGGGGGGGGGGGAGAAGAAAAAAAAAAAAGAGAGAGAAGAGAGAAGAAGAAAGAGGAGGGGAGGGAAGGGGGAAGGGGGGGGAAGCATTATTTAAAAAAAAGGTTGGGAACCTAAAAACAAAAAACGAGGTTTTTTCACAAGCCACTTCTGTGCCATATCTCAGTAATATTTCGAAAAAAGCTTTTTTTCTTTACTTTCCCAAATTTTGGGTTTTAATCTTTTGGGTAAAAATATCATGAAAAAAGGGGGGGGAGAGGGGGAAACAACACTATCCTCTGCCGACTTTTTTGGGTTTCCCCCGAAAAGAAAGTATAAAAGATCATGATTTGGGTACAAAGGGGGGGAAAAGGCATGTTTTTTAACAAAAAAAAAAGGGAAAAATTTTTTTTTTTAAATGATGAAGATTTTAAAGAAAAAAAAATAAAAGTGAGTGACTAAAAACAAACAAAAAGCCAATCGATCGAAATCATGCAAAAAAAAAAAACCCTTGGGCTTTAAAAAAAACAAAAATCTAAGTTTTTTTGGGACCAAAGTGCCCCTAAGTAAAAAAAAATTTTTAAAAAATTTTAAAATACAAAACAAAAATGATCAAAGTGCTTCAGAGAAAAAAATATTAAAATCAACAGAATAAAACCAAAAAAAGAAAAATTTTTTAATTAAAACAGAAAGAAAAGGTAAAAAAACCCGGGCCGGAAATAGCAAGATAAAAACGACACAGCATTTTAAATTTAAAAGGTAAAACCCGGGCTGGGTTGGAAGTTAATTTTTAAAAAACTCAAAAAAATCGGGGGAAACTTCTTTTTTTTTTAATTAAGTGCATAAAAAAAAAGGGTACGGGGTAGGAGGTTCTTTTAAAAGTTTTTATAGTAAAATTACCATAAAAGCAAAAACCTTTGCCCAAGTAAAAAAGCTTTGCAGAAAAGCAAAAGACAGCGCTATTACAAAAAAAAGCCCCGGAATACAAAAACCAAAGACCAGGCTTTTTAGAACACCAGGCCCCCAAGGCCGAAAGAAGCAAAGACGGGTTCATAAAAACCAAAGACCAGGTACACCCCGAAGCATAAACCAGGCGTTTAAAGAAAACAAACCAGGCAAATTTCGAGCAAAAACCCCCGGGCTGTTAAAAAAAAACAAAGACCCGGAAAAAGACGAACCCACAGAATTTAAAAAAGCCCCCAGCTACCCCCGAAAACCTGGGGATTTTCATTTAAATTCCTTTTAGGTTTCATTTAAAGGGAACCACTGAACTCTGACAACAAACAACCAACCAAAAAACCTGGGGCAAGTCACCGCCACAGGGGAAATCTTCATCACGAAAAGGGGAAAATGAGTTGGGGGTTTTAAAAGGGAAAGCGGAAGGCACGCCATTGTCGATGCGCCATTAAACTAAAGCCCTTTAAACTCTGACCAGCGCGGGGGGGGCCCTGGGTTTGGGCGTTTAATTTTCCCTTTCCCTGGCCCTGAAAGGTTGGTTTTTTGGGGTTTTTAAAATTTCCCCCCTCTGTTTTGGGGGGGGGTTTTGGGAGGGGAAAGGGGGGGTTTTGGGGGGAGGGTTCGATTTTGGGGTTTTGGGGTTTTGGTGTGTGGTGTGGTGTGTGTGGTGTGTGTGTTGTTGTGTGTGTGTGTGGGGCGTTTTTTTGGTTGGGGTGTTGGGTTTTTTTTGTGTGTTTTGGTGTGTGTTTGTGTGTGTGTGGGGGGTGTGTTTTGGTGTTTTGTGTGGTGGGGTGTGTGGTGTGTGGGGGGGGGTCTATTTTGTTGTGTGGGGTGTGTGGTGTGTGTTGTGTGTGTGTGTGGTGTGGGTGGTGTGTTTTTGGGTTGTTGTGTGTGTGTGTGTGGGGTTTGTGGTGTGGGTGGGGCGTCTATGTTTGTTGGGGTGTTTTGTGTGTGTTGTTGGTGTTGTTGTTTTGTGGGTGTGTGGTTGTGTGGGGTGTGTGTGGTTTGTGTGGGTGTGTTGTGTTGTGTGTGTGTGGGGTTTGGTGTTTTGGGTTGGGAAGGAGGAGATTTTCTAATTTACAATTAGATCATCCCTTGTGCCCAAAGGGGAGAGAGAAAGAAAAGAAGAGAGAGAAAAGGAGAGAGAGAGAGAGGAGAGAGAGAGAGAAAATGGAAAATGACCTTTTTTAAAGGGGAAATAAAACTTTCAGTAGCTAAAAAAACAGTGATTCCCCCAGGGAAGAATCCCCCCCTTTCTTTGTGTCTGATTGAAAAAAAAAGACCTTATGGGGAAGACTGCTTTTTGGGTTTCTGGGGGACTTTCGTTAAATAACCCAAGGGTTTTTTGTAATTTAAGAAGATGGGAAACCCTGGAGTTCAAAAGAAGTGAATAGCTCTTTTTTTTGAAAATTTTTTTTGTTTGTTTGTTTTTTTTTTGGGGTTTGTTTTTTTTTTTGTTTTTTGTTTTTTTTTTTTGGGGGAAAATTTTCAACCCCCCTTGAGGGCCAAAAAGGTTCTTTTTGGGGACAGTTTAGCCCACAATAAAAATTTTCCTTGAAGGTGTCAACAGGAAAGAAACAAACAAATTTTTCCCTTTGGTTTTTTGCCCGGGCATTGCTTGTCGCTTCCTGTGTTTTTTTAAAAAGGAAACCTCCCACTATTTGCAAAGACTGTTAGTTTTTTTAACAAAATTTTTAAACCCCAAACCCAGACGCCATATGTCAAAAGGGGGGGGAGAAAAAAAAAAAAAAAACAGCAAGCGAAACGCCCCCATGGGGAAATTTAAAACCCCAACACAAAATGCTGTTTTTTGGGGTTTCTGGAAGAAAAAAAAAAATTTAAAAAAAGGGGGGGGGGGGAAAAAATAAAAGGGGCCCCCCCCCTAAAAAAAAAAAAAAAAAAAACGTCTTTACCACAAAAAAAAAAAAGAGAAAAAAAAAAAAAAAAAGAAAAAAAAAAAAAAAAAAACAAAAAAACAAAAAACAAAAAAGAAAAGAGGGGGGTTGGGTGGGGGGGGAAAAAAAAATAATTGGGCTTGTCAAAAGGGGCCAAAAAACCCAGTCTCTGTAAATAAAAAATGAAGTTTCCCTTTAACTTCACAGTTGTTTAAATCCTTTGTGTCGTTTTTGGAAAATTTTACTCACTTTTGGTTTTTTTGTGTTTTGTGTGTTGTTTTGTGGGGGGGGGGGGGGGGGGGGGGGGGGGGGGGGGGGGGGCGGGGGGGGGGGGGGGGGGGGGGGGGGGTTGGGAAGGTGTTTTGGTGTTTTGGGTGTGTGTGTGTGTGGGTGTGGGGGGTGTTGTGTGTGTGGGGTGTGGGGTGTGTGTGTGTTGTGTGGTGTAAAAACCCCTCTTTTACTAATATTTAAGGGAAGGGGAGAAAAATTCTTTATTCTTTTCCCCAAGTCCCACTATAGATAAGGGGTGGGGTAATTTTGGGGATATAATGGGAGAGAAAAAAAAAAATGCATGTAAAATGCAACTGCATTTTTATAAAAAAAATTCCCTCTGTGAGCTCCCAACTTTTGACCCTTTCATCAACGGAATGGGGCGCTTTATTGGGGCTTTTCCCCTTTTTCCCATTTTCCCCCTTTCTGCGGATAGTTTTACAAACAAACACCCAGGCCCCCTTTCCCCTTAAAAAACCGATACTCCCAAATTTTGTCAAAAAAGAATGACGGTCTGGGGGAAATTTCTTGGGTGTGGGTGTGGGGGGGGGGGGGGGGGGGGTTTTTTTTGGCAAACGGGGGGCCCTGTGCAAGCATCCCTGGGAGCACAAGGGTACTCTCTTCTCCCCCCTCCCCCTCTCTCTTCCTCGCTCTTTTCTTTTTCTCGCTTTTCTCCGCTCCCCGCTCTCTTCCCTCCCTCCTCTCTCTCTCTCTGCTTCCATCCTCCTCTTCTCTCTCTCTCCCTCTCCTCTCCATCTCCCTCTTTTCTCCCTCTTTTCCCCTTCTCTCGTCTCTCCCCCCTCTCTCCCCTCTCTCCTTTTCTCTCTCTCTCTCCCCCTTGTACAAATTACCGTGAAACTTTAAAGGGGCCAAAGGAACAGTAAAAACCAATTTTCCCTGGGATGTTGACGAAATTTTCACCAAATTTTGGTTCGCTCATATATATTTGCCAAACCTGAACTTGTTTGCCCGGGTATTTTTTATCGGGCCAAAATGAACCCACTTAAAATCCATCCCCCCCTTCCCCCCACCCACACGCCCACCCTTTTTCCCCTTTTCCCCACCCCGTCAAACCCCCCCCCCCCCCAAACCTCTTTCGCCACATTTCCACCCACCCCCACCCCGGGGGAAATTTGCTTGGGACTACCCAAACCCCCAATGCGAAGCAGGGCCCTTGCCCCCCAAAGAAAAAATTTAAAACCTGGGGGGGAAGGTCGTACACTTTGCGGCCTGGGGGACTGGGGGCGGGGTCTGAGACTTTGGGGAAGGTCAGCGGGCCCTGAAACGATTTCTTCCCCAAAAAACTGTCGTACGGGCCCACAACAAGCAAGCAGGGAAATTCTGGTTCCCTGCTGAAACGCTTTTTGGTGCAATTTTTGGGTGAAAGCGTGGACGGGTTCATCCCCGGTTTTCCCATGCCGGACATTTCTTTCTTTTTCCTTTTAAACAAAAAAAATATAAAAACCAAATAAAAAAACACCACCCATTTTCTTTGGAGAAACGGGAAATACACTTATTTTTTTCATCCCCCCAAAACGAAAAAAAAAATTGTTGTTTTTAAAATGACAAATCGGGGGTTGTGCTGCTGCGGGGGTGCAAATTGATGTTTTTGATTTTTGAGAATTATGGTGATCATCATCAAATTCCAAATCATCACATTTTCGTCGTCTTTCGCCTCATCTTTCATCATCGTCGCCCACCCGCCCCCACTCAGCAGGGCAGAAAACAACTCGTACACCGCCACATCCCCCGCCCCGCACGCTACGACACACACGCACACGCACACACACACACAAAACAACAACTCACACACACCCCAAACGCGCGCACGCCAAACCACACACACACACACACAAAACACACACACACACACACAAACCCACACCACGCGCGCACCGCCAACACCACACAAAAAAAAACACACACTCCCCCAACCACCCCCAAAACCCACACCACACACACACACACACGACCCCTGCACGGTTTTCCCCTTTCCCCAATACTGAAAAAAAATGGTGGTGTGTGTGTTTTTGGTGGGTGTGTGTGTTGTGGGTTTTGTGGGGTGTTTGGGTGGGGTTTTTGTGGGGGTTTGTTTGTGTGTTTTTGTTTTTTAAAGTGAAGGGGCAAACCCCCATTTTCAAAAACCCCCATTTATTTGAAAAAGAGCGAAAGGGAGGGAAAAAAGATTTTCAGCCCAAATATGCCCCAAAAGAAAGGGAGCAGACAGACGGGACCAGACAGGCCCCACGGACAAAGAAAAAAACGGGGTCCGGCAGTTAGAAAAACAGACAAAAAGAACGAGAGGAAAGACACACAAAAGAGGCTAAACAGACAGGTTTAAAAGAATGACAATTCAAACAAACTTAAACAAAAGCCCCGGTTTTGACTGGACACAGCTTTTAAAAACCAAAGCATGTTTTTAACCCTTTTCAGCATTGACGTCACTTTTTAAAAACCCAAGTGTAAGGCCCGGGTTTTTTCCCCAACCTTGTTTTTTCCTAAACAGTCCGGCTTCCCGGGGCCCCAAAAACTTTAGGGGCCCTTTTCCCAGGTATATCAAAACCTTTTAGGGGGAAACGCCTCAAAATGTCCCAAAGAATATTTTAAATTTGGGGTTCCACCATTTAGGAAAACCAAAGTTGTTGGTGTTTTTTTATTTTTACCAGTGTGGAGGATTTCCCCAGAATTCGATTCATGCGTAACCGATCCCTATTTTAAACAATACATGCTTTGAAAGAAAAAAGAAAACAAAATTTTTCAAAATAATTTTTAACAAGCCTTTCTTCAAACCCTGCCCCCTTTCTTTTAAAATTCTTCATTTCCGGGAAGCAACCCAAAAAAGGAACCCGTGATAAATGGCAAATCACAAGAAAAATCTCTTCCCAGTTATACACCGTTTTTTTCGTTCGCCCTTTTTGTGGTGGTTTTTGGCATGGGGTATGTGTTTCCTCTGCGTGAGTGCCGGGGTTGCGTGCTTGGGTTTTGTTTTGGTGTGTTTTGGGGGTGTGTGTGTGTGTGGGTTTGTGTGTGTGTTGGTGTGTGTTTTGTGTGGGTGGGTGCGGGTTGGTGGGGGGCATGAGTATGGGGGCAAATGCGAGGGTGGGCGCGGGGTGTGTGCGCGGGTTTGGGGGGAAAATGGGGACGTGCTTTTTGTGTGGGGTGTGTGTGTTGTGTGTGGGTTGTGTTGTGTTTTTGTGTGTGTGTTGTGGGGTGTGGGGGTATTTTGTGTGTGTTTTTGTTTTGTGGGTGTTGTGGGGGTGGGTTTTTTGGGTGTGTTGTGGGTGTGTGGTTTTGCATGGTATGTGGCCCCTGAAAGGGGGTGCGCGCGTCGTGGGGGTGCATGTGGGGGCGTGCTTTTGTGCCGTGGTCCCGTGTGTGTGGGGCGTGCGTCCCTTTGGGCGTGCGTGGTGTGTGTGGGTGGTTGTGTTGGTGTTGTTGTGTGGGGTGTTGTGTTGTGTTTTGTGTGTGTTTGTGTTTTGGTATGTGTGTGTGTGGTTGTGTGTGTGGTGGGGTGCAGGGATTTTAGGGTTTTTGCCCCGCGGGGATGCGCCTGTGCGGGCTTTGCATGTGTGCATGCTTTTGTGTGTATTGTGTTGTGTTTTTGGTGGGGTGTGTTGGGTGTGTGTTTGTGGTGTGTGGGGTGTGTGGTGTGGGGTGTGTGTGTTTGTGTGTGTCGGGGTTTTTGGGGGGGTTGCGTGTGTGGGGTGTGGGGTGCATGGTTTTTTTGCTTGGGGAAAGGGTGCCGGGGTCGTGCGTGCATGGGTCGTTCCCGTGTTTATGGGTTGTGTGGGTGTGGGGGAGAGAGAGGGAAAAGGGAGAGAGAGAGGAGGAGAGAGAGAGAGAGAGAGGAGAGAGAGAGAGAAAACCCACTCTGACATAAAAACCGACTTGTCTGCTCCCAAAAACCCTTGCTCTCGGGAATGAGCTGTGAAATATGACCCGAAGGCAGATTTTTTCGTTTGCCAGGGCCGGTGAAATTTTAAATATCATAGGGGGTCAAAATTCCTTTGGTTCAAAGCTCCCCGGGCTCACAACAGTGGTGCGAGCCCTCCACGTGGCGTTTTTCTAACTCTGTATTTCAAAAAATTTACATTCATTTAAATTTCCCAAAATTTCGATGTGTCCCCCGGGTTGATGTTCGGTCGGTAAAGCATTTAAAGTCATGTTTTAACCCAGATTCTTCATGTTTTATAGCGACATTTCCATTCCTTTTTTGGGGCCCCCTTTGGGCTTGAGGAGAGAGAGAAAAGAGAGAGAGGGGAGGGGAGAGGGGAAGGGGGGAGGGGAGGGGGAGAGAGAGAGGTGAGTGAGAGAGAGAACAGAGGAGAGAGGACAGCCAGACAGACGGAGAGAGAAGAGAAAACAGAGAGAAGAATGACCCCCTTTTGTAAAGGCTCCCTATCTTTTTTTTTTGTTTTTCAGAAAAACTTTAGCAAGAGGACTCCTCTGTGTGAGGGCTTTTCCTTTTTTTCCCTTTCTTTTTTCTTTCTTTCTTTTTTCTTTCTTTTTTTTAAGCCTTTTTCCTTTTCCCTTTCTCCTCCCCATTTTTTTTGCTGCTAAAAAAAAAAACTTTTAAATTTTCCAAATGTCAGGATGATAAGAGGACAGAGATTTTCCCATGGGCATCACTGTTTTAAGTTTTTTGACAGAGATTTTCCCAGGGGAGCATCACTGGGGAAAGTTTTTTAAATTCTTAAATTAAACGGGGCCTGTCGAGAAACTCAATCCAAAGAAAAAAAAAAATAAAAAAAAAAAAAATTTTTTAAAAAAAAAAACCGACCCCTTTATTCAGGGGTTCAGACCCCGCTATCTTTTTTTGGGCCCCTGAATTTAAATGGGTTTCCATCCACAAAAACACTGCCCCCTTTTAAAGGATTGTCACCCCTTTAAAAACAGGCCCACTCTTTTTCCAAAAACATGCACCCGTATTAGTATACACAGCTAGGGCCCTAATACTTTAAAGGCTTAAAATGAAAATGATGAAATCTAACAAAAGTGCCGCCCCCCGACGGAGTCCCAGCCACTCCCCCACTTATCTTTCCCCACAATTTTTTAAAACCAAATTATTGTAAACATTTTAATGTGACCAAGACATTTTATTAAAAAAAAAAAACACTCTCCCCATGACAAAACCATTACAGAACAGATACTATTGTTTCATTCCAAAGAGGTATACATAAAAAGTGACTTTTTAATACTTCAGTATTTTTTTTGGGGGAGGGGGGTGGGGGGGGGGCAAAACTTTGTAGATAAAAAGGGAAAGGAAAATTTGGGGCAAAAAGGTCGGAGGGTAATGAACGACATTTAATGGTTTCAAAGAATTCCCAAAAGGGAAAAAGTAAAATTATACGGGAAAGACACTTTCCCAAAACCCTGCACAACCCAAAACCCCACGCGCACCCCCTACCCGGGGCCTGACCCTTTTTCCCCCATCCCCTCACAATCCGCCTTTTTTTTCCCCCCACTCCCCCTCCCAGCGTTCCACGGGGGAAGGGGGGTTTGGGTGTGTGGGGGTGGGGAGGGGGCGGGGGAATTTAGGAAATTTCATGAAAACCATTTTCACAGTGACATAAAGCCAAGGGAGTTCTCATTTAGAGATAGAAACGATTTTTCAAAAAAAATAACAGTATTTTGTCTCAAGGGAAAAACTACAAATTTTGGAAAATTATAGACAATGTTAGTTTCGTACCCTGTTTTGCTCCCTTTTTCCGGGTACGTCTGGGGGTTTTCCTGAAAACCTTACAAACGTCGGGGAACATTTATTGTCGGGTCTTATAACTTTTTCCTTTGGAAATTTATTTTGGGGTTTAGGAAAAAATTGACTTTAAGACAAAAAAAAACTCTTTCCTACGAGAATTTTCATTAGTTTGGGCTTCCCAGAAACCCAAATACATTTTTAAAGGGGTTTTTCATTTTTTTCCAAAAATTTTTTAAAGAAATTTTTTGGGTTTTCTCCCCAAACAATTACTTTAAAACCCAGTGAACGATCTTTCTTACTAAAGTTTTTAGGTGCAATTTGGGGCTTTCTGCAACAGTTAGAATTTGGTGATATTTTTGCTCCCCTTTTCCCCTACATTTTTTCCAGGTACAATTTAGCTTGCTCCCAACAGTTACAAACGGGGAAATTATGCCCCCCTCTTCCTACACTTTTCAAGGCACGGTTGGGGCTTTCTCCCGTTGCGAAAACACAAAGACTTTTCCCCACCCCACTGCCCCCCCCCCCCCCGAAACCCACAAACCAATTCCCCACCCCACGCAGCGAAAACACTAGCCTTTTTCCCCACCCCCCCCCTTTTGCACTCCCCCCTCTGCCTACAACCCCTTTTCCCCCCAGGCTTTCTCTGCGAGGAGGTACGTGGAAACGAAATCGGGGTTTATAGGGGGGGCACCCCCAAATGAAATTTGGGCCCCAAAAGCTTTGTGAGCTATTTTAGGCACAGGGCCCTTTAAAACCCCAAATTTCCTTTAAATTTTAAGCGAATGCGACATAAAACACAAACGACCAAAGAGTCCCGGGGCGAACTGCCCCCCCCATAAGGCAAGCGGCAGGTTTTTTTTTTTTTGTTCCGGGGAAACGGTGATTATTTTTTGGGTTTGGGGTGCGGTTTCGGGAAACAGGGGGTCGGGCCCCAAGCACCATTGGGGTTGATGGGGATGAGTGTACCGTCAAGGGAAAGGACGGGGCCCCATTGGGGACCGGAACATTTAGCTAGTAGAGCGCCAGGCTTGTGATCCTGATGATTCTGAATTGGGGGTTTGCCAGTTTTTTTGGTAGGGGGGGAAGGGGTTGGGGGTAGGGGGGGGCCCTTCCAAATAAAAATTTGGGTTTCCCTGACTAAAATTTCCAAAAAATTCAAAGGAGACTATACCCCAGGTTTTGAAATGGAACGGCTTTAAAGGCTTGGGGGGGTATTAAAAAACCCCATCACTATGTTGGGGGGAAAAAGGGCCCGTTTGGCCTTTGGTACAGGTGACACGTGTTTCAAAATAGAAAGGGCATCTTCAATGAAAAAATCGTGGAATGAGCGAAAATCTTGGGGGCCAAAAATATTCGCCCTAAAGGGACATTTGGAAAACTTTAGGGATTAAAAATCGGCAAAACCGCTTTTCCCTTCCGGAAAAACCCCAGGTGGGAAAACCGTTCCCCCAAAAAAAATTGATTTGGGGGTTGTAAAGTCCCCTTTGGGAATTTGGGCTCAAACCAAAAACCCAAACTTTTTGGGAAGGGGAAAAAAACAAAAAAAAAATGAAAAAGGGCCCCACCGCTCATACCCCATTGGTTAAAAAGCCCATGAGTAGTGTTTGGGGTGCCTTTTGAAAACCCGGGAAAGGGATCCCGGGCCCCGGGAAAGGGGATCTGGGGAAAGGAGGGGAAATCTGGGGTAAGGAGGGAATCTCGGGTTTAAAGGGGGGAAACCCCGGCCAGGGAGCGGACCCCGGGCCCCGGGAGCGGTTTTCTCGGGAAAAGGAGCGGACCCCGGGAAAGGGCGGACCCCGGCTGGAGCGGACCCCCGGCATGGACCCGGGCCTCGGGTAAAGAGGGGCCCTTTTTTTTTGGGGTAGGAGCGGCTCCCGGGTAAGGAGGCGGCTCCCCCGGGGCAATGGAGGGGGTTTTGGGGTGTGTATTCTTGGGTTGTGTGTGGGTGTTGTGTAGCTAAACACCTATGGCGTACGTGTGCCTTTCAAAGTATATCCTTTTTCGGGGCACTAAGCTGAGAAGTCGGGGTAATGGAGGGGCCCTCTCAGAAAAGGAGCGGCCCCCCAGAAATGGGGGGGGGGTTGTGGTGAAATGCGCCCCAAGCTGGAAAGATAAAAATCCCTGCGGGCCTGCTGTTCTCCCCCTTTCTTTTTTTTGGGTTTTTTTTTTTTTTTTTTTTTTCTTTTTTCTCTGGGGGAAATGTAAATTTTGGCCTTGAAAGGGGGAAATAAAAAAAAGGGGATCGTTTTTCCTCAGTTGTTATTTTTTTCCCCTGGAGAAAAAAGGGAGGAAAGGGGGATTTTATGTGTTGAAAAAAAGGTGGGAAAGGGGGGTGTTTAGGGGCGTTGTGTTTTGTGTGGGTGGGGTGTGTGTGTGTGGGGTTGTGGTGTGGGTTGGGGGTGTGTGTGTTTTGGAGGGGAATGTTTTTATTTGCCCCAAACATTTAAGGGGGTTTAATATCAATAAAAAAAGCCAGGGATGCTTTGGGCCCCCGATTTTGGTCAGGTAAATCGGCAGAAATGAAAATGGGAAACTCTTTCGTGGGGTTAGAAAACCCCAAATAAGGGATAAGCCCATGTACTTTTTAAAAAAAATCCCTTCTCATAAAACCCGAAATGCGCGATAAGGGGAAAAAATAAAAACGGAGCTTGACAAGACTGTTTTTTGTTGTTGTTTTAAAGAACCCCACCATCTTTTTTTTGAAAAGAAAATGTAAAAAGGAAAATCCAAAAAAAATTAAGCCATGGTTTTTTTAAATACGCGAACGTGTTTTTTAGCCGTCTCGTTTAAATGTTTAATCTGTTGGGGCCCAGGGGTTAAAGGCATTCCCCCCCACCGCCGACACCAAAAACCCGAACCCCTGTTTTGGTTTGGTTGTGAATCGATAGTTTGGGGGCCGAAATGGAACCACCCCCTTTTTTGGACAGATTGGTGAAAGTCTATTTGGACTATTTGGGGATAATTACCCGGGGAAAAAGATAACAGGGTGGTTTTGATTATCACCAAGAGATAAAGGGACCCAAGATGGAACCCATCCTTTTTCCGTGTAAATTGCGGGGCCCGGGGGAAAGGGGAAAAACAGTGGGGGTTTCACTCAGTTTTTGGGACACTTGGTGGGGATGATGACCCCGGGCCTGAAAGTGATTTGGGTTTGCTTTGGTGAATGGCAACCCGGTTATCAACATTGGGAATGGAGATGATTTTTGAAAAGGGGGCCCCCCAAAACCCTTGAAACATTTAAAGGTGGGAAGCGTCGCCCTTGTGTTTTTGGGGGACGATCTCATGAGTGGGACCGATGACGAGTGACAAAGGGTTGTTTAAAAAGGGGGTAGTCAATCTTTTAAACTGAGTTTATGTATTTTGTACAGAACCTGTTTGGAAAAAAAAAGGACAGCCGGACCACCCAGTTTGAACATCCCTTTTTGGGGGTTTTAAAAAATTCCAGAGAAGCTTCTAAAATTAAATCTTTTACCAAACAGATTAAACCTGGCAAGCAAAAAGTTTTAAGGAGTCTTTTTAAGGATGCGATTTTACGCCCCACACGGTTATTTGGTTTTTGGACCTCCGCCAAGAACGCCGGATAAAATCTGCGGGAGGCCCCAAATTTTTCCCAAACCTGATCATCAAGTTGGGGTATGTCCAAAAATAAAAGATTTCCCCCAGTCCCCCGCGAATGAAGGGAATCTACCTATGTTTGCCGTTTTTTGTGGGGTGCCAAACCCCTTCGTCCCCCCCCCCCAAACCCGTTTTAAAAGGGGCCTCAGGCCCTGTTTAAACCGCTTTGGGGAAAATGCCTCTCAACCTTTTTTAAACGGCTTTTCCCCCGGGCTCAGCCCCGCCCCCGAAGAGGACAGTTGGGGAGATACAACCCAGTGAACGTCTGTCCCTTTGACCCCGGGGGCCGGGACCAGCAAAAGGAGAGGAGTGATGGGGAAAAGGATAGTTTTTTCCGAAAAAATTTCCCCAAACAAAAGTCCTTTTTGGCTCCAAAAATTTTATTGTGACCCTTTAAAGGTCCCCGGTCAGGGAGTTCCCCTAGGTCGTTTTGCCCCCCTGGCATTTTTAAAAATTTGGTGCTTTTCTGAAATTTTTTTGCGAAGTGTTCAGGGACCTCATTGTCGCATTTGAAGGGCCCCCCAAAACGTTTTAATTTTTGGACACCCCTCAAAAGGGGGCTTGGTAGTTTTGGGGGGGAAAAAGGACTAGGGGCGGGGGACATCGACCCCCCCCGGCCAAAAAAGGGTTTTGGATTTTCTTTTTTTCCTTTTGTTTGGGTTCCACTGGGTTTTCCCACATTTCTATGACTTTGGCCCAACGCGCCTCTTTTCGGAGGAACCCTGTATCCCCTTAGTCCGGTTCTGAGCTGTACCTTTGGGTTTTTTTGTTAAAGGGGATTTACGGCCCTTTCCCCTGTGTGAGTGAGTGTGACCGTGAAAACAAAAACCCCATGAAACGGGTAGGCCTTTTGATTCCCCCCTTTCCCAAACCCACCCCACCCTGATGTGCGTTTACCGCCCACTGTGTTCCTTCCCCTTTTTTAAAATTTTATGTTGTATGTGAACCCCTTTGGGGTGATCCCCCATTCGAGCCCCCTCTCTCCCCCTGTCTCCCCAAACATATTACAAACTCGCCTTAAACCCGTTGTCCTTCTGGCGATATACAGGGTGCTCAGTAGGCATCTGTTTGCATTCATTGCCCAAAAGGTTTAAAGGGGGGCGTTAGCGTCATACCCTTTCCCAAAAGTACCCCCTTTTTTTTCTCCCCCTAAAGGAAAGTGACTTCTTTTTCGGGGGAGCGATGGAATATAAATTGGGACGGACCTCCCCCCACTCCTCCGCAGGAGCCCGTTTGAAAGCCCTTGTGACTGTCGTTAGTCAAAAAAAAAGGGTAATTTGTTGAGGGTAGGGGTTTTTAAAGAGATAACCCCGGCCCAAAAACCCGGGAACCCCAACCCCCATTTTTGGAGCATATCGACCCCCCAAATTTCCACTGTAAAACGGTATTGTTTTTTCCCCGACTTCCGAAAAGGGCCCCCACGTCCAAGTTTTTGGTCCCAAACTAAAAGTTTTTCATGGTGGACATCTTTTTTTTTTGTCCACCCGTTTTTGACAGAACGCGTAGTTTTCACCCCACTGATGGGGGGCCCCCGGGTAAAGAGGAAAAAGGTTTTTTTTGGGGGGAGGTTGGTCAGTTCAATATGCCCGGCCCTGGATAAATTCGTGGGGGGAAAAAACCCCAAACCACGTTGCACGTAAAAACCCCCTTAAATATTTGGGAAATAAAAATCCTGGGTGCCAGATGTATTTAAAGGGGAAAAACCCTTCATTTTTGGGGGTACTAAACCACTTGTATGTGTTGCCTTTCCTTTGGGACCTTTGAACCTAACCCGGTTTCCCTGCTTGTTTTGTCCTAAATTTCCTTATCATATCCCATCACCCCCCTCACACTCCCCACCCCCCCCCCGATAGTTTTCCCCCCCACGTCTTTCAGGATGTGCTAAAGAATTTAGGCTTGATCAATTAAAGGTAAAATTTCGCGTATTAAAAACCCTACAACTGGTGTTCCTTGGGTCCCTGCCCGGAGCCCTTTTTGGTTGAAGGGGGTGTCAGGTCAGCCATCGCCCGTCGTCAGGGGTCAAATTTTGTTTAAAGCAGCCTGATTCCGATTATAAATTTTGACTGAGCCCCGAAAAAATCTCCCTGGGGAGCCAAAAAGCTTGACCCAAAAATTTTTGTTTTATCCCCCATCATGGGTCCTCCCAAAGTTTTGGGCAGTCCCCTTCAGAAAACAAAACCCCGGGGTTTTTGGCTTTCAGGGGAAGGGGCACACGCCCCCGGGACATTGGCACGTTTTTGGGTTTGGGTTTTTTGTTTTTTTGGGTTGGCCCTTTTTTGGGAAAATTTGTCTTTTTCCCGGAAACCCTTAAAAGTCGTATGTTGCTCTGAATGGATACAAAAATTTTCGTACCCCCGGGGAAACCCCCATTGCTCGCGGTATTCGAGAGGGGTTTTTGTGTCCCGGGAAAAACCCCCCAGGAATATTTCTTTGCAATTTTTTCCCCCTGACCCCCTTTTTTCTCCCTTTTGAGACCCCCAGTCCTTTTTTCCGGGATTTCCCGTTTTTGGGGACAAGCAAGGTTTTAAACGGCTTTCTAATGCCCTAATGTGCAGTAGTGGTTTTGGAATTAACAAACCCCGAAGAGTCGAGGGCTTTTTGTCTTGCCCCTCCGGGGGAAAAATTTTTTCGTTCGGACCCCAACTGAAAACAAAACAGTGCCCGTAAAAAACAGATCTTCAATCCCATTCAGTCATTCAATGAGATGCCAGGGGAAACCCGGTTTTAAGGCAGGGGCCAACGCGACGCTAGTCCCTTCAGTTTAAATTTTGGGGGGGGGAGTTTGAGTGGGCCCAAACCCCGTGATGTTGTTAGACACAAAAAAAACCAAAAGGTTTGTCGGGTATAAGCTACCACGTCTGTCTTTGAGGAGTGCCCAAGGTGTTTTTTTCGCTTGAAAGAATCTGGGAGGGGGACCGCCACAGCACCCAGGGGGAAAAATCGCCAGGGGGTTTGACATAAAAAACTATCGCCAAAGGGCCCTGTACAGTCCATTTAAGTTTTCTGGTCTTTCCCGGTTTTGCGTTTCGAAAAAATCCGTATTTCTGACCTGCAAAAACTCCCGGAAAACCCTCTTTTTTTCTGAATAAATGGGGGGGAAACTCTAGAATATTTAAATTTGGGTTGTTTAAAATGGTGGAAAAACTTGTAAAAGGCCCCGTCTTCTCTGTTGTTTTAATAGGAAGAATGACTAAAAATTTTATTTTAAAATCTTTTTCCCCCCGGTGACTCCGAAAACGCCTCTCTTTGTTTTCCCCAGTCCGAAAAGCGCCCTCTGTCCCCCCATCTGATGTTGAATCCCCGATTGCATTTTCCCCCCTTTTTCTAAAAAGGGGGGTTTCGATCGCCCCCCCAATTTTTTTCCATGTATATTTGGACAATCTGGTACCCATCATTTTCCCGGGGTAAATCGGTTTTGAAAGTTTTTGCTCCGGAAGCCCTCGCTCCTTAGGCGTGGGGGAAATTTCCATTGGAGTGTGGCGTTTTCCCTTTTTTTGTTGTTTTTTTTCTTTTCTTTTTCCTCCCCCCCTTTTTTTTTTGTTTTTTTTTTTTTTCTTGTTCTTTTTCCCTTTTTTCCCTTCTTGTGTCCTTAAAGCCTGCTCATGCCCCTTTGATGTTTTGCCCAAATCAACTTTGGCGTGTTTAAAACCCTCTATCAATAGGGGGCATTGGTTGCCCCTCCAAAAGTTTTCCCAAAAGTTTTTTTTCTGAAAGGGCCGTTTTTGTTTGGTCTCCATTTAAAAATGGCTTGGGGGACTCGGGACACAAAAAAAGTCTGGTCCCTGTGTTTTAAAATCTGAAACATGACATACCCACCACACTTAAAAAAGGGGAAAAAAAGAGAGGGGAGAGAGGGGTGAGAGGGAACGCCCGCCTAGGAACCCTTTATTTATGGGGGGCGTGCCCACGGCGGAAGTTAAAAGTAACCTTGAAAACTGAAAAACCCGGTCCCCGGGGGCAGACCCCTGTCTGGTTTCGTCTGCGCGAGACGGCTGCCACGTCCCCTTTACGCCATTTAAACGGGTTTTATCCAATTTTAAGGCAAATTTTCCCCTTCACGGGCGGTAAACGGCACCCCAAATTTTCCCCCGCAAAACCCACAGACAGAAAACTTTTTATTCAAAAAAACCGCCAAATTTTAGGCCGGGGTAAAAAAATCAGACAGACAAGAAAAGCTCTGTACCTATTTCAACTTTTAGACCCCAAAACAGCAATTTCAAAAAAGGGAAAAAGGAGTCCAAACGGAAAGTGCAAATTTTTGTTCTGTCTTTTATTCCGTTTTTTAAGTCTTTAGGCATCCCGTCATAATTCTTTTTTTCTTTTTTTTTTTTTTTTTTTCTTTTTTTTTGGGGACACATTCACTTGAGTCATACGTGAAATTGGCCCCCCCCCCCAAAAAATTGCCCGGCGTGAAACAATCACTTCCCCTCGTGGCTTTTGGGCCCCAATGTCATGTGGGGAAAAAAGGGCAAAACCCCGTGCCATTCGAAAGCCGGTTTTGAAAAATGAAACATTAAATTTAAACCGACTGCCCCCCGAGGAAATCAAGACCAAAAACAGACAAGGGAGTGCGGGGGAAACCTAACATAAAATCAATTACAACGGGCCACTATTATTTCTTTCCGTCTTTTCTCTTCTTACTGTCTTTTTTCGCCCCTTTCTTGTATGCTTTTTTGGGCCCCGTCATAAATGGGGTTTCCGGCTCATCAAATTCTGCTTCTGTGAGAAACGAAAGCCTTTCCTTTTATGGCAGCCCTCAGCTTTGGGGTTTTTAGCCCCCCTGAGCTGGAAAAAACGTCAAACGGGCTCGGCCCGTTTTAAGTAGCGTTGTGTGGTTGGGGTTTTGTTTTATTTCCCGTCCGAGCACGTCCAAAAGTTTTCTTTTCGCCAATAGGGATCTCATTTTTCCTTTTTTGGGCCCTAATTCTTCCGAGGCATGATTTTTGGTGTATGCTAATTTTTGTTTTACTTTTTTCGCGACTCTGTAAACACCCCCAAAAAAAAAAAACAAAAAGTCCAAAGGATTAAACCCATTGCACCAAACATGCCCCGCCCTTTTCCCTGCTAAAAAATAGATCTACGTTACTCTTTCTCAAAACCCTGTCTAAAACGGGCCCCGTCTAAAAAATATTCAGGGCCCACGTCAAAAACAAATTTGCTGATGGGGATTGCAAACCCTCATGACACGCATTTTCCCTGCCAAAATAGACTCTACTACTTTTTGGGGGGGGGGGGGGGGGGGGGGGGGCTTTTTAAAAATGTTAAAAAAAACCGGGGCCCCGCTAAAAATATTCAGGGCCCCGTCAAAAAAAAAAAATTCGCTTTAGGGGATTCCCATATGCCCCGCATTTGCCGTGCTAAACTTGACCTACTTTTTTTATCTCCAAAAATGTCCCAAAAAATGCCACATCTAAGCCCCCCACAAAAAAAAAAAAAAAAAAAAGGGAAAATTTGCCTCTTCAATTTCATGTGAGTTTAAAATTTTTCCAAAAACACCCTAAAGTTTTTTTTTTGTTTTTTTTTTTTTTCACTTTTTGGCTTTTTTTTTGGGGTTTGATTTCCAAAAAAATATTAAAAAAAGAAAGGAAAAGATTCCCTAAATAAACCGAGAGGAAAACCCCCCCCAATTAAAATAACCCCCCTTTTTTTTTTTTTTTTTTTTTTTTTTTTTTTTTTTTTTTTTTTTTTACTTACATATATTTAACTGGTGACCTCTTCACTCAGGAAAAATTTTCCCTTTGCAAATTTTTTCATGGCGGGGAACCCTCTGTGACTTTTTTTTAAAGTTTGGAAAACTGTGAGGGAAAAAAATACTTTTTTTTTTTTTCGTAATCGGGATAACGCTTGAATGACCCAACTGGTTTCCCAATTTTCCCGTTGAAAAACCCTCACACCCTTTTTCCCCAAAACGATGTCCCAAAAATGACCCTCCAATAAAACAATGTATTTACTTAAAAGCGATTTAAAAACTTTGGATTTTTTTAAGAAGAAGGGCTTCTTTGGAAATAAGGGGAAGTCCCTGAATCTGATGAAGGCGAGACTGGTTTGGTTTTTCCCTTTAAAGTAAGGGAAACAAAAAAAAAGATTTCACCCCGGGCCCACCGAAATTTACCCGCTGACAGAGTTTCCCAGCTCCCCCGAGTTTTAAAAGGGGTTTTTCCCAATCACGGGTGAGCTAACCCCTGTCCACCCGCTCACCGGGGTCAGGGCGGTAGTCAGCAGTTGCAGTTAGAGATGACCCGAAACCTCCCAAGCCGACGACGCAGCCAGTTTTTTGGGGCTTGGAAAAGAAAGGGGTTTGCCGGGATGGGTGTGTTTCCCGTAAATTTTTAAAATCGCTATGGGGTGGGAACTGCGTTTTTTCACACGATGACGCGCAGTGCACTAAAGGGTTGGGGAAGCCTGAAAACCCGTCTGAGATTGGAATTTTCAAAGCGGACCAATTTTGGTGCACACTCCGCGAAGGATAATTAACCCAAACCCAGACTGGAAAAACCCAAAAAAACAGTGTGAGTTTTAGAAACTGAATCCAAACTTTGTGGGCCCGAGCCTTCCTGAAAGGGGGGGTTTTTCCAGGTCAAACGTACGCCAGTAAGGGCATTTCGCTGGGTGTTGTGGGTGTGTTGGGGTGTGAGTGTGTGTGTGTGTGGGTGTGGTCAAAACCAAGTTAAAAGCACTTGATGAAGAAAAATAAACCCGTTTTTGTTTCACCAGCAGTGAGCGGTTTTTTTCCCAAATCTCCTACAAAAACAATACCACCTGCGCACAATTTCCCCTTTTTTTTTCTTTAAAAAAAAGACTGCAAGGGCCCCCTTGGGGATGGGAACTTAATAAAGGGGGCCAAATTACCCTTCTTTTTTTTATCTATCATAAAATCATCCTTTTTGGTTTATTCAGTAAATGAATACAAAACAACAAATACTCTACTCGATTTTGAAAAATGGAAATTTAAAATTAAGGGGGGGGAAAAAAAAGTAAAAAAACATAGCCAAAGTTTTGACCCAAAACTCACCCACTCACATAATAGTAAATTTTCACTGATCCCCAAAACCGAGCCCTTTTGGTTTCACTCGAAGGTCCCTTGGAATTTCCTTTTTCTTTCTTGGAAAGGGGGTATTCCAGCTGTTCTGGGCCCCCAGTCTCCCCCCCAAGTCCCCGAGGCCTTTTTGTTTTTCTGCAACACCGTTCCATTTGATGGGGTTATAGCAACGGCGGGGGTGTTGGGACTTGGGGGAGAAAAACCCCCGGGGAAAATCACAACCGTCTGCCTTTAAACGTGAAAGGGTACTTGGGAAAATGGGAGGTTTTTGGGAAAGTAGTCAGGGACCAAATCCCCAAAAACACGGCTTTAATAAAGCTCAGCAAAAGCATTTCCAATGGGGGTTACGGCTTGTGAAGCCGTCGAAATTTGGGCAAAGTCCGGGAGGAACAGTGGGGTTTGGAAACAAGCGTCCCCCTTAGTGGGCCCTTTGGAAACCCGAAACTTATTCAAAGTGAAGTTTTTACCACCCACCCCCGTGTTTTTCCCCCCGAAGCATAAGCAAACCTCCTATGGAAAACATCACAGCCTTTTTTTTTTTTTTTTTTTTACCCCCTTGCTTGGGGAACGTATTTGTCTCTTTTGCTTACTTCCCGTGCTTGTGATTCCCGAGCTTTAATGCAGAGAATGTTCCCCAAAAAGGGTTTTCTTTTTGTGGGAGTGTTTTTTTTCCAATTCCCGATCTTTGGGGTTTCCCAGCCAATTTAGCATCCTAAAACCAAGAGTCCCAAACATATGTCCATCGTCACCTTGAGCCTTTGCATCTTTTCGCCCCCGTAGCGGATAACGTTTCCCTTTTAAAAGCACGTCTCCGTGGATTCCCAACCTCCTTTTAGGGCGAGCCCCGTTGATGGAACTTTTGAGAAAGCTGGGGGAGTTTACATTTAAAAAGCAGCCCCGGCCGCCCTTTTAAGCGATTTTTATTTGGGTTATAAACCCCACACTTTTCCCCCTAAAACCCTTTGGGAAAGTTTGCAAGAAGTGCACTCTCCCCCTCCCAAAATCCCTTTTTTTTTGTAATACCTCTGGGTACAAAGGGTTTAAAACTTTTGATGGCCCCAAAATCCCCTAGGATTCCTTCAGCAGAACCCCGTAGTTCAAAACCCACGATCTTTGTCCAAATCAAACCCGGCACCGCCCATGATGTCGTGCGCAAACACACTGGGGGTTGGGCTGATTTGAGGGGTTGGGCATTTTTTTGGCGGGGCATCCAATGAACCGCCCGAATTCACTTTTTTATTCCCTTTTTTTACCAGTGATTGGGGGGATGAAACCCCAGTCCCCAACCGACCTAGAAATAAACCCCTCGGTCTTTTTAAAATAAAATACACACATAAAATCCACAATTTTAACTTTGTCCAGTCTTGAATCCCTCGAGGCTTAAAACGAAAGCCCCGACAGTTCCTTTAAAAAAAAACCTTTTATTTTAAAGGTACAGAGGGGCGTGGGGAAATTTCCCAAAAATGTCAAAATATTTGGCCGTCCTCTCGTGCAAACCACACCCCACCCAGTGCTTACCAGGGCCAACACTTGATCCGGGGTTTATACAAAGGCTAAATGGAACCCGGGGCACAAGGAAAACAGGTGAGGGGGAAACTTGTTTTTTTGGGATAAAAAACTCCTCTAAAACGTTTTGGGCTGGGTGTAGAGTCTTTCTGGGAAAACGGAGGCTATTTGCCACGGTTTCCCTGGGTTTTCTGTCAGTCTTTCAGGGACCCTTTCCCGGGCCCCGGGGCCCAAACCCAAACCCTGTAAATTTTAGTTCTCCCAACCCAAAACCCTGAAAAAGGGTGTGCGAGGGCCTGGGAAAACGTCACTCCCGTCGGAAAGGGGGCCGGGCTTTATGGCTCAAACTGATCACCGTTATCAGCTGGGACTAAGGCAAATCCGAAAACAAGGGGGAACCCCCTTTCTGTAGTTTTCGAAAAGGGGATTCCGTTTCCAACAAAACTCTGTGGTCATCCCCCTCGCCCCGCATCCCAAACCCGGAAAGGGCCCCTGGCAAACTGTCTGTTTCAAAGTCCGGGGTCAGACCCTTGGGTGGTAACCCCGTTTGCCGTTAAGTACAGAAAACCAAAAAATTCGGCTGGAGGATGAAAATTGAAGGGGGTTTTTGGTGAGCACGCCATTTAAAACCCCGTTTCCCCATGCTATGACAAACTTTGTCGGGGTCTGATGAGAAAAGAGGTTTCCTGGGCCCCTTTCTTAAATTGCCCTGGGGGGTGGCCCAAAAGGGCTTTATTTGGGCTTTTTTCATGGGAATTATTTGCAAGTTCCCGTTTTAAGAGCCTTTTTCCCTGGGGGCCCCCGGACTACAAACCCGGAAAGGGTCTGACTTTTCCCCACGAAAAAGCGAAGCGTGGGGTGGGTGACAAAACTTAAAGGGATGACCCGCACCTCCGTCCGCCCGCCATAGGTTAAAATTCGATTTTGGGAAGGGGCCCGCTTGGGTCTTTTACTCCCCCCACCGTTGTTTAGGTACCCGGTCCTGGTTCCCTAATGTCGGGGGTGAAGGCGGCCGGGTCCCTGTCCACTTGGCGGCCCTGGGGCCCCGCCCGACGCCCGGGTTTCAGTCCCTTGTTGTCCCTTTTCCCTGGGTGTTTCCCCCTGTCCGGCAGTTCATTGTATAAAAAGCTCGCGTGGGTGTTTCCCTCCCTTTTCATTTGACCCTATTCAGGAAGTTTTGATGTAGGCCCCTGTAAGGGTAAAGTGTTTTTTATGGGGGGGAAACAGCACGTTGTTTAGAAACACTCCACCCGACTGAACAGGGGTGCAGCCGTTGTTTTACAGGGGGGCGTTTGGGGTTTTAACATCCAGGTCTGTCCCCTTTAATTTTGGGGCACTTTGGGTTTGATGTGCCCCAGGTGGTTTTCCAGGGCAAATAAAAACCCCCCCTTTCCTCCGCTGACGTGAAACTCGATCGGGAAACGTTTTAGGGCAACCCTTGACAAGGGGTGAAAAATTTCCCCAAAAGGGCCCCCCCCCGGGTAGATGTTTGAGTCGGGGGAAACAGGGAACAAATCTAACCCTGAAAACCGCATCGGAAAGATTTTTGTTTTTAGCCGCCATGATGAAACCCATTCCCAAAAATGTCTCTTTGGGGTGCCGGGGGCCTCCTTCTCTTCCCCTTAGTTCCTCCACTTGCCTGGGGTTTCTTTGATGCGGTGGGTTTTTTTACGCTTTAGGCTGGTTGGCCAGGGGGTGATGGAACTCCCAAAAAATCTCCCTACGGGATTTCCGCCCCTTTTTCCCCCGCTTGTTTTACTTCTCTGTTTGATAGCTGACTTTAGGGTTCTGTCCAGACATGACATTTGGCGATCTGCCTCCCGGGTCGAACCCCCCTCTTTCAATTTCTGTCTTGGCCTCCAAATTTTTGCCGAGGGATTGAGATCGTCCCGATGCCACTTTGCAAATTTTCCTATCCCCCCCCTCCATAAGTCTTTCCTCCCAAAAAAGACGGGTAGTCCTGACCCACTTGGTCACAATAAAAACTGTTTTGTGGGTTGGTATTTGGGCTGATACGGGTACAACATGCCCCGTAGTCCCTCCGGACGTGTCGGGCGAAAATGAAGTGGGGACGCGGTCCTTTTCCCCCGGGCGGGAGAAGGGGGCCAGGGGGTGTTGGTTTTAAAAAAAGGGTTTCCACTGTTTAAAATGAAAACGGGTCAGAGGAAATTAGTTTTGGGTTTTTTAAAGATGTGGTGAAACCCCGTCAGAGTTTTTCGGCTCCTGCTGGAACGAAACCTTTAGCCAAAAAAGGGACATCCCAAAAATCCCCAAAAATTTGGGCGGGGGTTTGGCCCAGGTCGCAAAAAAATTTTTAGATGCCCTTTAGTTTCCTTTATGCCGCTGAAAATGGGGTGCGCTGTTGGGGCCCCCCCTCTCCCCGGAGGGAAAACTTTTTTCAGGCCCAAAATCCCCTTTTAGCTTAGGATTAACTTCAGGGGCCCCTCCTCTCTTAACACCCTTTTATGTTACTCTTTTTGGGAGACTTTTGGAATACAAATCTTTAACCTCGTGGTGTTTCTTTTTGGCCCAACCTTCCGCAAATTGGTTTTGATCTCACAATCGGGGTTCCCTTGATGCGTAAAGCCTCCCCCGGGAAACCCAAAAGGGTCTGGTGATCCGATTTTTCCTCAGGTCGAAATTGAAACCACCCTCTGCGGCCCCCAAATTTAAATATGTATTGTAAACAAAATTTTTACTCAGTCCCCCTTCGTTTTGGCGGCACTTATTCAATGGGGTGAGGCAGTTTGGGTTAAGGGAATGGGTGGCCCTGATTTTCCGATAATACTCCATGGAAACTGTTTTTGGGGGATTTGTCAGGGAAAACCTCAATTTAGGTCGTGGTTTTGATGCCCGGGATTTGGGAAAAACGTTAAACCCAGACCAAAATTCCCTTTAAAAGCGCCCCCCCCCAAATTGTCCCCTTTCCCGGTTTCCCCGATAAGATTATAAGGGGACACCCTTAAACCCCAAATAGACGAGAATCTCTTTGGCCCAAAAAACACTATTTTCACTTTGAGGGACCGCCCCGCCAAAGAACCCCGCCACAAAACCGATGTTTTGAGAGTTTTTCTTTTCCCCGCATCTTCAGCATCAAACCGGGCAGTGGCTGTAGGGGGTGAGCGCCGTCCGGAATCCATGAGTTGAATGATGGAAATCCCAAACCGAACCCCTTTACTAAAATCTCTTTAGTCCCCCCGTCCACGGCGGGTGTTTTAGGAAAGGGTTCAATCCGAACACCCCCTTTTCACCCACTTTCCCGCAAACCCCCTGGACATTAAAAAAGCACCTTCGTTTCATCTCCAGGGTTTGTCTTTTTAAAAACGTAAATCAAAGGGAAATGTGGGGTTTTTACCTTTCTCACCGTAAACCCGTTCTTTCCCCCCATGAAGGCATTACCCTTTTTAAAAAACCCCCCTTCGTGGGTTTACTGATGCGGGACTCCCGGGCACCGCCCCCTAAAGGGGAAAGGGGGATGGAGTGGTCAAAGGCGAATCGTACAAGTATGCCAAACATCTTCCTGGGTGGCCTAGGACCCCACTGGTGGACGCTTGAAGCTCCGGGGGTTTTTTTTTAAAGGGGTGGGTTTTTAACCCCCCACCGCCCGGGAAAACTTTCCCCTTTCCTGGCCGTGGTTTTGTCTGGTAAAGTAACCGGGCCCTAGCTTTTCTTTTAGTGTGCGATTAAAAAGCTCCCCAACTGATGCCTTATATCGTCATTTTTCCCTCACAAAATGAACCCCCTTATGCTCTTTTAAAAAAAAACTTGAAAAACTCTGTTTTGAAATTCTGACCCTTATCCGTTTTGCAGCTTCAAAAGGTTTTTTCCCTCCCTTGGAATTTAAAAAATGCCATCAAAATCCCCACACCCAACGTCTCCCCCCGTCTTGTTCTTTATTGGGCCCGCCCGGCGTATTTTTTGGAAGGGCATCGGTGCAACAATTGAAAACCAAAACCCCTCATTTGGGTTTCTTCCCAAAACCCAAATCCCTTGAGGTCACCTGCCCCTGGGAAACGATGCCCCCCCCACGATGAAGCCCACCCACCCAGGGAATTTATATTACAGGGGTTATGATGATAAGATCTTGGTAGAAAAGCCAGTCTTTCAAAGCATTTCGTTTTAGTTTTGGGGGGCATTTTTTTAAGGCATCAACACCCCCGGGGAGGCTCCAGGGCGTTTGGGGGGGTTATAATATTCGGGGCTAGGGGTCCCTTTTGGGGGAGATTTCTGTTTTCGCCCCCCATCTCTAATAAAGTTTCCCCACTGGGTCGCCCGCTGAGTTTGGGTTTCTTGGACGTTCCTTTTTGGCCCATTTCCATTGGGGGGCCCGGGGGAAAGAAAAGAAAAGGGTTTTTTGATAGCGATGCGAGGCTTGGTGTGACTGCTGTGGCTGCTGCTGCTGCAACGGGCCCGGGAAGGGCGTCTTCCGCACCATAAAAAGCCCCCCGGTCAGGAAAGACCCACCCCGTCTTGAGGAACGTTTAAAATTTTTTTGGGAACGGCCCGGCAAAGGTTTCCCAACCCTTTTGGGGGTGAATGTTTTTCCTTTTCAGAAAATCGTTGATGAGGGGCGACCACATTGGGGGGGGTATCACCTGTCCCGGGACTTTAATCTCACCCCCATGTTCCCAACCCAAACTCAGGGGGTTTTGCCTATGTGATGAAGTAAACGTTCAAGGCCCCTTTTTTTTTAAAAATCTTTGGGGACAAATGTTTCCCTAATCTCTTATCCCTACTTTCGTTTTTTTGAACAGGCTCCCCAGGTGTCAAAAGGTGCTGTCCCCCCAATCCCAAGGTTTTCCCGGGGGATTTTTCTTAAATTTTTTTTTAGGCGCTTAAATTTTGGTTTTTTAAAGTTTGGGGTGGGGGGGTTTTTTAAAAACCTTTATTTTTTGGGCCTTTTTTTTGTTTTTTCCAAAATTTTTTTTTATTTTTTTTTTTTTTCTTTTTTTTTTCGCTTAGGGGGCGGGGGGAGGGAGGGGGTGGGGCTTAACCCCTGAACACCGGGGGTCCCAACCCCAAATTTTTTTTCGGTTCCCCCAAAAGGATGGGAAGGGGTTGTGGGTTCACCCTTCCTCCCCAGAGGACCACCAATCCCCCCCGTTGGTTTAAAGGGGGCCCCCCCAAAATTTCCCCCCTTTGCCCCCAATCCGGGAAGAAAGGGTTTTTAAAGGGGGAAATTCCTCCCTTTCCTTGGCCACGAGGTTAGAACTCCCTTTTCCCAAACCGGGGCTTTTTGCGGGGGGAGACCAAATTTTCCCTTTTTGGGTGGGGAGGGCCCTTCCCGGGCAAAGGTTTTAGGGGGTCCCCTTTTAAAAAAGGGGTTGATTGGCCTGAAGGCCCCTTTTCAAAACCGGGGGACAACCAAAGCCCCCGCACGTAGTTCCTTTCATTCCCCGGGGGACATTGGGTGGACCCTTTTATTTTTGGACCTACACAACTTGATGATCAGGTTGGGGAAAAAATTTGGGGCCTCCCGGGAGATGACCGGGGTCCTTTTTTGGGGGGAGGTCAAACCAAATAACCCTTTTGGACAAAGTCGCATCCTTTAAAAGACTCCTGTACATACTTCAAACTTGCCAGGATACATCGGTTTGGGTAAAAGGGGTAATTTTGGGGAAGCGTCTCTGGATTTTTAAAACCCCCAAAAAGGAATGTTTAAAATATGGTCCCCTGCTCCTTGTTTTTTTTCCCCCAAAAGGTTCTGTAAAAATATACATAACATCGATCACGATGATGGGCTACCCTTTGTAAAAAAACCCTTTGTCACTCGATCATCGGGGGGCACTCATGAGATCGCCAAAAACCAAAGAAAAAAGAAAAGCTTTCGCCTTCTAGTGTGGGCAAGGTTCGGGGCCCCCACCCAAAAATCACCCTTTCCCCTGGTTTTAAACCGGGGTTTCCATTCACCCTAGCACCAAAACACTTCTTCAGGACCGGGCTCATCATCTCCAACCCAAATGCTCAAAAAACCCGATGGGCCCATACTGTTTTTTCCCCTTTTCCCGTGGGCCCCCCAATCACACAGGTAAAAGGATGCTTCCATCTGGATCCATGATCTTTGGTGATAAAACACACCCCCACCGTGTTATCTTTATTCGGATAAATTAAACAATTTATATAGCTCCAGTAGACCCTTTTACACAATCGTCCAAAAATTTGGGGGGATTCCATACTCCCAAGGGTATCGATTCATCAACCCCCAAGACCCGGGGGTTAGGGGGTGGTGTCAGGCGGTGGTAATGCCTTTAAAAAAATGCCCTAACAGGGTTATTTAATCGAGATTTGGGTAAAAACCCCCGTTTTGCGTATAAAACACCCTGGCTTTAAACTTTGGATTTCCTTTGACACTCTCTTTCTCAAACACGATGGTGGCTTCTCTTAAAACAACATCAAAAACAGTCTTGGGCAAGCCCGTTTTTTTTTTTCCGGGTATCGCGGGATTGCGGGTTTGGATGAGAGCATTTTTTTTAAAAAGGACATGGGTTACCTTATAGGGGGTTTTCTAACCCAGAAAAAAGTTTCCGGTTCTCTTACTGCCGACTTACAAATGACAAAGTCAGTTCCCAATTAAACACTGTTTTATATTGGGTATAACCCATATAAAAAGTTTGGCCCAAAGAAACTTCACTCACACAACACACACACAAAAACCCCACACCACAACACACACACACACACACAACCCCACACCCCCAAAGCCATAAACCCCCGCTTTCTTTCCCCTTTTTCCCTCCCCCCCATAACTACCCCCCTTTTCCTCCCCTTTTTCCCCCCTTTCCAAAAATAACAAATGAGGAAAAGCGGGTCCGTTTATACCCATTTTCAAGGGAATTTACATTTTCCCCCAGAGAAAAAGAAAAAAAAAAAAAAAAAACAATAAAAAAAAGGGGGGGAACAGTCCCCTGCGCAGGGATTATTATCCCTTTCCCGCGGGGGGGGTATTTTTAACAACCCACCCATTGTGGGAACCCCTCCTTGTTGAGAGCCCTCCCCTTACCTGACTTCCCCCACCCTTTGTGCCAGAGAAGGAGTTTTAAAACCCCGGGTTTACTACGTACGCCCAGTGGGATGTTTTGCTACACACACACACCCCACACACACCCAAAACAAATACACACACAACCCCCCTCCATTGCCGGGGAACCGCTCTTACCCCAGGCCCCCTCCATACCCCCGGGGCCGCTCTTTACCCGAGAGCCGCTCCCTGCCCGGGGTGCTCCCTGCCGGGGTCCCCCTCCATGCGGGATCCCCTCCTTACCCCAAATCCGCCCGGGGCCGGGAAACCCCCCATGGGGGGATCCGCCCTTACCCGAGATCCGCTTCCTTAACCCCCAGATCCCCTTTCCCCTTTCCCAGCCCCTCCGGCGGGCCCGGGGTTTCCCCTCCCGGGGGTCAAGGCAAACCCCAAACCCCTACTCCCCTGTGCATATTTCGGGACTTGAAACCAGGTTTAAGGTTTCCATCAAGGGGTGTTATTTATTTCCCCAGGCCCTTCCACTTTTTAAATTGGGGTCCTCGACCCAAAGGGTTTAAGGGTCCCTTTTTCCCAAAATAAACATAGGGTTTCGACCCATGGGAAATCGCATTTGTATTTATGAATTTCTATGCCGACAATGGAAACCGGTGGAAAAAGGGAATTTGGGGGGGAAGGGGGAGGGGGGGGGGGGGAAATGAGCGCACAATTCCTATGTCATTAAGGCGATTACTTTGTAAAGTCTGGCATGCAGAACACGAAGGGGGTGTGGGAGCCATGGAAGGGGGCGGAAGGAGGAAGGGGTAGAGGGCGTTAAACTGTGATTATTAAACCCGTCACTGACAACAATGTGCAGACTATCACATTTTCTCTCTCTCTCTCTCTCTCTCTCTCTCTCTCTCTTCTCTCTCTCCTCCTCTCTCTCTCTCTCTCTCTCTCCTCTCCTCTCTCCCCTCTCTCTGTGTGTGTGTGTGTGTGTGTGTGTGTGTGGGGTGTGTGTGTGTGTGTGTGTGTGTCTGTGTCTGTGTCTGTGTCTGTGTGCTTGTGGTGTCTCTGTCTGTGTCTCTGTCTGTGTCTGTCTGTGTTGTATGTGTGAGCCGCATGTATGCTTGTGTGCGCGCGCGCACGCACACACACACACACACACACACACACACACACACACACACACACACACACACACACACACACACACACAAGATTCCACAAACTGTGTTTTAAAAGAAATAACAATACGAAACAGATGGGCAGTACATGAAAGAAAATGGGCTCGCAATAACGTGACAGAAAAGTCAGTAAGCGGTTTTTGAGAACAGCGAAAAACTGAACATCATGATGACAACTTATGTTCGATGACAAAACCCTACAGTATTTGCAGAGTGTTAAGTTTTGGAGTGTGCGCTATGACTGATGACTAAAATGGCAATTTCACATTGAGGACGTTTGTACGAAAGCAAGGAATGATCATCACATTCATTGAAAATACTTAATGCTCAAGCATGGAGTCAGGGTACAAAAAGGTTACTAAATTTAGCCATCAACTTCGTCAGATCAAAACTAATTCATATCAGACGTATCTTTTTCAATCTCGCAAAATTTATTCATCAAAATACGATCTATGGACAGTAACGCTGCTTAGTTGCTGGTTTTCTAGTTCACATTGACACTCTCAACATAAAGAATGGCATACTATTCTGTGTATCTTCGTTTGGTTTGTTGTTGTTTGTTCAGAAAACCATGTTTTGATGCTTATGATGCGTCATTTAGTACGAATGTAGTACAATTATAACGGCAAGTGTGAAGACTAGTTAACTAACCCAATACTTTTACCGTCGAAAAAAACATACCATTGTCATTTCAAATCAGCCTAAGTTAGTAACAGCCATATATGTTACTTGGAATCGTTCTCTTAAATTCAGTAACCAACGAATCATTTTCAGATTCATGTGGTGAGTACCCACTAGCAGTTTCCACACACACCCTCTCTCCAAGTTACAGAAATTATGGGAATACATATATGTCGAGTGTAATGCTGACACTAGTTGAATTTCCGTTCCATCAACAGTGCCTGCCACATTTCAGTAGGAAACACATCCACGCCAAATTTAATATTAAGAACACTGTTTTGAAAAAAATGACATTAACATTCATCTTATAATCTAAAGAACTTCCTGAAACTAAGTGTCCAAATTAATTATGATTTGTGACAGATAGATGAATCAGCACACAAGCTCTAGATTTGCGATTCCTTGTTTTCAAGTACAGAAATCATCTTATTTGAACAAAGGCTTTCAGTATCTACAGCAGAATTTTTGTGTTATTCTTATGGCACCAAATGTTCTGTGTGATCGTGACATCCTTTCTTTGCGTTGACTCTGAATCTAAACTAGACCGCTTAGCCTACAACCAGGGGATTCCTATGTAGAAAGGACTTACTTTTTTCAAATTGAGTATTTTAATACACTGCATTGTATCTAGAAGAATGTGAACACCTTCTAACAGGTCCCGACACATTGTGAACTCTTCTGGAGTGAAATAGCCCATAAGTTAGCAACGGATGGTGCAATAAGAAAAGTCATAGAAAGCACCTTCCAACCCGATAAGCATGGAAATAGTTTATTACTGGAAAAGTGCCGACACAACTAACACCTTTAAAAGACAAATTTGAACTTCTCTCCTGTAACAGTTACATCATCAAATCTGATTTACAAACTTTGATTTTGAGTGAGTTCATAGAAAACTAAACATTCCCATTAAATGTAGCATGCGATTGTGCGCACATAATATCTAATTCTCATGTTCCTTTTAAATACCTTGCTGTTAAAATTGTGTGTATACTAAAGAGACTTATTTTTCGAAAGCAGATATCTAACTCATATTATATCTAAAGGAACTGGAGTACATTTTGGTAAAATCTGTGTGTGTGTGTGTGTGTGTGTGTTGTGTGTGTGTGTGTGTGTGTGTGTGTGTGTGTGTGTGTGTTGTGTGCGTGCGTGCGTGCGTGCGTGCGTGCGTGCGTGCGTGCGTGCGCGTGCGTGCGTGCGTGCGTGCGTGCGTGCGTGTGTGTGTGTGTGTGTGTGTGTGTGTGTGTGTGTGTGTGTGTGTGTGTTCCACCAAGTTTGATTAAAACTATTTCCGTGCTTTTTCCGTGCTTAACCTTGCGGACCAACAGTCAAACGAACCAACACACAGACGTGGGAGGAAACAAAGCCTCTGTCGCACCGATAACCATACACCACTTCTAGATTCATTGTTTGACTTTCTTTCCACAAGCACTACAAATAGTAACATCCTATGATCGGTGCACAAAATGATGGACAATCTACGATTTCCAACTTGACTGCCGTTCCTGTCAACAACAGGGTCATAGAATTGCCGTTACAAACAGAAAAACGAAAGACAGAAAGGGGTGAAAAACTCGATGAAGTCAATTCGCCCGACTGCCTGACTGAAACCTTTCGTGAACTCCGTGGAAAAAAAAAAAAAAAAAGAAAAATATCGTAAAAGAAACAGGGAACTTTGAACTGAACATGAATTTAACAAAAAAAAGTGTATCATCCGGGATTCATGCTGTCACTCTGCACGAGAAAACCGAATAATCTCTCTCTCTCTCTCTCTCTCTCTCTCTCTTCTCTCTCTCTCTCTCTCTCTCTCTCTCTCTCCATATAGACAAATTATTGTGCCGCCCGGGTGCACTGGTCTAGAGCCGTTTACTCGTAAGCTGGGAGGTTGAGGGTTCGATTCCCATCACAGGCATTCCTTTGTGGGGTTTTTTCTGCCCTGACCAGCTCCCTGAGTTTAGTGTGCTGACATTGGAAGGTTGGAACCACCCAGTCGACATCTCTTACCTAAAGGAAGCGTCTATGAGAGTGCTGCTCAAATTTACAGACCAACACTGCAGGTGTCTGTGTCTCTCAGTCTGGCTGACGTCGGGATGTGTTATGAGAGAAAGCGTGGGGTACGGCCCTGCCATGTAGTGTCGCGCCGGATGGGGCTCCATGGCATCATCTTCCTCATCCTCATTCCCACTGAACGCCATAGGGAAAAAGAAAGTGAGTCAAATTCTGTGGCCTTCCGTGCCCTGCCCTGCTCTTATGGTGACCTCATGTTTGATGGTCATCTCCACGTCTGTGCCTGTGATGAGTTCTTCGAAATCGTCGGCGTCGACAGATTCACTGGGATTGAATGCGGATATGTCTGAGGGTGGTCATGGTGGCGTCTTCTGGACAGGGACAGGAACGCTCACTCACGCTGGCCCCCGCTACTACTGAGCAAAGTTTGTTATCAGTGCAGAGCTCCGTGGATGATGCTCCTTTTATGTTGGATTAGACAAGGCACCACTGACATCCACTGAAGTGACTTGGCCCTAGTGGAATATTTCCTGAGGTGTGTTGCAATATGACGACGTGAAAGTGATTGTCCTGTGGGCTGTCAGTGCTGGAATGGACGTGAAACTGATTGTCCTGTGGGCTGTCAGTGAAAGTGATTGTCCTGTGGGCTGTCAGTGGAAGTGATTGTCCTGTGGGCTGTCAGTGAAAGTGATTGTCCTGTGGGCTGTCAGTGAAAGTGATTGTCCTGTGGGCTGTCAGTTGAAAGTGATTGTCCTGTGGGCTGTCAGTGAAAGTGATTGTCCTGTGGGCAGTCAGTGAAAGTGATTGTCCTGTGGGCTGTCAGTGAAAGTGATTGTCCTGTGGGCAGTCAGTGAAAGTGATTGTCCTGTGGGCTGTCAGTGAAAGTGATTGTCCTGTGGGCTGTCAGTGAAAGTGATTGTCCTGTGGGCTGTCAGTGAAAGTGATTGTCCTGTGGGCAGTCAGTGAAAGTGATTGTCCTGTGGGCTGTCAGTGAAAGTGATTGTCCTGTGGGCTGTCAGTGAAAGTGATTGTCCTGTGGGCTGTCAATGAAAGTGATTGTCCTGTGGGCTGTCAGTGAAAGTGATTGTCCTGTGGGCTATCAGTGCTGGGAATGGATGTGGTTGTGCACTAGGGAACCGGAATGAGCAGCACGGGAGTTATGACTCTCAAAAGGTAAAAGACAGCTAAAATCATTTTTATGGCAACACATTTTTCCATTTTGCATTCTTTTCTCTTGTCTTGCTTTTAGCTGATTGTCTTTTTTATCGGGTGCGGGGGAGCAGTCAGATTGTGATAATGTTCAACTACGGAACTGACGGTTGAGAGTTTGATTTTTTTTTTTTTACAGCGTGAAAACCTTCTCAATCCAACCAATAGTAAACGGGTACCTGGTTCAGTGTAGAGGAAGTCAAGGTGGCGGACGGAGAGGGTTGTGCTCTGCCTTCCATAAGGTAGTGCCCTGGACACAGTAACCTTTTCATTGTTTGCTGCCTACACAGCCATTAAGCTACGGGGCTTTAACATGAGATTCATTATTTCTAAAAAAAAGAATGCGGTTTTTGCTATCCAGATATTCATTGTTAGAACGAGCCAGAAAGACTTTCCTACAAACTAGACACTGTCAAAACGTGAGCAGTAAAAGCTTGCTGACCTGCCGAACGAGAGGGACAAAGTAAAACCCATTCAACTCGTCCCGACGATAACTTCGTCTGTATGTAATGACAACCAAGGAAGGTAACTTTCACTTCCATAACAAAGCAAGTCACATAACTCTGTGGGAGGAGCAGACACGGACACGCCGATCAAACAAGGACACTTTCCCGACAAAAAAAATGTCAAGCTGTCGTATCCTTCTTCATCATGACTATTGTCGCTTAGACGAACACAGACAAAAGCACCACCACATTACAGCTCTCTGGGAATGAAATCCTGAGGAAAAGCAGGGAAACAGAACAGGAAAGAACTAGAATGGCACTCACGAAAGCTAAAACCTCTGCTAAGGTTGAATGAATCTTTGAACCCCTCCCCCTCCCCCTCTCCCCTTTGAGTCAGTTTATGAGTGAAAAGCATGTTTTCATGTTCCTGCAAGGGCAAATAGTAATTAGAGAACTGAAGAATTACTTATTATATCGTGTGCTTTTTTAAAACAGGACATGCAAAATAATCAGTTTTTTAAAAAATCGTGATTTAAAACTAGCTCCATTGTTTGATCCCGATCTGTGCCGTATTTTAAAGGATTCGTCTGACACCACATTCTACCTTTCCATGAAATTTGTTTTAACTGTCGACAAAAAAGTCTGTAGTCTGAGTAATTCTGCAGACAACCAAACACACAAACTGACGCACGCGGGTAAAAACATAGCCCCTCCGTCCCACGTACTAAATAACTTTATTCCATACTGTTGAGGTCTCTCCGCTGCCCTTCAGATTTCCGTTCAACTGAGAAGAAAAACAAAAGGGTGACAGACAAAAAATATAATGTTAGACAAATGCGAAAGAAAAGACTTTAACTTCGTTTTCCCGGCTTGGGTAGGGTGGAAGTGGGTTCATGTAAAATCTAATAGAGAAACACATAAATAGCGGACAGAGACAGCGCGCGCGCGCGCGCACACACACACACACACACACACACACACACACACACACACACACACACACACACACACACACACACGCATGTGTTGTTGTTGTCTTCAATTTAACGTCTATCCACATAGTGATATCACACGCATGTGTGTGTGTGTGTCTATCTGTCTCTATCTGTGTGATCTGTTTTTGTATTTATATGCATAAGGAAGTAGGTTGTGTGTGTATTTGTGAGCATGGTTTGTGTGTGTGTGTGTGTGTGTGTGTGTGTGTGTGTGTGTGGTGTGTGTGTGTGTGTGTGTGTGTGTGTGTGTGTGTGATAATCTAGAAAAGGGCTCGAAGACCTTGGATCTTGCGGAAAATTTAGATGAAACGAAAATAGTGATTATTAGAACAAGAGGATTCGCTTCTTCCGGAGAGAAATGGATCGACGAAGGCAAAGCTGTAGACATAGTTAATGAATACAAATATCTGGGATTCACCCTTACTACAAAATTGTCAGAGTCTTGTGCCTGTGAACAATTTGTGAGCAACGCGATTCTGAAAACGGTGTGGTCATTTGGCAATCTAAACGCTTTCCACTTTTTATTGCACAAGTAGAACCGACGCTTCTCTGTGCAGCGGAGATTTGGGGTATAAATGAAAGCGACACCATCCGACCAGTTCATTTTCTTTTGCCTGTAAAAGACTGCTTAATGTGTCAAACAAAACGCCAAATCATATCATTTGTGGAGAAACTGGCAGATATCCCCTGTATATAGACTCCATTACATCAAGCATTCGCTACTGGCGAAAACTAAGGAAAGATGCAGTCCACACACTTTCCAAAGGGAGCCGTGTCATTGATGAAAAAAGATCTAGACAGGGGTGATAGAGCATCAGATAACTGGCTCTGCTCAATCAAAACATGTTTAACACCCTTTGGCTTCCAGAGCATTAGGTAAAACTAGGGCACTGCAAATGAAATATTTCTTCCGAAAGCCTCTCAAAACAAAACAAGATGCAAAGCATATAAATGTACATACCAGTTTATCTTGAAAACACGTGAGATATCCATAAAGAAGAAAAACCGTTATGGGCCGTTGTAGCTGTTAGTAACGATGTAACGTAAAATAAAACATTGGGCATCATGTGTGATCCATAATGAACATACCTACAAAATTTTCAGAAAGATCGGCCCAGTAGTTTTTGTCTGGAGCGAGTAACACACACACACACACACACACACACACACACACACACACACACACACACACACACACACACACAGAGCATTTCGTCGTTCCCATTGTAAAGTACTACCTGTTCTATAAGAACTGGGAGTACAAAAAATGAATAAGTTTAAAGCAGACTGGATAAATAAATTTAAAGCAGATTGGTACGCAAAACATTGCAGCAATGATAGGTATTCTGCCCACCGATCTTTCAAACATTTTTCTCTCCGAACTATACCTTGACAACATTACAATTAAACGTTTTAGGGTCCTTTGATGACGCTTCACTTGGATTAAACGAGCTTGGCATGAATAAGAGATTTCAAAGTGCTAAAATGAATCGACTCATTTTGCAAGACATGTTGGAACTTCACTTTATTTCTTATGCCCTGAATACGCCAACATAGAAATTTGAATGAGAAATTTGAATGGTATCACTTTGACCCATGTTCCCCAGAGACCATTCAGTAACTACTAGAGAAATGTGGCAATGTATACTTACTACAGATTAAAGCTTAGGAACCAACGCAGTAAGCCTGTTTTGTGTGTATTTGTGCAGTATGACATGTAATGAACATATCTTGCGTTGAATGAGGTTTCTTCTTTCCTTTCGCTTTTTCCCCCTTTTGTGTGCGAGTGTGTGTGGGGGTGAGTAAATTAAATTATTGATTTGTTATTTGATTTACCCATTTTGTTTTTAACAAATCGACTGACGGGTTAGTTTTGGTACCTATCATTGACGGGATACTTCTAAATGAAATGTACCCTATATTCAGTTCATTCGTCTCCTTCATTTGAATGTATGTATGTCAGTTTGTTTTTTCGCAAATCCATGACAAACAATTTTTTCATTTGTGTAGTTGTTCGAATATTTGCACTTTTCATATTTATATATACTGTACCCTATGCTGATGTTTTATGTAGGAGAATCTTGACCACGCATTTATCCGGTTTATGTTAATTACTATACCCACTACCAACACGCCCGTCCCTGTTCCCTTTCCCTCCACTTCTTCTATCGACCCTTTGCATTTGGGCCGATGGCCACAAAATGACCAGTGCCCCTGTCGGTGTGAGTCTCGCTCTGTGGTGTGTTGTGTGTGTGTTGGTGTGTGTGTGTGGTGTTTTGGGGTGTGTGTGGGGTTGTGTGTGTGTTGTGTGTGTGTATTTTGTGTGGTGTGGTGTGTGTGTGTTGTGTGTTTTGTGTGTGTGTGTGTGTTTTTAAAAGCTATACGAAGCTAGACAGCACGTGTTGAAATAGCGCTTTAATGAAAACGAGTTTGTAATTAGCCTTATTAATCCACTCAACAACTTAGTTATAGAGCGGGAAAAGGTGTCCGGCAGTTAACCCCTCATTTTCAAAGACTTGTCGAAATAAAATGAAAAAGTAGGAATACAACAGGAAAGATGTACAGATCTAGAATTTTTGAACAAACCCGTTTGGGAATATCAAAGCTCCTCCAGACCTGGGTGGTTCTCTCAATTTCCCCGCAGATCCCCCACCCCGGGGGTTATCCCGAGGGGCACGGGCAGCCCCGCCCCGGGGGAACCCATTGCCCTAGCCGAGGGGGGACAGGGGTTTGGGCTTTTATCGAATTTGTCAATTTTTTTTTACATTCATGTATCCATCCGGCACCGATGCTTTATTCGTTGATTTCGTTTAAATTTTTTGTGATGACTGATTGGGATGAATGTTTATCCGTCACGCCTATTAACGCGACTTCACATTGTTCACAATTCGCAACAAATTGCAGTCGTCGTTCCATGAAGCTCCGCCCCTGTTGGACGCCTCTTTAAAAAAGTCATCGATCCGTTTCCCGATTTAGAGAACCGGGACAATCCAACACGAAAGTCTTGGAATTAAAAAATCAGCCACAACCCCTTTTACCCGCACATTCAAGTCTGAAACTCCTGTAAGAAAAAAAACTATTTATGAATTTTGGATCAAGGCTTATAGGGTTGGGGACTAGCCGAAATATTTTCTTTCTTTTTACTATTTTGCCGATTCTGCTTCAGTTTAAAGTCGGGCGGCTGTGGAGTGTTGTTCAAGACCCCCAGCCTGTCTAAAATAACTTGCTGTTTTGCACCGCCTTTCAGACTAGCTGGGAGGGTTGGGGGTCCATCACCCCTATATTCAATTTGGGACTCTTTTGGGATTGTCTTTTTTTCAGAGAGAGAAAGAAAAAAAAGGAGACGGGGAGGGGGGGGGGGGGTACAAAAGCACCAGACAGGAAAGAAAGCAAGAAAGTATAGTTTGATTGTTTTTTTTTATCCACATCTCTTCTGCGATTACCTTTTGCTTCTCATCCTTAATAACATGTCGGTATTTGTTTCCAAAGTTTTCTTAAAGCCAATGTCCCTCCCACATCTCTTACTCGCCCCTTTCCCTACTCCCTTTCCTCGGACCTGTGTGGACACTTCAAACCACCGTTGTTCACTTTGACCCTGTAAAACATGAAGAAAAGGAGATCACATTTTGTTCATCCGTCTCCAAAGTTGTAAAACCAAACAGCACTCAGTCTGGCCACGGTCGCCGAGTTCTTTCTGACTGATCGGATGAGGATCTTTGCATCGGCAGCTTTCCATTTTTTGTTGCAGACTGTCAAGTCACAAACTTGAATAAATGGAGTGAAGTCGCTGTGCTTACCCAGATCAACTTATGCCACTCTCATTCTGCTTGCTGAACTGACGGGCTTGACAGCATCAGTGACAAAGACTCTCTCTCTCTCTCTCTCTCTCTCTCTCTCTCTTCTCTCTTCCAGCTCGGGCTGGGTTGATCTCGCAACCTTGTCTCCCGCGAGAGAGAGAGAGAGAGGGAGAGAGAGAGAGAGAGAGATTGGAGTGAGTTCCCTTGACTTACACAATGCAAGGCACGCCCACATCAACGCTCCTCAGTTCCTGTCTGTCATCGCAAAGAAAACGACCACAAATGCCTGTCGAGGGTTTTGCCATGAGCTTTAGAGGGCATGCGGACTGGGTGTTTCGAGAAATAAGCCTATCTTCATCTAACATCTTAAGGCCTAGGGAAACATACTGTGATGTTGCGAGACCGGCAAGGACTACCGACAAACCCCCATGCCAAGAAAACCCGACGTAGAGTCTAGAGCTGTATTTCGGCGGCAGATGATCCTCACAGGACAGAAAACGAATCAACAAGAAAGGTAAATCACCGTTTATCTTCCTTGTTCTGTTTGTTTTGACCACCACCATCACCAGACCTTCTCTATTATAACGCCACTAAGGACACTGAAAACCGTCAAGTTGCCTATGACGTAGTTATGCTAATGTTCAGTGTAACAGAAATCCTGGTGGAAACATTTCTTTTCGTACAGCCTCCCTCCTCCCGAGCGAGTTCTTTCACTGTTGGAATGGTTGGTTGATTACAGTATACGTAATTGTTCCAGATTTTTTTCCCATTCTACAGTGAGGTGTTTGGCTCGTCAAACCGCGTCATTATTTTGCCTTTCAACCTCCATGGTGGAAAGGACGGTTGTGGTTGTGTCATCCATGCAGTCTTGTACAGTGGGAACATGGGCAAACATTCTGGCTGTGCGGAGCCTGTACACCTCAGGACTGCTTTTAATCTGTAAAAACTATCAATACGTTTTGATTTTTTTTTTCTAACTCTTCATCTTTGATTCGGTGAGTGACAGCCGCGCCGAGCGGACGTGTGCTACTTGCGCTCCGACCATACCGAATGTGAGCTGTGTTCTACTACAGCTTTTCCCCTGCCGTGCAGTTCCTTGTATTCGACTGTAGCCGTCGCGAAATCTTTTTTCAAACAGTTTAGTATACGTCTGCCGATTTACTCTTTTTTTTTTCTTTTTTTTTTCTTTTCTTTTGTCTTTTCGCATTCGATTTGTGGACATGGCCGCGAGCGTTCGACCTGTCTTTATAAAGTCAAGAGACATTCCGGACACTGCGAACAACCGCCCAGCCACTGTTCTGGAGATCTGCTTGGCTGCAGAACGCACCGCCGGACAAGGGTCATTGTTGGGCGCAGCAGATTGGAGGGTTGTGGAGAGTCTACCCGCTACTGAGAGGCGAGGTCCCTACTACTTGTGCAAGGTATTCGCCTCAGAGGTATTGTGCTACAGGTAGTAAACACTAACCCTTATGTCTTGAGAGACCAGACAGGAGAGGAGAAACCTGCTACTAAATGTCTTTATAGACAACATTCCCATTTCTGTGGCTGACAGTGAAATTGAGCACTCCCTTCTCAAAGCGGGGTGCGAACTTCGTTCCACTTTGAAATGTGAAAGAGCGCGGGACAACGATAATAAACGACAAGATTTCTCACAGGACGACGATTTGTTTTTATAACAGTACCGTCTGTCCCCCTAGAGAAAACTCTTAAAGTCAGCTTTTTCACAGCCAGGATCTACCACAAAGAGCAGAAACAAGTGAAAAGACCAGTGGTATGTTCTAACTGTCTGGAAGATAATCACCATGCATCGGTATGCGTGAATGTGTGGTGTGCAGGGCATGTAAAAAGACGGGACACAAACGAGGAGACCTGCTTGTGATCTCACTGTATCTGATCAGCGTAGCAGAGGAGGGTGTGTGTGAGTGATGAAAAGAATGGGGATCAGAGTGAGAGGAGGAGAGCGAGGAGGAGAGAGAGGGGCGAGAGTGAAATGTGCAAAGAGAGGAGAAAAGTGGAGGAGGGAAAAACAATCCGCCAGAACAGAGGACGATCCGGCACACGTCAGGCTACGTTGGGATCCTCCCTGGAGCTGCACAGTCCGCCTCGCCACCGCTCGGAAACCCCTAAGAGACCCGGTCTCGAGAGGGCGCCAGTCCTCATGACAAAAGAGGAAAAAATAAGCAACAGAAACAAGAGGAGGGCGTTCCCGCCGCCAGGAAACGTCACATGACACTCGTGACGGTGTAGACGGCGGCGCTAACGTCTGGTATTGATTACATTGTTACATTGTGATGATGTATCGCTTAAAAAATGGATTGTGAGTTTTGAAAACCCCCATTTATGTCAAATATGATGATTTTCGCTACGAATTTAGTAAAATTCGTAGGCAAAGAACAAATACGTTTTTCATATGATGGATAAAATCAGGATAACGTCACTGAATTGTAGAGGACTAAAGAACAAATATAAAGAACATCAATTTTTCATTTCTTTAAAAACGGAAAGTTTGATTTGATCTGTCTCCAAGAAGCTCATATAAACTGACAGTGATGTATCTATATGGGAAAAAGAATGGGGAGGTAAAATGTTTTATATGGAGGTACCAACAGGAGCAAGGGAGAAGTCTTTTGGTTGCAAAACATTTTCCGGGAAATGTCACGTTAGAAATGGAACAAAATAGAATCTTGATTGTGTCAGTCACATGTGATAAATGACTTCTACTTAGCAAACATATATGCTCCAAATAATAGTACTGAAAAAGTGGACTTTTTCAAATTTCTGAAAGAAAAATGTAAAAAGTACAGTGACAAAAAAATGATGTTGTTTGAGACTTTAAACTGTGTTCATAGCATGCTCTTGATATAATATCGGGCAAGCCCCACCGTGAAAATGAAGTTCGAGGTCTTAATAAGTTAACGAAAGACCTAGAGCTGAATGACCTTTGGAGAGTATTTCATGCTAATGAACATGATTATACATGGCACAGATGCAGTCCATTTATAGCACGTAAGCTTGACTATTGCTTATAACAGAGGATGTATTAAAGTGATTGTGTATCATGTGATCATCTGACCATTCCAAAACTCGGACCATAAGGCTTGAACAGTCGAGCTGATCAGTGTGACTTCATTCGTGGTCCAAGTTATTGGAAATAACAAACAGTTATTTAAAAAACCAAGATTTGTACAGAAATTGAACAGTCTATTAGATAAAGAAACTTAACGACAATATTAATGGCAATTTGTCCAGTATTGATAAATGGGAAATGTTGAAAATTGAAATAAGAAACTTTTGTAGCGAATTTGGAAAAGAATTGTCATGCCAAAAGAAAAACGATTCACTAAAGTTAGACCTACAGATTTCAGAAATTGAAAAAAAGCTCATTAAAGACCCTTCAAATGAAGAGTCACAAGCCACATATATGCATTTAAAGCATAAATTAGAATTAAACAACTGCATGACGCAAAGGGGGCACAGATAAGATCGAGAGTTTGATGGGTCGAAGATGGGGAACGAAACACTAAATATTTCTGCAATTTAGAAAAAGCTAGGGGTAAACGAAAAGTCATAACAAGGTTGCGAAGAGAAACAGGAGAAGTATTAACTAAACAAAGTGATGTTTTACAAGAGCAAGTCTCGTTTTATAAAAAATCTGTACATCCAAACAACGGTCGCAGAAAATGTTATAGAAGAGACAAACAAATTCATAGAATCAGAAGTTTTTCCACGTTTAGATGATGATGACGTGGCCTTATTGAAGGACTGGTTACCTTAGAGGAATCAACAAATGCGCTGAGTAAACTACGAAATGGTCGGCACCTGGTTGTGACGGAATTACAGTAGAATTCTTAAAATTCTTTTGGAGTAAATTAGGTAAATTGGTAACAAGCTCTTTTTATTGAATCTTTTCATAAAGGTGAATTATCATACACTGAAAGACAAGGAATCATCACTTTATTACACAAAGGAAAAGACTTAGAAAGAGAACAGTTAACAAACTGGAGACCAATCACCTTGACTAATACAGACTATAAAATTCTTGCAAAAGTTCTAGCAGAAAGACTTGGTAACGCTATTCATAAATTAATTAACAACGTCAGGATTGGCTATCTGAAAGGTAGAAATATTGCAACAATTTTAAGGTCCATTGACGATGTAATAAACTACTTAAACACACGTAATGAGGGTGGATATCTACTAGCAGTAGACTACTGTAAAGCCTTTGATTCAATATCCAGAAAATTTTTGTTACACGCATTTGATGTTTTTGGTTTTGGTGTGGACTTTAAAAAGGTGGGTATATGTTCTAACAACGGTAGTTCAAGCAGTATAAATCATGAGGCTGGATTTCCGAACCTTTTTGATATTTCCTGTGGTATCAGACAGGGTGCCCTTTTCACCTCTCGCGTTTGTACTGCTGTGGAGCTGCTTGCGATCAAAATTAGAAACAGTTCATAGAGGGCATTAAAGTTCCACTTCCCCATTGCACAAGCCCAGTTCATATTAAAATAAAACAAATGGCCGACGACACAACACTTTTTCTGAGAAACAGAACAGACATGCTTACAGCTTTAGATATACTAACTGAGTTCGAAAGAATTTCTGGTCTTAGATTAAATACACAAAAAACTAAGGTTTTGAGAATGGGTAAATAAGAATGAAGAGAAAATATTCCATTTACTTTGGTCAGTAAAATGAAAATATGGGCATTTATTTTGAAACAAACAAAATGGCACGAGACATAGAAGACAACTGGTCTCAAATTTAGAGGTAATGAATTCCATCATTAAGGAATGAGTAAACGGGACCTGAGTATTCAAGGTAAAGTTGTGGTTATAAAGACCTTTTGATCAGCCAATTTATATACGTAATACAATCTATAGGTCTTCCCCATAGTGTACTAAATAAATAAATACAATACTGTATAAATTCCTCTGGCAGAAAAAACAAAGTAATAGGAGGGCATTTGAAAAGTAAAACGAAAAGTGATGGAAGGTTGAGTATGGAGAGGGGGTCTTAAAATGTTAAAACATGCTTGAGCTACAAAAATACTTTTTTTACAATGGGCAGGAAAACTGTTTGACGCGACTGAAAAACATAAGTGGAGTTTTATTCCGAGATGGCATTTGGAAAAAGCTGGCAAAAGGTGATAGAATCTTCATATCAACTGTAAAAGAAAAGATAATAAAGGACTTGAAAGAATAGACAATGAATTTTGGAAAGAGGTTCTAACGACTTATTTAGAGAACAAGTCTGTCATTAAGATGGAAGATATTAATTGCAACAATTTTCAAAGTCAAATGATCTTCAATAATTTACTACTCACCTACAAACACAAAACGTTGTTCTTTCCAACTTGGCAAAAGAAAGGATTGAAACTATTAAACAGGTCATTCATTCTCGAGAAAACCGTTTACTCACTCTGGAGGAATTACAAGACATGATAGGGCTAAACAGAGCAAATATCGTACTAGATTATAACATTTTAATTAACACTATTCCAAAGACTTGGGTTCAGTGGATACGGAACGGCGAAAAAAGAGATGGAAGTCAGAAATGCGAGGCGAGTCAGTTCAATAGGAAAGTAAAGGATATTAGGAAATTAGTCTGTAACAACAAAAAACCAGTGACTCCATGCGTCTCAATTTTGGTTCAGAACATTATGGTGTCAGACTAGATACATCTATTTGGTTAAGAGCGAAAGACGTTACAACAGAAACAAGATTAAGAGTCCTGCATTGGAAAATCCATGCATAATATTTACCCTACTAATATTCTTCTAGTAAAAATGCAAGTAAAAGAAATAATAAGTGTTCGTATTGTCCTGACACAATTGATTATATTGAGCATTTTTTCTATGATTGCCCACCTGTGCAAATGTTTTGGTTGTTTATCGAAGATTTATATACGTAAAAACAGATATAAGACTAAAGCTATCAGTTTTGGACATACTTTTTGGTATAAACAAATTTGATCTCAAACTTCGAATTACAAATTCATTAATTACATGATTCTTTTAGCTAAGGTGTGTATTAGTATTTTCAAAAAAAACAATTCTGTCTTCTCTCTACAACATATTTTTGAAAAAGAGTTAAACATTAGAAGCATCACCTCTCCTTTAAGTAGACTTGAAACACACTATCTGATGCAGAACTTCTTTGCATATCATTTACAGAAACAGTTACCGCTACCGTTGGGAGAAGTATGTTGGGAAGCCTGTGTGCTTCCTTTCTCATGTCTCTCTCGCCCTCGTTCCTCCCCTCCATCTCTTTCTCTCTCTAAAAATTATCTTTCTCAGTTTGTCTGTCTGTCTGTCGGCTCGTTCGTTTGCTTGCCTGTCCATTTGTCTGTCTGTTTGTCCTTTGCTCCATCTCTCCTTTCTCTCTCTGTTATGGCATGAGAGTGACTCTTCTTTAATGTTCTTTACACGTTCACTAGTCGGTCGACCTACCTGTTTGTCTGACTGTCTGCTTGTCTCTCTCTCACTCACTCTCTCTCTCTCTCCGTCTGTCTGTCTGTCTGTCTGTCTGTCTGTCTGTCTCTCTCTCTCTCTCTCCTCTCTCTCTCTCTCTCTCTCCTCTCTCTCACGCGCGCGCTCTCTCTCTCTTTTCTATCTATCTCTGTATGCGAGTGTGCATGCATGTTTGCTTGTCTGTCCGTCTGACTCAGTGGCTCACTTCCTGTCGTTTTCTCTCTGTGGTCTCTCCCGCCCCCCGCCCCCGTCCCCCCCCCCCCCCCCCCCCCCCTCCTCCCCCGCCGCAACATCCCACTCTCTCCCTCTCTTTCTCTTTGACGCCGTCTCTGTCCGACTGTCTGTCCTCTGTCTACCTGTCGGGTCTGTCTGTCCGTCTCTCTCTCTCTCTCTCTTCTCCTCTCTCTCTCTCTCTCTTCTCTCTCTCTCTCTCTCTCTTTTTGTTCTTCTTTGTTTTGTTTTTCTTTGGGTGGGTGGGTGGTGGTCGTCGTAATGGTGGTGGTGGCGTGACGTGAGGAGCACTCACGCTTGGGTAAAAGGATGGGGAGGTCTGTTCCCGTCTTGGTAACTGGGACCAACGATTATCCTTTCAGGAGTGTGTACATACGGAATTGGTCGTTTATGCATACTGTTTGCTTTGATACCGTGCCTTTAATATTTAACTACCATCGTTGTCATGTTCGAGAGGAGGGGGTGTGCGGGGGGGTGGGGGGAGGGGGGGAGAGAGAGAGAGAGACGGAGAGTGTGTGTGTGTGGGGGGGGGGGGGGGGTGCAACACAAAATGAAGCTAGCAGATATTCTCCATCTCTCTCGTTACTTGGGAAAAACTGAAATGAAAGAAAATTTAAGTCTTTTGTTTAATCCATGTTGTTTTCTTTGTACATGCACACATTGCCAGAGTGAGTGTGCCAGTTCACCACACATTAGAACACCAACAAACCCAGACACTTTGTATCAAACGCCAAAACATTAAAATCTGCAAAAAAAAACATGTCCATTTGTAAATTAACAAACAGACTATGCATGGTGTGTATGGACTGGTTGGAGGGAAAAAAAAGAAAAAAAAACAGAAAAAAAAAACACACAAAAAACCAGTAGTGGAAATTGTTTGTTTTTTTTTGCTTTTGTTTTTTTTTGGCAAATGAAGAGGACAGTGTTGAAGCACCAAAAATGAAGAGGTGGATTTTGGCCTAGGAAAAAAAGAAAAAAAAGAAAAAAAGAAAAAGAAAGAAAGAAAGAAAATGACCGCCTTAGGTGCTCCATTGATCCGATAACTGACAAAACAAAACAAAAAACAAAAAAACAAAAAACAAAAAAAAACTCTTCATCTTCGAATGAGATCCACGATTACAACCGTTCCACCTAATATCTTAACCACTCAGTTTCAAAGACTCCACCTAATATCTTAAATCAACACTCACTGATCCTAGACTAGCCACAAAAAACACTGTCACAAACACAATATTTTAATATGTGTGGGCAGATCGTGCTTTATACTTTTCAACAATCTTGAAAATTTGAAAAAACTGACAATAGCAGGGGCTTTTCATAACCTGTTCTGACCAGTCCTGTACTGTCCACTGACCGTTCATAAGCGTGACCGTCACCGCAGTTGAAAGGTTTGTCTTGCTGTTTCAGCACCACTCACTCTGAATGTCAGCCTGTGCATGCTAAGAGTTGTCAGACTGGTGAGGACATCATGTTCCAGACCTGTAAATGTTACGCTTCACTGGTTCTGTGGTTATTGTGTCGAAGCGTGCTGCAGAGCTACGCGCTTTGTAACGGTGATTACTTTGTGTCCAGAGTAATGTCCAGAATAATGACCATCACAATGCCTTGATTTCAGGGTACAAAATGCAGCCGATCAAAGACTGCTAATGCTTTGTTTTCAGTTTATGTACAATCGGACAAAAGAGTTGAATGTAGTTAATGTTGTTGTCCAGAATGTAAATGGTCGTGGCGTGGTGGTGATGGCATATATATTGGTGGTGCATGCATTTTTTTTATCTCTCTTTTGTTGTTTTTCCTTTTCTTCCAGTGTGTGTGTGTGCGTGTGTCTGTCTGTCTGTCTGTCTGTCTGTTTGTCTGTGTCTGTATCTGTGTGCTAATGCAAGTGTGTGTGTGTGTGTGTGTGTGTGTGTGTGTGTGTGTGTGTGTGTGTGTGTGTGTGAGAGAGAGAGTGAGAGAATGTGTGTGTGTGTGTGTGTGTGTGTGTGTGTGTGTGTGTGTGTGTGTGTGTGTGTGTGCGTGTGTGTGTGTACATGCATAGATATGTGTTTGTACATAAATACATGTGTGTGTGTGTGTGTGTGTGTGTGCGTGTGCGTTTGTGCGTGTGTGTATGCGTGTGTCTGTCTGTCTGTCTGTCTGACTGACTGTCAGTCTGTCTGTCATATCTCTGTCCCTTTAAAACTGGAGTACAGCAGTGTCATACTTTGTAACTGTTTAGTATCTTATCCACTTCACTGGTCATGAAGAAACACATCAATGACAAAAGAAGTGTTCAGGTCCTAGAACACTAATTCCATCCCTCGGTTAGCCCCGTTTCTCAACGAACTGAAGAAGAGCTATCACTCAGAAAATTAATTTGGCAACAAATTTCGTTCGCAAAAAAGTACATTTGGCAACAAAAATGTAGAAAAACAAATAAAGGGGGTGTTCTTTTTGAACGTGTTTTCCTTTTTGTTCCAAACGGAATCAGTCCAAATTCAGTCTGCTTCACGCAGTATTTTTCACTGGTACACCAGATGCATTCCCAGGGAATCAAAGTGAGAAAGGATTATTTTAGTTTCTTTCAATAGAAATACGCTGAGGCAAAAGCTGAAGAAACAAAGGATGTGCAACGGACACAAAAAGCTTCCAGGTTAGTTCAGCATAATTTCTTTCAACTAACAAAATAATACTATAAAAAAAAAAAGAAATGAACACAAGCATGCATTTGAATCTCAATTAACTTCTGGGGAACTAAGCTGCAAAACAAATGGAGCTGGAACAAGGATTGGCATTTAAATCATTCCGAATAGTGAACATTAGGTCCTGACCTGGCTTTGTGTGGACATGGCTGCCCCACAGATTTCTCGTGACAAATCTGATGAAGTGCACAAACATGTGTGTGCTTTGTTTCTTTTCTTGTTGACAGCAGGACACCAATGTGGAGCATTTTTTCATGCTAATCTCTGGAACTTTCTGCTTCGTTGAAAGCATAGGGAAACGACACTTTGGCGAATTTGAGGATGCGTTTTTGTTTGTGAATCAGTCAGGAAGTAGTTAAAACCAATCTACATTTAAATGTAACGTGTAAAGACTGGTAATAGAATCAAAAGAGTTAATGTGTTTTTGTTTGTTTGTATTACCAATGTAATTAAAAGAGACAGCAACAAAAACAAACAAATAAAAAGCAGTAGAGCATTGCTATTTTCTAGATGATACACCGAACAATACGTTTTGACAACATTTAGCTAAGCAATAATTAAAATTAAAGCGAGTTGTGCTCTAGATTTATTTGTTTGTTGCAGTAGGAGGTGAATTTTTTTTTAAAAGACACCAGTTATTTTGTTTAATGTACATTTGACGTCCGTCACTGGTGGCAAAATACTGTATTTAAGGAAATTTTTCGTGTTCATATATTCAAAATCATCTGAAAGCATGAATATGAAATGGAAGCAATACACATCGCTTGCATTTTTTTATATCTTAAGTTCATGCCTTCTACAATCCTGCTAACAGTTAATCAAGATTCAAGAAATTCAAGAGACAAATTGCCTAATTTAATGGTGGGGAGGGGGGGGGGGGGAGGCAGTGTAGGGTTGAGGTTAAGGTAGAATCTATTTCCTTCATCAACCAAGTATATGCCAGATCATAGAACACCAGGAGTAAAAATAATACATGTATAAACAGGCAAATTGATTGTTCGCCATTAATGGTTAAATAATAGATAAAGATTATTACATACATAAAAGCGAGTGAATGAATGAATGAATAAATAAATAAATGAGATCGAAAAACCGAGAAAACACAGCACAGCAGGGCAGAGGGTGATAATTCTTGCCTGTCTCTCTCTCTATGGTTATCTATCCATTAAGTCGTTCTATATGTCTGTTTGCAAATCGGACAATTTACCAAGCCCTTCGTCCTGTCTTTCTGCAAACCTGTATTGTCTATCCAAGAGTCGTTCTGTCTCTTTGCATGCCACTCTATCCGTTCATCAGGACATTTCGTCTCTGTGCTCATCGTGTCATTTTATCTGTATGTCCATCCTCCATGTCATTTTGTGTCTCTGTATGTCTCTTCATTCATCGAGTGATTCTGTCTCCCTGTATGCCTGTGTATGTGTCCACAAGTCATTTTATTTCTCTGCTTGTCTGCCTATGTTCCACCAGGTTCTTCTGTCTCGCTGGATGCCTGCCTGTCTGTTCACGAGTCATCTGTTCTCTCTGCCTTTCCCAAGTCTTTGCATTTCTTCCTGCCTGTTTATCTCTCTACCAAGTCATTCTGTCTCTCCATGCCTGCTTGTCTATTCCTTAAGTCACTCCATTTCTTCATGCCTGTTTGTCTGTCCACCAGGTCATTCCATTTCTTCACCAGTTCATGTATGTCTGTCCACCAGGTCATTCCATTTCTTCATGTATGTGTGTCTGTCCACCAGGTCATTCCATTTCTTCATGTATGTGTGTCTGTCCACCAGGTCATTCCATTTCTTCATGTATGTGTGTCTGTCCACCAGGTCATTCCATTTCTTCATGTATGTGTGTCTGTCCACCAGGTCATTCCATTTCTTCATGTATGTGTGTCTGTCCACCAGGTCATTCCATTTCTTCATGTATGTGTGTCTGTCCACCAGGTCATTCCATTTCTTCATGTATGTGTGTCTGTCCACCAGGTCATTCCATTTCTTCATGTATGTGTGTCTGTCCACCAGGTCATTCCATTTCTTCATGTATGTGTGTCTGTCCACCAGGTCATTCCATTTCTTCATGTATGTGTGTCTGTCCACCAGGTCATTCCATTTCTTCATGTATGTGTGTCTGTCCACCAGGTCATTCCATTTCTTCATGTATGTGTGTCTGTCCACCAGGTCATTCCATTTCTTCATGTATGTGTGTCTGTCCACCAGGTCATTCCATTTCTTCATGTATGTGTGTCTGTCCACCAGGTCATTCCATTTCTTCATGTATGTGTGTCTGTCCACCAGGTCATTCCATTGCTTCCTGCCTGTTTGTCTGTGCCCAGTCCTTCTACACCTTCATTTCTGCTTGTCTGTTACCCAAGTCATTTTTGTCTCTTCCTGTCTTCTTGTGTGTTCTTCAAGTCATTCCCTCCCTTCATGTCTGCAAGTCTGTCATCAGGTCATTCCCTCCCTTCATGTCTGCAAGTCTGTCATCAGGTCATTCCCTCCCTTCATGTCTGCAAGTCTGTCATCAGGTCATTCTATCTCTTCGTGTCTGCGTGTCTGTCCCTAGTCTTTCTATACCTTCATCTCTACTGCGTTTGTCTCTTCCCCGGGTCAATTTATCTCTTCCATGTCTTCTTGTCTATCCCCCAAGTCATTCTGTCTTTACGCTTGCTTGTCTGCGAACCACATCATTCCCTCTCTTCTTACCTGCTTGTCTGTCCCAAAGTCATTCTTTATCTTCATGTCTGCTTGTCTATCCACCAAGTCATTGTATTTTCTCCCGCCTGCTTGTCTGTCCACCAAGTCATTGTATTTTCTCCCACCTGCTTGTCTGTCCACCAAGACATTGTATTTTCTCCCGCCTGCTTGTCTGTCCACCAAGACATTGTATTTTCTCCCGCCTGCTTGTCTGTCCACCATGTCATTTTATCTTTTCATGCATGCTTGGCTATCACTATCTCCCAGGTCATGCTCTCTTGGCATGGCCTGTTTGTGTATCCCCCCGGAGTCCTTGTGTCTCCACCTCCCTGCCTGTTTGTCCCTGAGCCATTCAGTCTGTCTGTTGGTCTGTATGTCTGTCCCCCAATCACTCTGTCTCTCGTCGTGCCTGCCTGTCTGTGCACTATCATTCTGTCTCTCTGTTTGCCTGTTTGCTTATCCTTTCACTCGTTTAGCCTCCTCTCGCCCGTTTGCACCCCCCCCCCCCCCCCCACCCCACCCACGTCATTCTACCTCTCTCTTTTAGTGTCTTCCCCCCCCCCCCCCCATTTCATTCTGTCTTCCTGTCTGTCTGTCTGTCTGTCTGTCTGTCTGTCTGTCACGTCTGTCTGTCTGTCTGTCTGTCTATCACCTACGTCATTCTGTTTCTCACATTGTCTATCTATTCTTCGAGTCATTCTGTCTTTCTGTCTGTCTGTCGCCCAAGTCACTCTGTTTCTCGCATTGTCTATCTATTCTTCGAGTCATTCTGTCTTTGTCTGTCTGTGACCCAAGTCACTCTGTTTCTCACATTGACTGTCTGTCTACCCCCCGAGTCATTCTGACTTGCTGTGTGTCTGTCCCCCATGTAATCCCATCTGTCTGTCTATCACCCGAGCCAGTAAGTTTCTCTGTCCATCTATTCCCAAGTCATTCAGTCTCTCTGTCTGTGTATCCCACGTAATCCCATCTCTCTGTCTATCTATCACACGAGCCAGTATGCCTCTCTGTCCATCTATTCCCAAGTCATTCTGTCTCTCTGTCTCTCTGTCTCCCATGTAATTCCATCTCTCTGTCTATCTATCACCTGAGTTATTATGTCTCTCTGTCCATCTATTCCAGAGTCAGTCTGTCTCTGTCTGTTTATGTCTATCTCCCAACTCATTCCGTCTCTCTGGATGTCTTTTTGTCTCCCCACCGATGAAAACAAAGTCCCTGTACATTCCTTCATTAGCCTCAGCTGTGGGTGAGGAAGACGGGAGGGGGGGGGGCGTTCATGGAGGAATGGGGAGGGAGTAGACGGTGCGGTTCATTCACTCAAGGAAGGTATCGCCGACTCACAGCGATAACACGCACACAACAGAAAGAATGGGGGAGTAAGAGGGCAATCACCGTCTCCTTCAAAGGACATCTGGGGAAAGGCAGCGTGCCGAGATGGAGTGCAGGGCGGGAGGAGCTGACTGAGAGGTACCCCCGGGGATCCATGAGTCTCTTCCTGAGGTCTGTGCTCTTGCTGATTCCTTCCTGCTCCATTCCGTTCCAGAGATGCCGTCGTGACGTGGAAAGTGGGTGGGGTGTGTAAGTGGGTGGGGAAGGGGGAAGATTTCGAGGAGCAAGAAGTGTATGGTTGGGGGTTGGGAGTGGCGATGAGGAAAAGAAAGAGTGGCCAT
>CM031598.1:78027010-78045882 GCA_018398815.1 Conus ventricosus
GTGATCGTGCTCTGACACACTAGCTGTCAAGGCCACAGTGACAAGGGATCTCTGTCCTGTCTCTGTGATCGTGCTCTGACACACTGGCTGCCGAGGCCACAGTGACAAGGGATATCTGTCCTGTCTCTGTGATCGTGCTCTGACACACTGGCTGCCGAGGCCACAGTGACAAGGGATCTCTGTCCTGTGTCTGTGATCGTGCTCTGACACACTGGCTGCCGAGGCCACAGTGACAAGGGATATCTGTCCTGTCTCTGTGATCGTGCTCTGACACACTGGCTGTCAAGGCCACAGTGACAAGGGGTCTCTGTCCTGTCTCTGTGATCGTGCTCTGACACACTGGCTGTCAAGGCCACAGTGACAAGGGATCTCTGTCCTGTCTCTGTGATCGTGCTCTGACACACTAGCTGCCGAGGCCACAGTGACAAGGGATCTCTGTCCTGTGTCTGTGATCGTGCTCTGACACACTGGCTGTCAAGGCCACAGTGACAAGGGATCTCTGTCCTATCTCTGTGATCGTGCTCTGACACACTGGCTGTCGAGGCCACAGTGACAAGGGATCTCTGTCCTGTCTCTGTGATCGTGCTCTGACACACTGGCTGTCAAGGCCACAGTGACAAGGGATCTCTGTCTGTCTCTGTGATCGTGCTCTGACACACTGGCTGTCGAGGCCACAGTGACAAGGGATCTCTGTCCTGTCTCTGTGATCGTGCTCTGACACACTGGCTGTCAAGGCCACAGTGACAAGGGATCTCTGTCCTGTCTCTGTGATCGTGCTCTGACACACTGGCTGTCAAGGCCACAGTGACAAGGGATCTCTGTCCTGTCTCTGTGATCGTGCTCTGACACACCGGCTGTCAAGACCACAGTGACAAGGGGTCTCAGCCTGTCTCTGTGATCGTGCTCAGATCGTTTCCTTTAAGAGGCTTACCTCTTCTGTCTATGGGTGAAAGCCAGAGGCGCTTGTGTCCCTATGTTTACCTCAGTTATTTAATTGGAAGTTATGAGGTTGCATGCAGCATCGTCTCCCTTGATCGTTTGGTCATTCTGCCTAACACTTGCTGTTTGGAGTCCCACATGTATCAGTTCTGGGCTCCATCCTCTTCATCTGTTTTGCTCCATCTGCCTCTGACATTGTTTTCCACCACGCTGTAACTATAATGTCTCTGATGATAATCAACTCTAGTAAGTCATGTCGATTGTCCCGCTACCGTTTATACATTCAGGACGTACACAGTCACGCATTTCTGATGTTGAAGTCTGGATGACATACAGTTAGCTATAGCTGAATGAATGACACGACAGAAACGATCTTCACTGCTAACAAAAAAAAAGTTTCTGTCGTCTGAGTTTGTTTCGAGATTTGCGCCGCCAGACAACTGTCCCATTTGTTCATCAAATTTTATTATTGTGTAGTGTAGATTCTATACTGGTGTGACACTGTCATTCCCACGGTACATCTCTGTCTGTTCTGTCTTTGTATCATCAGAACTCTGCCGGATTAGATCTGCTCGGTATGTTCTATCGGAGGATGTTGCCAAAACTCAAGTCTGCGCTTTCGTTCTTTCGAGACTAGAGTAGTGCAGCTCTCTTCTTGCTGGTTGTCCAAAACTTCGTAGTGGTTGTCCAAAACTTCGTACTGGTTGTCCAAAACTTCTTGCTGGTTGTCAAAAACTTCTTGCTGGTTGTTCAAAACTTCTTGCTGGTTGTCCGAAATTTCTTGCTGGTAGTCCAAAACGTCTTCTTGCTGGTTGTCCAAAACGTCTTCTTGCTGGTTGTCCAAAACTTCTTCTTGCTGGTTGTCCGAAACGTCTTCTTGCTGGTTGTCCGAAACTTCTTCTTGCTGGTTGTCCGAAACCTCTTCTTGCTGGTTGTCCGAAACGTCTTCTTGCTGGTTGTCCGAAACCTCTTCTTGCTGGTTGTCCGAAACCTCTTCTTGCTGGTTGTCCAAAACGTCTTCTTGCTGGTTGTCCGAAACCTCTTCTTGCTGGTTGTCCGAAACCTCTTCTTGTTGGTTGTCCAAAACTTCTTCTTGCTGGTTGTCCGAAACCTCTTCTTGCTGGTTGTCCAAAACTTCTTGCTGGTTGTCGAAAACTTCTTGCTGGTTGTCCAAAACTTCTTGCTGGCTGTCCAAACAAACAAAAATATTTCAGGAACAAAAAAACACGACACAATGCTGCCAGACTATCTCTTACGCTCTGAACCCTCTCATGTAGTTCCTCAGCTTCATGCTGTTCTCTGACTTCCTGTTGAGAAACGATCTGACTAGGAACAATCTTGGCTCAGTTTCAAAGCCTCTGGACGGTCCGGTCTTTCATGTCTGTGTGTGATCTTCCCCAGCCGTGCATTCCTGCCCTGCGCCTGGCCATCCTCAGCTTGTTGACATCTTCTTCGCCCCCCTTTTTTTCTTTTCCAAGGGTCGTTGTTCCGTTTTTTCCCTCTTTCCAGTGCCTCGGTGAAATTAACTTCCCCTCTCCTTTTCCTCTTTCGTCCATTTCTCTTTCTTCCTCATTAGATCAAGATACAACTCCTGTTTTGGCAACAGTATGCTCTGTTTTCTCCTCTCTTTTCCTTCTCTCTCTTCCTCTCTCTCTCTCTCTCCTCTGTCTCTCTCTTCTCTTCTCTCTCCCCTTCTCTCTCTCTCTCTCTCTTGTTGTGTGGTGTTGGGTGTGGGGGTTTTTTTTTTCCTTTTTAAGTTTTCCCCAAGTGATTTCAGACCTTTTGCAGTGAAAGAGGTTTTGGAAAGAAGTATGAATGTGTGCAACCATTATGAGTGGTGGGGGGGGGTTGTGTGTGGGGTGTGTGGTTTGTTGTGGGGGTGGGGTGGGTGTGTGTGGTGTGTGTGGTGGTTTTTGTGTGTGTGTGGTGTGTGTGTGTGGGGAAAAATGTTGGGTGGGAAAATTGGGGGGTGTGTATGTATGTGTGGGGGTTTTTGGTGTGGGGGTGTGGTTGGTGTGTGTGTTGGGGGGGGGGTGTGTGGGGGGGGGGGTGGGGTGTGGGGTGTGTGTGTGAAAGTGGGGGTGGGTAAAAATGGTTTTTGAGTTGTATGGGTGTTGGTGGTGTGTGTGTGTGGGTGGGTGGGTTTGTGGTGTGGGGGTGGGTGTGTGTGTGGGGTGGGGGGTTTTTGGGTGGTGTGGGGGGGGTGGGGTGTGTGTATGTGGAGTGAGGGGTTTTAAAGAGTAAGTTTTGTACGTTTTCAGTGGCCACATTTTTCAAAGAAATACAGAATTTCACCAGTCCAAGGGAACAGTTTTCGTCCTTCTAGTGCTTGCCTAAGGGGATCTGATGAATTTGGGAAGCGGTTTTGAATGATGTCTCGTTCGCACATTTTCCAGTGTTTGACGTGTCAAATTTTTCCTTTTGGGGACCTTCAAAAAGGTGTAGTTGGGAGTTAAAGAGGAAAATAATCAATCTTTTTGTATCTTTTTTGTAAGCGGACATTTTAAATTGAATTTTGATAAGATACATATGTTTTTTCAAATGATTTGGGGGGGGGGGAAAAGAAAAAAAAGAAAAAAAAGGTTAAATTCAAAGGAATTTTTTAACGGGGCTTTGAATAAAGTTTACAAATTAAACACTGAAAAAACAGTTTTTAAAACATGTAGGAAAATTCATGAAGTCGACCCATCAAAAAAATTTCAGCCCTTCCCTTTGCACTCTGTTTTTGTTTTTGCACAGTTCAATAACAGATACTTCACGAGAGGTTCCCACCATACAGAAATTTTTGCGTATTTAGTTTCGAGGTGAATTTAACGCATGCTGAATTAAGCTTTCTCGTCTCGGGAAAATTGGGGGTTTTGGGATTTTTTTTAATTGGTTTTGGGGTTAATATCAGGGCTTGGTTTAACAACATTTTTAAATAGACAATCTTGTTTTTAAATAAATGTTGAAAACTGTCGTTTGATTTTTTATTTATCATGCATAATTTTTCTACCCCCAAACTTACTGAATGAAGTTGTCCCTTAAATGTTTGAGCTGCTCTTCGAGCACTTTCAACTTCTCATTGGATGAAATCCCGCGTGAGAGGCCCCAACAAAAAGTTTTTTGACTCCTTCATTGAGAGAAATGCGTTACGAAATTTTTTTCCTTTGTTTTCTTTCAATTTTGAATTTGGAATTTGTAAAGCAAAAGCGCTGACTGAATACTAAAAGTAGAATTTTGAATCTTTGGGGGGAAGAATTTAGAATAACTTTAGAGCATTAAAAATTACTAGTTTGGGGTAAAAATCGACAAGTTTTCCCCAAGGATAAAATTTCCCCCATTTTAAGGTTGTTAGAAAAAAGCTGCGCCAGGGTACATCGCTAACGAACCACCCGTAAAAACTTTAAAGTGGTTTTTTATAATTTTTTCCAAATGACAATTTACATCGTTTTTTAAAAAGGTTTGGAAAAATCTTTTTTTAATTAGTAGGGTGAAATTTGTACAAATTTAGCTTTTTTTGTTCCCATTTTTGGAATGGGTGCAAAAAGGGGGCTCGAACGATTTTTATTTTGTTTTATGTTTGATTTTTTCAAAAAGGTAGAAGAATTTGAAGGGATAAATTTGTTTTAGTTCTGCCTTTTTGCAAAGTCTGTTTCTAAATTTACTGTACTTCTTTAACAAAAAGTTTTTTGTGAAGAGTTTTTAACAAATAGATCAGACGCTTTCGCTCTTTGGAAGGCAAAACCCCAAATTTTTCATGGTATGTTCCCATGTACATGTAGTATGGGAACTCCAAGTGCCAGTTTTCGATTTGCAGTTTTTAACTTTGAATTTATTGAGTAAGTTTTTGGGGGCGTGGGGGTACTTCTTGAGCGTAAATTAATTTGACCGCACAAGCGCAGAAGATAGTAATGTTAAGCACTTGTCTGTCCCCTTTTTTTGTTTATGATTTTTAAAATTAAAAAACGTTTCCCGCTTACAAAATGTATTCAAAAAGTAGATCCATGAAAGTTTTGGATTTAGAAAAACGCCTAGAATTTTGACAGAACAGCTTTTGAGATGACCCGTTCAGGTAAATTTGGGGAAAGTTTCTCGGGGCAATCCAAGTTAAAAAGCATTAAATTCTTTTTTTCGCTAAAAGTAAAAGTCCTTTTCAGTAAAAAAGTTTGATTTTTTTTATTCTTTTGAATTTTATTTTTATGAAATTAAAAATTTTAATGGGCCCTAGTACCTTATCCATAAACAAAAGTCATCGGCGAATTTGCAATTTACTCTTTTGATAACCTTTTGTTAATCTGCATTTAAAATATTGAATAAACGGAGAAATACGACCCCTTGGAAGCCCCCATTTCTAATGGCTAGGCTAGAATATTATGCTCATTCTTGTTTGAATCACTTATTTTCCCAAAAAAATTTGATAAGTTTATACATTTTTCCACTTATACCAAAGGTTTGACTTTTCATGATCGTTTGGCCTACTTGTTCATGCTTTTTTTTTTTATCAAAGAAAGTTGCAGGGTTTTTTCCGTCCCCGCAAATTTTTGTTTAAATTGAGTCGTTGTTTAACTAAGTGTTTTATGATGATCTTCCTTTTTTTAAAAACCCCCCTTGGTTGATTGGGATTCTTTGGGTTTTTTTACAAAAGTATTTAAACCTTTTAAAAAATTTTTTCATCAGTTTGCACATGAACTTAGGCGATTGGGCTAGCTGTTTATATCAGATCGAGGTTTCCCCCGTTTTTGAAAGGAAAAATTATAGAATGTTTCCACACAGAAGGGCAGTTTCCCTCGTTAAACATTTTTTTATAAAAAGGTATTGAAATGTTTTACTTGAAGGATAATGTACATTTCGTTTTAAATGCCCTCTAAACCACGAGCTTTTTATTTCCTGATTACTGAGACATTTTCCATTTTGTAAGTTTTGGAACTTCAGGTAAGGTCTGTTCAGGGGCAGGTCTTGAATGGGTTTTTTTTCCCTTGCCTCGGTGTTGTTTCTTTTCTGCTGTTAGACGTCTGTGCTGCATTTTTTGAAATTGTTGGCGAATGCACACTTTCTCTGAGTTGGAGGGGAAATCAAGTTTGGGAGCTTGATTGGGGCATGTTTGGGAGAAACTCCGGGCATTTTCTTAATTTGCCCACACCTTTATAATTTGAAATACTAAATTCATTTTTTCAAAAATTTGACCAGTATTGTCGTTTAGCTTTCCGTACTTTGTTTTAAAATGATTTTTGGCCTTTTTTTTTTAAGCAGTTTTTAATTACGTTCTTCTCCTTTACTTGTAATACGCCTTTTTTTGTTTTTCTTTTTTCTTTTTTAGCTTGTTCGCAATTTTTTGTTCCACCAGACATTCCCCAAGTGTTTTTTAAATTTGGGTCGATTTGTTTTATTTTGGGTATTGACGATTTTCAGAGAAGCATGGGGTTTTTTTAAATTTTCAATAAAATTCATCAACATTAGATAGTTGAATTCATTTATTCACATTGAACATTTTTAAGTTTGTGAACTGTCCCCAGCTAATTTAAGTTAATTTTGGTACTTTTCTTGCGACATGTCTTTTGGTTCAGGCCTTATAGTTAAAAAGTGGTAAAGGGAAATGATCATGTCGAGTTCATTTAAGGTCGCCGTCCATCATGCTAGATTGGGGAAAGTTAAGGGTTTAAATCTTTTGCACTGGCTTGTGATTATTACGGACCGTGTTATTTTCCCGGTTGTGTGTGTGGTGTGGTGGGGTTTTGGGGGGGTGGGTGAAAGGGGTTGTGTGTATGCTTGATAAGTGTGCGTGCGCGGTGTACATGTGTGGTGGTGGTGGTTTTTGGTGGTGTGTGTGGGGTGTGTGTGTGGGTTGTTGCATGTGTGCATGGGGTCTGTGGTGCGTGTGTGGTTCGTGTGTTACGTGCGTGCGTGAAGTTGTGTGTGGTGTTGGGTGTGTGGGGGGGGGGGGGGGTCTGGTCTGTGTTTTTGTGCGGGGCGCGCCTTGTGGGGGGGTGTTGGTGGGTGGTGGTGTTGTGGGGTGTTGGGTGGTGGATTAATCTACGGTAACCCAGGTGTGTGCACGCCGGGGGGGAGATGGGCCATCGCCTTCCCCTTTCCCCTCTTTAACTTCCCCACCTCAATCAGGTACCCCCTTTACTGCTGGGGGGGACGGGAGGGTTTTCCCCTCAAAAACCCCGGAATGGGTTTGAACTCCAGCTTCAAGTCCGCAAGGAAACGCTCTGTCCTTGGACTACGGCCCCCCCTACAACCGTGGATTTTTTCAAATATCCGTTGTTGCTGTTGTTGTTGTTGTTGTTGTTGTTTTTATTGTTTTATTTTTTTATTTTTTTACTATATCATTATCACATTTTGGGTCTCAATTACTAATTTTTGTTACTTTCATTATTATTATCTAATATTTGTTGCTTTTATCATTTCATTATCCTCAAATTTTGGGTGCAATCGGCGTCAGACGTTATAAGGAACCTAATGAAATTTCCCAACAAAGAGATCGAGCCCCCATACTATCCCCCCTCGCGGATTTGAAAATTTAAGGGGGGAAAATTTTTGTACATCAAAGGAAGTAGGGGGGGGTTAAAAAAAAACAACCAAACAAGGTATTCCAAGACATACATTAAAGATTTCTGGAAAAATATATCAGCTCAACGGGGCCTTTCCTCCGGCAATTACCCTTTTGGGGGCTTTACTTGCAGATGAGTGTAACTGAATCTCCACAATACAACTTTTTCTTTCAAGATGTTTTTGACTTGGTGTGGGGGTGGTGTGTGTGTGGTGGGGTGCTGTGGTGCGTTGCGTGTGGTGTTGGTGGTGGGGGGGGGTGGGTGGGGGGGGGGGGGAAATAGGGCCGTGAAAGTGTAAGCGATTTTTTCACACACACAAAACAGACACACAGACACGACACACACACACACACACAACCCCCCCCCACCCCCCAAAACACACCCCCCACACAACACACACCACACACATATATAATTATAATTATATATATATACACACACACACACACACACACACACACACACACACACACACACACACACACACACAGAGGGAGAGAGAGAGAGAGAGAGAGAGAGAGAGAGAGAGAGAGAGAGAGAGAGAGAGAGAGAGAGAGACGATTTTATGTTGTTTGTGTGTTCATCGCTTTTGTGTCACCGTTTCCTAGTGTGGAAATGAATTGTTTCAGCACTGGCCAATTCATGGGTTACTGGTGTTGGGTTGGTCGGCATGAGGAAGGGGAAAGAGAGAGAGAGAGAGAGAGGAGGAGAGAGAGAGAGAGAGAGAGAGAGAGAGAGAGAGAAGAGAGAGAGATTTATCCCCAGTTACTGGTCCTCATAGGCAGTGTTTTTTTACATTTCCAACTGTTGATTTTCAGACAAATTTTAGTCTGCCATTTTGATGAAAATTCATGTTCACCGTTCACTGGCTACATTTTGTTTTGGACATACACTTTTCCATGTGCAGAAGAATCTACTCGATCCAGCAGCAATCCTATTGAACATTTTAACAAAGCGAAACAGTGGCAGCTTGCTGATCCCACAGACATCCACTTTGGAGGAATAATAAAACCCACAGAAGATAGAAGGATTACTTCTCATGCCCACTTCCCCTTCAACGTGAGACCGTCTCTTAAAAGTTATGCATGTTAACTGGGCAGACTTTGATGCTGGCTTCACTCCTCCTGGGCAGACTTTGATGCTGGCTTCACTCCTCCTCATCTGGAAATTAAAGGAACCTGGGTCCAGGTTTGTTATCGTTCCTGCTTGCATATTCTGCATCAGAATTTTTAGCTTTTCAAGCTTGTGGGGTGAAGTCAAACGTTGTCTAAAATTGAGTTTTAATTCTTGTGATTTATCATCAATTATTGGCTCTTATACACTGTCTTTTATATTTTTTACCTTCTGATTTTAGACAAATTTTGGTGCACCCTTTTATTTTTCATATTTGTCGTTCCATTTAATGAGCACGCTTGTTTGGTTTTTGGAGAGCCCTACCGCAAAAGCGGAAGGATCTACACGATTTTGGAGAGTTCCTTTGTTTCCTTACATGGAAGTGTTTCATATCTGCAAGTAGCCACAGTTCAGTAACTTGCTTGACGAGCTCATCATCCAGCGACACGTCTGTCGCTTGCTGGTCCTACCAACCTCTGACTTGGAGCAACAGTAAAACAAACAGAGCATTCGCTGGGGTAGGACTACCTCTCACACCCTCATCTCCATAAAGACAAGACTGCCTATAAAGTTGTGTATCTTAACCGAGGTGGATTGCGATGTCTGCTTCACGTCCTGTCCGGATAGTTATGACATCTGGTCCCAGGTTTCATTACCGTTTCCTGTTTTTGAATCACATGCATCAACTTGAAAGTTCTTCAAGCTTGGGAGGCGGTGTCCAGCGTTTTTAAATCGGGATTTTCTTTTTTAAAGAAAGTGAATTTCGATCCTTGTGCATTTTTTATCTCTAACTGGTCTCATATACTATGTATTTTACATTTCCACCTTTTGATTTTTAGACAAACTTGATTTTTCGACAAACGTTTGATTTTTAGACAAACTTTTGATGTTTAGACAAACTTTTGATTTTTAGACAAATTAATACTCTACCATTTTACATAGAATCCCTATTCTTTCCTTTTTGAGTTTTTCTGGACTGGGGTTATATTTTTTTACATGTTTTTCATATGCAAACAAAAAAAATCTAGTCGATTTTGGAGAGCTCCTGTTTTGCTCATGCAGCGGTGTTACTTCAGCGCGTAACCAAGATCCAGCAGTTAGCCTGATGAGCTTTCCACAGGACCAAACAGCTTTTATTGCTGGTTCTGCTGACTCTCCCCTTCGGATTAACAATAAACCAACAAAGTCTTCGCTGGAGAAGGATTACTTCTTCTTCTGCCACTCTCCCTTCAAACACAAGATTACTTCTTCTTATGCCACTCTCCATTCAAACACAAGTCTGTCTTTGACATACCTGTTTTTCAACTGGAATTGATTCAGATGCTTGCCCCACTCTGGAAATTAGACATCTGCCCTGGTTTTATTATCATAGTACACACACACACACGCACACACACACACGCTCACACACACACACGCGCACACACACACACACACACACACACACACACACACACACACATACACACACACACACACACACACACACACACACACACACACACACACACACACACACACGAACGCGCTCGCCTCTCTCTCTCTCTCTCTCTCTCTCTCTCTCTCTCTCTCTCTCTCTCTCTCTCTCTCTCTCTCTCTCTCTCTCTCTCTGTAGGTAATAGTTGTTTTTTTCCTATGATCTTCATCCATCTGACGGTGTTTTCTTCGTGAGTCATTGCGCAGTGTGTGTGTGTGTGTGTGTGTGTGTGCGTGCGTGCGTGCGTGCGTGTGTGCGTGCGTGCGTGCGTGCGTGCGTGCGTGCGTGCGTGCGTGTGTGTGTGTAAAACGCATGTATTGAAAATGCGGTCATTTCTACAACAGGGACGGTGAAAGAATAAATCAGACAAAAAAAAACCCTCATAACAGATATACCCCGCGGGGATAAAGGAGAGGTGAAGGAGGCGGAGTGAGGGGGCCGAAGGGGATAGATGGGGGGGGGGGGGGGCACTTTTTTCGTGTTTTTCAAAGACAGCTCCAAATGCTTCCGAAGTACGGTCTGAGAGACTCTCTCCATCCCTCTCTTCTTTTTAAACACGCCTTGGTGTGACAGGTTGGCACAGAATTACATCTTGATGAAGGGTTTCACGGAATATCAAAAGCATATTCTAGTTCAATAAACAGCACAATTACTTCGTGGGGGTTTTCTTCTTCTCTTTTGTTTTAACCTCATGGGACTTTTTTTTTCTTCTGATTTAGGCCATAGACTGCCTCCGGGCTGGAACAGACATGAGGGAAGCGGCTTCTTCTCACTGTCATCTTAATCCTCCTCCTCCTCCTCTTCCTCCTCCTCCTCCTCTTCCTCCTCCTCCTCCTCCTCCTCCTCCTCCTCCATCTCCATCCCTATTCCTCTTCCTTTTCCTCCTCTTCCTCCTCCTCCTCCCCTCTCGCCCTCTTTGCCCTCTTACTTCTCCTCTTCTCCTCTTTTCCTCCCTCTCCTTCTCTCATTCCTCCTCCTTCTACCCCTCTCTTCCTCTCTTTTCCTCCTTCCTTCCTTCTCCTCCTCCTCCTCCTCTTTACCCTCTTGCTCCTCCTCCTCTTTCTCTACCTTCTCGTCATCCTCCCCCCCCCCCCCCTCTTCCTATTGTCTGTCATCTTACTTCATCTTGTCTTCCTCCTTCCCCCTTTCTCCTCCTCGTCTTTGTCCTTCTGTTCTTTCTCCTGGTCTTTGTCCTTCTGTTCTTTCTCCTGGTCTTTGTCCTTCTGTTCTTTCTCCTGGTCTTTTCCTTCCTCGTTCTCCTCCTTTCCCTCATTCTTCTCCTCCTCTTCTTCTTCATCGCCCCCCCCCCCCCCCTCTCTCTCTCTCTCTCTCTCTCCTCTCTCTCTCTCTCTCTCTCTTCCTCCCTTTCCTCTTCTTCTTTCTATTCTTCCTTCGTCCTCTCTTCCTTCTGCACAGGCTCAACTTCCTCTTTCATTTCCTCCTTCTCCTCCTCCTTCTCCATTCCCTCCTCCTCCTCCTCCTCCTTCTCCTCCTCCTCCTCCTCCTCCTCCTCGTATTCCTTTTACTCTTTCTCCTCCTCCCGCTGTTCCTTCTCCTCCTTTTTTCCTTCTTCTCATTCTATATTCCACAACCATGCTCATAGCAGTCGACCCAGATCATTATGAATCTGCGTAGAAAGTTCCCCTATAGATGTGCAAGCTTGCCGCTTTTCTTTTCGGAAAGACTGGGAGGTGGATAGCTAGGTTAGGGAGAAGAACAGAAGGGGAAGGGGGAGGGAGGTTCATGTTTGTTCCATGCAGAAGATCAGATCAACAGCCATACTGACGAAACTTTGTTGAATCGCTAAGCACGACGCAAAGTAAAGAGAGAGAGAGGGAGTGAATAATGCCTCTGTGTGTGTAGTCTGTGTGTATGATTGTGTACCAGCACGCGCGCGCACGTGTGTGTGTGTGTGTGTGTGTGTGTGTGTGTGTGTGTGTGTGTGTGTGTGTGTGTGTGCGTGCGTGCGTGCGTGCATTGCGTGCGTGCGTGCGTGCGTGCATGCTCGCCGTGTACACTTTTCCCGTGTATTAGTGTGTTGCATAATATTCAATGTTCCAAACATCCAGTGAAAGAATTTCAATATACCATCAAACCTTTGACTGAGTTTGCAAGAGGTTTGGACTTGTTCACGAGTAACGCCTTTGGAGAAACTTTGTCAAAAGAGAGATAGGAGATGAGCTTCATGTTGTCATGGGATGGCCCAGATATGCAGGTGATGAACACTGTTCACACTTGGAAAATGCGCTGGTAAGACATTCGTCAATATTATTTTTGCAGATTACTTTTGATGGCAATAGGTGTTTGATTTTGGTAAAAAAAAATAAAAAAAAAAATAAAAAATAAAAAATTCAGTTAAGTCATGCCATTTAATTTTTTTTTTTTTGCCACTTGGCTATTAAGGTTACATAGAACGGCACTGGTACATGTATTATGTGTTTGTATGGGTTTGTTTTTGTTTTTCTTTTCTTTTTTTCCCCCTTTTTTTCAGTCTGCATGCCCTTGAGGAGCTACAGGATAAATATATCTTTGAGGCTTTGAATCACTATGTGTGCGGGTGTGTTTTATATATTTCTTGTCCGCATTTATCTTTTCATCCCCTTCACCCCACCCCCACCGCCACCTATCCCCTTCACCCACCGCCACCGCCACCTATCCCCTTCACCCCACCGCCACCGCCACCTATCCCCTTCACCCCACCGCCACCGCCACCTATCCCCTTCACCCCAACCCCACCGCCACCGCCACCTATCCCTTCACCCCACCCCCACCGCCACCTATCCCCTTCACCCCACCGCCACCGCCACCTATCCCCTTCACCCCACCCCCCCACCGCCACCGCCACCTATCCCCTTCACCCCACCGCCACCGCCACCTATCCCCTTCACCCCACCCCCACCGCCACCGCCCCACCTATCCCCTTCACCCCACCTCCACCGCCACCGCCACCTATCCCTTACACCCACCCCCACCGCCACCTATCCCTTCACCCCACCCCCACCGCCACCTATCCCCTTCACCCCACCCCACCGCCACCTATCCCCTTCACCCCACCCCCACCGCCACCTATCCCCTTCACCCCACCGCCACCGCCACCGCCACCTATCCCCTTCACCCACCCCCACCGCCACCTATCCCCTTCACCCCACCCCCACCGCCACCTATCCCCTTCACCCCACCGCCTCCGCCACCTATCCCCTTCACCCCACCCCCACCGCCACCTATCCCCTTCACCCCCACCCCCACCGCCACCTATCCCCTTCACCCCACCCCCACCGCCACCTATCCCCTTCACCCCACCCCCACCGCCACCTATCCCTTCACCCCACCCCCACCGCCACCTATCCCCTTCACCCCACCGCCTCCGCCACCTATCCCTTCACCCCACCCCCACCGCACCTATCCCCTTCACCCCACCCCCACCGCCACCTATCCCCTTCACCCTAACCGCCACCTATCCCCTTCACCCCACCGCCACCGCCCCTATCCCCTTCACCCCACCGCCACCTATCCCCTTCACCCCACCCCCACCGCCACCGCCACCTATCCCCTTCACCCCACCGCCACCGCCACCTATCCCCTTCACCCCACCCCACCGCCACCTATCCCCTTCACCCCACCGCCACCGCCACCGCCACCTATCCCCTTCACCCCACCCCCACCGCCACCTATCCCTTCACCTCACCCCCACCGCCGCCTATCCCCTTCACCCTACCCCCACCGCCACCTATCCCCTTCACCCCTCCGCCACCGCCACCCGCCACCTATCCCCTTCACACCCCACCGCCACCCGCCACCTATCCCCTTCACCCCACGCCACCGCCACCTATCCCCTTCACCCCACCCCCACCGCCACCGCCACCTATCCCTCACCCCACCGCCACCGCCACCGCCACCTATCCCCTTCACCCCACCCCCACCGCCACCTATCCCCTTCACCCCACCCCCACTGCCACCTATCCCCTTCACCCCACCCCCACCGCCACCTATCCCCTTCACCCCACCCCCACCACCACCTATCCCCTTCACCCCACCCCCACCGCCACCTATCCCCTTCACCCCACCCCCACCGCCACCTATCCCTTCACCCCACCCCACCGCCACCTATCCCCTTCACCCCACCCCCACCACCACCTATCCCCTTCACCCCACCGCCACCCCCACCGCCACCTATCCCCTTCACCCCACCCCCCACCGCCACCTATCCCCTTCACCCCATCCCCACCACCACCTATCCCCTTCACCCACCCCCACCGCCACCTATCCCCTTCACCCCACCCCCACCGCCACCTATCCCCTTCACCCCACCGCCACCGCCACCTATCCCCTTCACCCCACCGCCACCTATCCCCTTCACCCCCACCCCACCGCCACCGCCACCTATCCCCTTCACCCCAGCCCCACCGCCACCTATCCCCTTCACCCCACCGCCACCGCCACCTATCCCCTTCACCCCACCCCCACCGCCAACCGCCACCTATCCCCTTCACCCCACCGCCACCGCCACCTATCCTCTTCACCCCACCGCCACCGCCACCTATCCCCTTCACCCCACCCCCACCGCCACCGCCACCTATCCCCTTCACCCCACCGCCACCGCCACCAATCCCCTTCACCCACACCCCACCGCCACCGCCACCTATCCCCTTCACCCCACCGCCACCGCCACCAATCCCCTTCACCCCACCCCACCTCCACCGCCACCTATCCCTTCACCTGAATTACCAAATACTATTCAAGATGATTTTTTAAATAGAATTTTTTTAAAAAAGCACCATGATCAGCTCTATGATTTATTCTACTTTTTCTGTAAGTTTTAAATGCGAAGAGAAGAAGAAGCAGAACTAAAAAACGAAGAGAAGAAGAAGAAGTAAAAGACAAAGAGAAGATGAAGAATGAAGAAGAAGAAGAAGAAGAAGAAGAAGAAGAAGAAGAGAAGAGAAGACGAAGAGAAAGAAGAAGAAGAAGAAGAAGAAGAAGAAAGAAGAAGAAGAAACGGATAAAGACTGAATGGTGAGGCCCCATGGAGGATGAAGAATGCCAGCAATAAAGAAGCAGACACTTGTATGACTTTATGTCGTGTTGAGGAGACATGCAAATGCTTGCTTTGTTGTTGTGGCTGTACATGGCCTTCTTCTCTCGTCTTTCTTGTCCTTCCTTCTTTCTTTATTTTTCCCTTCACTTCTCTCTCTCTCTCTCTCTCTCTCCTCTCTCTCTCTCTCTCTCTCTCTCTCTCTCTCTCTCTCGCTCTCAATCTCTCTCTCGCTCTCTCGCTCTCCTTTCTCCTCTCTCTCTCCTCATCTCTCTTTCTCTCTCTCTCTCTCTCTCTCTCTCTCTCCTCTCTCTCTCTCTCTCTCTCTCTCTCTCTCTCTCTCTCTCTCTCCTCCCTCCGTTAATTCACTATCTCTTTTTCACACTTTTGGTGTAAAATCTTTTCTCATCTTTCTTTGTGCCTCTCCTGCCTTTGCAATGCAGAAGTAAATCAATTATAAACCATTTCAAGAGACAGCTGAATACAAAATACAAACTCAAACATTTGAAATGCAATATGAGCGGCAGTCTGTCAAGTCTACAAACAGAAAGGACTTAACAGAATCAACAATGGTTTGGATGGCGGTGGCATATGTGGGTCAGATGCCATGGATGGACAGACCCAGCCAGGCTGGGCTCAACTGACCATTTCACACAGGAGACCACAGTCAAATCCAGACAAGCGTGACAACGTTTTTTGGTGTGTTTTTCCCCACAAGAGAAAGATAACGTCTAAATAAGTATTTAATCTTTATACTTTAACACCCTCTTATTCATCCCCGTTCCTCTTCCTCCTCCTTCAACTCTGTCTGTCTGTCTGTGTCTGTCTGTGTCTGTCTGTGTCTGTCTGTCTTTCTGTCTTTCTTTCTGTCTGTCTGTCTGTTTTTCTGTCTGTCTGTCTGTCTGTCTGTCTGCCTGTCTGTCTCTCTCTCTCTCTCTCTCTCTCTCTCTCTCTCTCTCTCTCTCTCTCTCTCTCTCTCTCTCTCTCTCTCTCTCTCATTGTAATCGAAAATCTTTGCTATTGTCACAATGGAGAAATTGTTTTGCCTGCATTTATTTCCCCCCACTACTTATTTCGCTCAGCAGAACAGTTTTGTTAAAATTCAGTTATTTTTCATGAAAAAGGGCATATGAGAAACTATTGCTCTGAGGCGTTTTAACTCGGTCTTTTCTTATGCATCACGTTTTCATCAGTGTGGTGCTTATGCTTTATGCACAGCTGGACTCATGATAATTAGGCTTGCCTATTTTGTTTATTTTAAATTACGCCATGATCACTTTTAGAATTACGCATCAGTTACATCTGCGTTTCATCTTTACGCATTTGTTAGATCGCTGACATAAAAAAATGTATTGCAATGAAATTGTATTAGAAAATATCAACTCAGGTTTTTCTGTACATATTCCCATAAGACAGAGGGAGAGACAGGCAGACAGACAGACAGAGAGAGAGAGAGAGAGACAGACAGAGAGACAGAGATAGAAGTTATTGTCAATACCTGGACAAGTCTTTTAAAAAGAGAGGGAAGAGGTTTAAGGGGGAGGGGCTAACATCAATTTGATGTGTTTAATGTCACACAAAGGGTACGCAACAACGTGTGTCTACAAAATGAATAATTTTATTAAAGAATGACCATGAAGAAAAAGAAGGACTAAACTTTCAATCGACAACATTCTCTCAGATCGTCGTGAACATGACAATAATTCGAAAAAAGAAAAGAAAATTCACATCTTGTGAAATGTCACACATGCTTCCTACCGTCCTCTCTCTCTCTCTCTCTCTCTCTCTCTCTCTCTCTCTCTCTCTCTCTCTCTCTCTCTCTCTCTCTCTCTCAAGTGGTCATATGCATAAAATGCTTTTCTACTTAGGTGACACCGAATGCCTTCTCCGTGAATCCAGAGTGCTTTTCTGTGTGCACATACAGAATGCTTTTCTGTGTAGATACAGACTGCTTTCCCGTGCAGATGCCGTAAGGTATGATTTCATTGTTAAGATACATCACGCTTTTCTGTGCAGATACTGTCTGTTTTTATGTACAGATAAAGTATGTCTTTTTCTTTAATGCTTTGCGTTGTATTCACAGATTTTTTTTTCTGCGTAGGTGCAGTGGGGGGGGGGGGGGTATGCGTAGATACAGTGTGCTTTTTTTGGTTTAGATAGAGAGCTGTTTTATGCTTTGGTATGATATGCGTTTTACTTTCTCACCGGGTGCCGTCACATTATTTGATTGCCATTGTGCTTTAGGGGAAAACTATACAGCATGCCATATTCAAACGTAGCTTCACCACCATCGACAAACCGACGGCCAGTGTCCCAGACTGCACTGCAGCAAACGACAGAGGTGTCATTGAGCATTGCATTACCAATGGGCCTGAAATCATTCTGAGTCTTTGTGATCTGTTCTCGATTAGAGGATTGCGACAAAATTGCAAAACAAGGACCGAGGGATGCATTCTGTGATTGGCAAAATGGATATCACCCTTTGTGTGTGTGTGTTGTGTGTGTGTGTGTGTGTTGTGTGTGTGTGTGTGTGTGTGTGTGGGGTGGGTGGGTGGGTGTGTTTGTGTGTGGGTGGGTGGTGGGTGGGTGTGGGTGGTGGGTGGGTGTGTTTGTGTGTGGGTGGGGGGGTGGGTGTGTTTGTGTGTGGGTGGTGGGTGGGTGGGTGTGGGTGGGTGTGGGTGGGTGGGTGTGGGTGGGTGGGTGGGTGGGTGTGGGGGGTGGGGGTGTGGGTGGGTGGGTGGGTGTGGGTGGTGGTTTGGGGGGTGGGGGTGGGTGGGGGGTGGGTGGGTGTGGTTTGTGTGGGTGGGTGGGTGGGGGTGTTTGTGTGTGGGTGGGTGGGTGGTGGGGGTGGTGGGTGGGTGGGTGGGTGTGTTTGTGTGTGGGTGTGGGTGGGGGGGTGGGGTGGGTGGGTGTGTGGTTGGGTGGTGGGTGGGGTGGGTGGGTGGGTGGGTGGGTGGGGGGGGTGGGTGGGTGGGTGTGGGTGGGTGGGTGGGGTGGGTGTGGGGGTGGGTGGGTGTGGTGTGGGTGGTGTGTGTGGGGTGTGTGTGGTGTGTGTGTGTGTTGTGTGTGGGTGGGTGGGTGGGTGTGTTTGTGTGTGGGTGGGTGGTGGGTGGGTGGGTGTGGGTGGGTGGGTGGGTGGGGGTGGTGGGTGTGGGTGGGTGGGTGGTGTGTTTGTGTGTGGGTGGTGGGTGGGTGTGTTGGTGGGGTGGGTGGGTGGGTGGGTGGGTGGGGGTGGGTGGGTGGGTGGGGGTGGGTGGTGGGGTGGGTGGGTGGGTGGTGTGGTGTGGGTTTGGGTGTGGTGGGTGGGTGGGTGGGGTGGGTGTGGTGTGTTTCTTTTTCTACGTGTTTGTTATATTCCTTTTTTGCTTGTTCACACTTCCCCATTCCTTTCCTTTTCTTTCTTTCTTTCTTTCTCTTCTTCTTCTTCTTTTTCTTCCGTTTAAGATGGCTGACACAGACAACAGACAGCGAGGACTGGGCCCTTAAATTGCTCAGCTACCTGGTTTTTATACATTTTATCACGTGTAAATATGCATCTAACTTTTTTGTGAACAGTGAGTTTTTCTGCGTGTCTGCAGGTATGGATTTTGCTTCTGTGGACTGTTTTCCGATTTTTGCTTTATGTAATCTGCTCCACGTTTGATGTTTTGATCGCTGCGGAGAACTTCTGGACTCAGAAGTCTGACCAAAATGTTTTAAAAACACGCTGAAATAGGAATATGCAAAGCACGAGTTTATTAGCACGTAAGGCTCTGTTTGTCCGAAAATTTCCCTT
>CM031598.1:78045982-78060982 GCA_018398815.1 Conus ventricosus
TGGGTGGGTGGGTGGTGTGTTTGTGTGTGGGTGGTGGGTGGGGGGGTTTGTGGGTGGTGGGTGGGGGGTGTGTTTGTGGGGTGGGTGGGTGGGTGGGTGTGGGTGGGTGGGTGTGGGTGTGGGTGGGTGTGGGGGGGTGGGTGTGGGTGGGTGGGTGGGTGGGTGTGGGTGGGTGGGTGTGGGTGGTGGGTGGGTGTGTTTGTGTGTGGGTGGGTGGGTGGGTGTGTTTGTGTGTGTGTGTGTGTGTGTGTGTGTGTGTGTGTGTGTGTGTGTGTGTGTGTGTGGGTGGGTGGGTGGGTGTGTTTGTGTGTGGGTGGGTGGGTGGGTGGGTGTGGGTGGGTGGGTGGGTGGGTGTGGGTGGGTGGGTGTGGGTGGGTGGGTGGGTGTGTTTGTGTGTGTGGGTGGGTGGGTGGGTGTGTTTGTGTGTGGGTGGGTGGGTGGGTGGGTGTGGGTGGGTGGGTGGGTGGGTGTGGGTGGGTGGGTGTGGGTGGGTGGGTGGGTGGGTGTGGTGGGTGGGTGTGGGTGGGTGGGTGGGTGGGTGGGTGTGGGTGTGTTCTTTTTCTACGTGTTTGTTATATTCCTTGTTTTGCTTGTTCACACTTCCCCATTCCTTTCCTTTTCTTTCTTTCTTTCTTTCTTCTTCTTCTTCTTCTTTTTCTTCCGGTTTAAGATGGCTGACACAGACAACAGACAGCGAGGACTGGGCCCTTAAATTGCTCAGCTACCTGGTTTTTATACATTTTTATCACGTGTAAATATGCATCTAACTTTTTTTGTGAACAGTGAGTTTTCTGCGTGTCTGCAGGTATGGATTTTGCTTCTGTGGACTGTTTTCCGATTTTTGTCTTTATGTGAATTCTGCTCCAGCGTTTTGATGTTTTGATCGCTGCGGAGAACTTCTGGACTCAGATGTCTGACCAACGATGTTTAAGAACACTGCTGAAATAGGAATATGCAAAGCAGTCGAGTGTTATGTATGCACGTAAGGCGTCTGTTTGTCACGATTCAGTTGCTCATTTGATAATCAGTCAACAGGTTTTTATATATTTCATTTGTTTATTTCAAACGCCGCACCAAAGACATATATGTTCCGTCATCGGATGACGTACTTTCGATGGTGAGCTACTGACGTAATAACACAGACTTAACGTTGCGTCATTTTATTAGGTTTTAGCTAGTAGTCAACTGTTCTATTTTCTTTCTTTTAACTATGACTAAGTCATCAAAAAGGTGCATTGTAAAGGGATCATCGCCGGTACATAGGATAAAGAAAACGCTCGATCCAACCCGGCAAGTAACTTTTACGTGTAGACGGGGATGCCTGGGTCTGTGGCGGAGGACCTTACTCCTTCGCTACCACGGCCAGGTCCAAGACATCCCAGGTTTCTATGTTATCGGGCAAGACCAGGACAAAGGTGGGAAAAATGATTTGCATTTAAAACTTGATGATGAAATCCACTCCTCAAATCCTATTTGCCTTCCGGACAGTGACGAGCTTGCGCTCACAAAGGTGACCATTTTTTTCAAAAATGAACAAAGACTGAAAATAACTGTGTACTATTCCACATTCAAAGTTTTGATACAGGGGAAAAGTTGCATGCAGTGGGTAAGGGAAGAATTCAGAATTCTGAAAGAGCTAGTTGAGGCCCTCTACGATCAGCACGCGGGTCGAGAGGCCTCTGTCAAGGCCATCAAATCTGTACCTCTCCCTGCTCAGATCTCAGAGATTACACTCCCCACACTCTCGTCCTCCACACCCTTATCCACACCTTTGTCTCCCACACCCTTGTCAACACCATTGTCCTCCATTCCATTGTCCTCCTCATCATTGTCCTCCATTCCATTGTCCTCCTCATCATTGTCCTCCATTCCATTGTCCTCCTCATCATTGTCCTCCATTCCATTGTCCTCCACATCATTGTCCTCCATTCCATTGTCCGCCTCATCATTGTCCTACATTCCATTGTCCTCCACATCATTGTCCTCCATTCCATCATTGTCCCCACCATTAACCACACCATTGTCATCCACACCACTGACCACACCATTGTCATCCACACCATTAACCACACCATTATCATCCACACCATTGACCATACCATTGTCATCCACACCATTGACCACACCTTTGTCATCCATACCATTGACCACACCATTGCCATCCACTGCCACACCATTATCTACACCATTGCCCTCTGTCCTCCCCAAATCAGTATGTCGACCTGTCAGGTATTACTCCCAGAGTGTTCTAAGCCCTGTTCTTCCTTGCCTATGGAGGGAAATACTTCTGGACTTACAAATGCTAACTTCATGCTTTTGCAACAACAGATCTCTGTCCTAGAAAGGAACATGTCAATTCTTTACAATGAAAATAAATCAATGAAAACACTACTGACCACTGTACAGTTTGAACTCAACACTTTGAAAAGCCAACACACTCCCACATCTTCAGTTTCCACAGACAAACATTCCACCCCAAGATACTGTGGAGGAGATTTCTATTCCTGTTTCAAATCGTTTCTGCATTGAGAAAAAGATTGAAGAAACCGCTTCTCCCAGTAAATCCCGTTTCCAAATCGTGAAGAACAGAAACAAATTCAAACCTGATACTGACGATATGGTCCTTAGTCCCTCTGGATCACCTCATAAAGCCGTCAATACTGAACGATCACCTTCTGACATTTTGTCAACCCTCTCAATCCTGGACAAGGCAACAAGCGTGCTGATTGGGGACTCACTGATCAGATACATAAACCCCAGACTAATGACAACCACAGGTAACTTTCTGAATAAAATTTGTGTTCCTGGGATGACAATTTCTGATCTTTTGCACTGGCTTGATACGTTAAAAGAAAACAAAAAAGTTCATCATGTAACCATTCATGTGGGTGTAAACGATTGTCCGTCAGGGGCCGTTACAGAAGATACATGGGACACTCTTCTGTCCAGTGTTCGACGTGCTTTCCCTGAAGCATGTATACACATGAGTTCCATAGTTCCTGCGATCGATGATCATAACCTCAACAACACAATTCTTCCTTCTAACAAAAATCTGTCTGCTGTGTGCAAACGCCGTGAAACCCTCTTCATTGATCATTTCCATCATTCAGACACCCCTCAAAACGCAACCTCTATCATGACCATATTCACTTAAACAAAACCGGAACTGCACAATTGGTTCTGGACCTCAAAACAGCTGCATATATAAAACATTCATTAGAGAGCTCTCGTTCTCAAAGCACAGCACGCTCTGGAAAGTCATCAGCATTCAGAAATCACAGAAATGTTCAGCATGACAATTACAACACAACTTCTTTCCACCTTTCCAGTCATCACAATGGAGCGTATCGTCACTCAAACTCTGTCTGTTCACCATCCTTCCATCATCGCTCATTCCCACAAACCGTGTCTTACAGTGAAATCCCATCAACCGTACCCTGTCATGACCTTCCACTAAACGCCGCTCACCCTGATCATCCTGCATCCGCAATTCACCATGATTACTTTGCATCTGCCCCTCATCCTGACTATCATGCATCCGCCCCTCATTCTGACTATCATGCATCCGCCTCTGATCCTGAATACCCTGCAGCCTCCGATCGTCATAACTACCCTGCAGCCGCCACTCGCCATGACTACCCTACAGCCTCCTCTTACCATGACTACCATGCAGCCTCCACACACCGTAACTACCCTGCAGGCGCCGCTCACCGTAACTACCCTGCAGACACCGCTCACCGTAACTACCCTGCAGGTGCCGCTCACCATAACTACCCTGCAGACACCGCTCACCGTAACTACCCTGCAGGTGCCGTTCACCGTAACTACCCTGCAGACACCGCTCACCGTAACTTCCCTGCAGGCGCCGCTCACCGTAACCACCCTGCAGGCACCGCTCACCGTAACTACCCTGCAGGCGCCGCTCACCGTAACTTTTACCCTGCAGGCGCCGCTCACCATAACTACCCTGCAGGCGCCGCTCACCGTAACTTTTACCCTGCAGGCGCCGCTCACCGTAACTACCCTGCAGGCGCCGCTCACCGTAACTTTTACCCTGCAGGCGCCGCTCACCGTAACTACCCTGCAGGCGCCGCTCATTGTGACTACGGTGCAGGCGCCGCTCACAGTGATCACCATGCAGGCGCCCCTCGCCATGACTACCGTCCAGCTGCAGCTCGCCATGACAATCCTGTAGCCGCCGCTCACCGTGTGTTTCAACAGACATCCCCTCACCGTGTGGGGCGGCGCTACAACATCTACTCGCGGTCATCAAACAGAAGAAACGACAGTTACAATTTAGACCAAGTAAATCAGTTCTGTGACTCAAGTCTTGGCCACCAAAATATGAATGTTGACCTATTTCCCGGACATCCAACTCCCTTTTCCAGCCTGCCTCTCTGTTACTCAGCAGACTGCTTTCCCCCTCTGAAGCCCCACCCCCAAATTAATTCTCTTATTTAGTAGGGGTTCGGATTGCATGTTATTCCACTCATTAGCAATCATCAGGACTTCCCTATAACTTGAGTATCTGTTGTGAGCCATGAGATGACCAATGCACTTAGTTGAACTATAATTATTCTGAACTAATCATTTCCGTATCCTCTCCATTTCACGTGGTAATTCTGTATACCTCCAGGTAGCGCTGCTTCCCTCCTTTCACTAATGTCAACCAATGTGAATGTATCGGACTGGCCCGTCAATGACGGTCTGCGCATAGGTCACCTAAATATTTGTCATCTCATAAACAAAATGTCTGACGTATCAAAAATCATTCATAATAATCATAAACCTTTCCATGTCTTTGGATTTTCTGAGGCATGGACAAACAGCCGCGTTCGTGACAATTCAATATCTATTCCTGGATACTCAATAGTCCGGAGAAATCCTGAAATATTATTGAAACAGGTATTGCTGTCTACGTCCAAAAAGATGTCCCATACAAAATTCGTAATGATCTTTGTCATAAAGATATTGAAATAACGTGGCTTGAAATTCAGTCAAAAAGTAAGACATTAGCGTCAATTCTTGTCGGATTTGTATACAGACATCCTAAAAGTAAGTCTAGCTGGTATAACGATTTTTGTGAGATGATGGACACAGTATGGCTTTTGAAAACAGAAATACTATTATTGGGAGATTTCAATATAGATCTGTTTCAGTCTTGTTCCCAATGGTCCAACATTGCTAATTCATATAATCTTCATCAGTGCATTTCTTTACCGACTAGAGTTACTTCAAAATCTAATACCCTTATAGACCACATATATTCGTCGAACATTGCTGCACTTGCAGAAATATGTGTACCGCCTACTGGTGCAAGTGACCACAATGCTGTTTGCGTAACTTGGAACAAAAAGGGTTTTAAAGTTCCAAAGGCAAGTCATTTGGTAATCACATTTCGTTCATTCAAAAACTTCAACTTACACGCTTTTCAATCTGATCTCATTTCCACGCCTTTTGCAAACATCTATAGCTACACCGATCCAGATGATGCCCTTGCCTTTTGGACGAGAACCTTTCTGAATGTTGTCGACAAACACATCCCATTGATCCAGAGGCGAGTCAAATCAGATATCCTGCCTGTCTGGCTCACTCAGGATATTCTGAATGCCATGGACGAGAGGGATGATTTAAAAAGTGTAGGCTCTGACAAAAAGTATAAGAGAAAACGCAACATTGTGAAGTACATGATTAGAAAGTCTAAATGTGATTCTTTCAGAAAGTTGGTCCAAAATAAAAACAACGGAGCCTCTATTTGGAAAGCTATTAATAAACTTACGGGACCGTGTTCATCAAGACAGGAATGTTCCATTCCAGTAGAAACACTAAATGATCATTTTGCCAATATTGGTAACAAGCTAAACATAGGGAAAGATAAAACTAGCATTTTTAATACTGCGAATTTACAGAAATTTTGTGATGCAAAAAATATACACGCAAAGTTTTCTATTCCCCTAATATCTGTTAATGAAGTGTTTTTATATCTATCAACTTTGAAAAATAAAAGTTCATACAGCTTTGATGGAATTAGTCCCAAGATATTAAAACTATCTGTACCATATATTGTAGATTCTCTTACATACCTCTTTAATCTATGTTTATCTAAATATTACTTTCCAGATGCATTTAAACATGCAAAAATTATCCCTCTGCACAAAAAAGGGAATTTAGATGATCCAAATAACTACAGACCAATTTCGCTGCTATCGTCCGTCTCAAAACCATTAGAACGTCATATCCATCACCATCTATCATCTTTTATTGAGAAACATAAACTGTTGTATATCAATCAGTCAGGATTTAGGAAACTACATTCATGTGAAACGGCTTTGTGTCGGATCACAAATTTGTGGCTAAAAGATATCAACAACAGGAAAGCAGTTGGTGTAGTGTTTATTGATTTAACAAAGGCTTTTGATTTAATTAATCACAATATACTACTAAAAAAGCTTAATGTTTACGGCGTCGATAACAATACGGAATCATTTTTTAGATCTTATTTGTTGAACCGTACGCAATCTGTTTTTTCACGAGGTGTTATTTCTTCTAAGAGACTGTTGCCAAGAGGCGTGCCACAGGGATCAATCTTAGGTCCCCTGTTGTTCTCCCTCTACATAAATGATCTCCCTTTATCAATTCAAAATGCAGTGTGTGATTTGTTCGCTGATGATACATCTTTACAATACTCTAGTCATAGCATCGATGAAATTAATTATCATTTAAATGCAAGCATGAAATCAGTGGAAGACTGGTGTGATTCAAATGACATGCTTGTTCACCCCCATAAAACCGAGTCTATGTTAATATGTGCACGTCAAAAAAGACAAGTCATAAAAGAAGCAAAATTAAAAATAATGTACAAAGATAAAACAATAAAACAAGTTGCAAAGCACAAATTATTAGGCATCGTCATCGATGAAAATCTTTCCTGGCACGATCAGATCCATAACCTAATCAAACAAGTCTCGTGTTGTGTGTTCCAGCTGTCACAGATAAAACACTTTCTCAACGAACATTCACGAAAAAAAGAATTATTTTGCTTTTGTTCAGGCTCGATTAGACTACTGCTCTATAATCTGGGGTAAATGTGCGCCATCTACTTTAAAACCACTTTGTTCATTGCAAAAACGAGCCATTAAGATGATCAGCTGTCAGAAGCAATCCGATCCTTCTATGCGTGATGTATTTAGGTACAATAGAATACTGCCTCTTCACTCATGTATAACATTCAACACTCTGATTCTTATACACAAAATTGTTCATGACGCATGCCCAGATTATTAAAATCAATAGTACATTTTCATCACCATCATGATTCGCTCAGATTCATTATTCCTAAAGCTAATTTAGATTTATTCAAAACAAGTTTCTCCTTCTGTGGCTGTAAAGAATGGAACAAACTTCCAGCAAAACACAGAAATATTTCCCAATTATCAGCTTTCAAAATGAAGTAAAGTTACTTCTTTTTGATACTCATGACTGACCTATGCGTAGACATTAGCCTGACTATACATACGTACTGGAGAAAAAAAAAGTGTAATGCTGATAAACGATGCAGTTGATTGAGATGTGTGTGTGTGTGTGTGTGTGTGTGTTGTGTGTGTGTGTGTGTGTGTGTGTGTGTGTGTGTGTGTGAGAGAGAGAGAGAGAGAGAGAGAGGGGGGAGGACAGGGAGCGAAAGAGAGAGAGAGAGAGAGAGAGAGAGAGAGAGAGAGAGGGGAGAGAGAGAGAGAGAGAGATTTTAAGCATGAAATCGTTATATTGATGTTATTTTGTAATTCGATGTTACCTTACTTTTTAAATTGTAGTTATTGTTGGGCAGAACTGTAAAAAGGCCTTCAATGAGCCTAATTCTCAACCCATTAAAGATTCATTCATTCATTCTTCTTCTTCTTCTTCTTCTTCTTCTTCTTCTTCTTCTTCATCTTCTCCTTCTTCTTCTTCTCCTTCTTCTTCTTCTTCTTCTTCTGCTGGTGCTGCTGGTACTGCTCCTGCTGCAGTTTCTTACGTTTCTTCTTTGTTGTCATTGGCTGTAGTTTATTTTCTCAATAATGCAAGCTTTTTTCTCGTTATGAACACCCCCACTCTTTTCTTTATTGGGTTGAATATTTTTCACCATATTATTTCCTCAAGATTCTCAGGAACTGAATGGTCAATTTCAGCTCCTTGATAGATAAAAACCAAGTAGTGAAAATGGCTGGAAACGGTGTCACACAAAAACACTGTCTAAGCAGCAAACATTGCTTTTTTAGCACGCAGTTTTCAGATGAGAGGTACAGAACGTGGCTCTAACAACGTGGAGCGATGAACTGTTTGTTGTGCTGTTTGGTGGTTTGTTTCGTTCTTTTCATTGCCCTGGGGGGTACGTACAGATTATGCATCCTCACGAGGAAATGTCTGTTCATAGAGTGCATTTCCCTGTTGCTTGTTTGGCCTGTTTGAAATGTTGGTTGTTGTTTGTTGTTGTTGTTGTTGTTGTTGGTGGTGGTGGTGGTGGTGGTGGTGGTGGTGGTGGTGTTTTCAGGGAGGGGGTGCGGTCGGGATGGTTACGGTTTTATTTTTCTTCTGTTTTGTTTGGTGTGTTTGGCGGGAGGACCGCGGGAGGCCTTGTTGTATGTAGGTCATGGAACGCCTTTTCTGTTACTTCGTTATTTTCACTTTTTTTTTCTTTTTTTTTTTTGGCATTAGTTGGGGGGTAGGGGTGGAGGTAGGTGTGGGCTTGCAGGAATGGGAGGTGGTGAAACATAGGATGCTTTTCTTCAATTAACTCAGATCTCTTTAGTTGTTATCAGCCTGTACTTTGTTTCGTTAATTTTCTGATATTCTTGCTCTCTAGCTTGCATCAACCAGTGACAAAACAGTTTCACGAATACCTCAAGGCCCATCTTCTATCAAGCACTGACAAAAAAAACCAACAGTTTAATGCAGAACTAAGAGTGCCTCGCGTATCACGCACTGACAAAACAAACAGTTAATGCAGACCTCAGGGTGCAGCTTGTACTAGACACTGACAAAACAGTATACGCAGGCTTCAGGGTGCAGCTTGTACTAGACACTGACAAAACAGTATACGCAGGCTTCAGTGTGTTACTTGTACTCCACCCTGACATTGCACACAGTTCATGCAGAAATCAGGGTACGGCTTGTATTACACCCTGACATCACAAACAGTTAAAGCAGAAATCAGGGTCCATCTTGTATTACACCCTGACATTACAAACAGTTAAAGCAGAAATCAGGGTCCATCTTGTATTACACCCTGACATTACACACAGTTCATTCAGAAATCAGGGTCCAGCTTGTATTCCACCCTGACATAACAGTTTGATGTGAATCCTTGACGCTGATAAAACAATTTGGTACAGGCCGCAGGATACAGCTGGTGCCTAACCCGGACATCACAATTGAATGCAGGCGTAGGGGTATAGATTATACAACAGGCACTGACATACCCAACAGTTTCATGTGAGTCTGATGGTGCATGCTGGTATGAAACACCCACATGAAAAAAAACCACTTGAATGCCGACCTCCAGGTCTGGTAGCCTGGATCACACATAGACATGGCGCAGAGTTTGGTGCTGACCTCAGGCACCGCTTGTATCATAACACTGGCATTGCAGACAATTCGATTCAGACCCCCTGGGTGCAGATTATGTAACACACGGAACAAGCTTTCCGACTAAGGTGAATGTTGTTAGCCCCGGCTCTGATGCACTGATGAGTGTCTCTTGATACAAAGTGGTGGGTTTGGGTTCCCATGGAGGCATTGATTGGTGTGTGTGTGTGTGTGTGTGTGTGTGTGTGTGTGGGTGTGGTGTGTGTGTGTGTGTGTGTGTGTGTGTGTGTGTGTGTGTGTGTGTGTGTGTGTGAGAACGAAGTGCTGACGGCTATTAATAGCTTGCCAAGCAGAAAATCCCCTGGAGCAGACGGCGTTTTGTATGACACTGTAAAACAGCGGAAGAAGAAGCTGGCCCCTGTTTTCTGCGCCATAGCCAACATTTGCTTGATTAACAGAAAAGTGCCAGCTGACTGGAAGCACGGAATTATTACCCTAATTCCAAAGAAGAATGGTGATCCCTCTGTGGTGGATGACTGGCGGCCTATCTCTCTTCTTCCAACTTCTTATAAACTCTTCATGAAGCTGATTCTCAGCCGCCAGATGCAGTGGATCGTGGGAACAGAGAGACTATCCAAACGTCAGAAGGGGTCCATGCCAAGGAATGGTCTCCAGGAGCATGTCTACTGCCTGCGGTCCAACATCAGTGACTTTATGCACACCTCCTCTACACTCTACACAGCATTCTTTGACATCAAGGATACTTTTGGCAGCATTGATCACGACTTCATGATCAATGAATTGAGGTCCTCCGGCTACCCCGAGGTGTTTGTAGACATCACCCGGGACATCTACAGCGCCTCTACATTCCAGGTGAAGACAGCAGCGGGGCTGACCAAATCCATCCAGCGTGGAAAAGGCATCATCCAAGGCTGCCCATGGAGCGTCATTGTCTTTGAACAAGGCATTGACAAGTGGCTCCGCTGGATCGAACAGCCCTATCCTCCGACGTGTAACCCGAACCCGGTGCAGGGATACGTGGATGATGTGTGTGCCTCAGGAACAACGGAGGATGCCATCAGCGAGGCAGTAAGGAAGACGGACCAGTTCATGGCCACATCAGGGATGGAAGTTAAACACCGCAAGTGTGCCATCCTGCACGGCAAGAGGTCTGGTAACCGCTGGTGCAGGAACGACCGCACTGTCGACACCTTCCTCTCCATCCAAGATCAGCCTCTGCCCATGTTCCATCGAGAGCAGGCTTACTCCTACCTGGGCTACGACTTCAACATCTGTAACACCGCCCTTTACAGCAGGCAGCTGATGTTGAGGTGACTTTTCCACAGTGCTGGACAAGATTGACGTTTCCCCCCTCCCTACAACTGCAAAGTTACAAGCAATAAACACCATGGCTTGCTCGAAGCTGAACTTTTATTTTTCAAACTTAATTTTCACAGTGAAACAGTTGAAGCAGATGGAGGACTGTATAGTTGGCCATGTCCGGGGCTGGCTGAAAATGAACACATCCCTACCAGGAGCTACCTGTTCACTTTGAGGGCTCAGGGTGGTCTCGGCATCCTGAACCCCGCAGCACTCTACAGCGCCAAGTACCTGTCCTTCCGGTTGTCTGTGCTCAACAGTGATGATGAGCGGGTTCGTGAGACAGCCCGCTCCTCGTTCGCGCTCCACATGTCAAAGAGGAGAGTGCCGGAAACAGCAGTGCCTGACAGAGCCTTTGGCGGTTTCCAGACCAACGAGAAGGGCGCCTTCAACAAGGCTTCTCGTGTGACATGGCCGCGGTCTGAATGGGTGCATTTCAATGAATTGTGCGTGCGTGAGGGTGTGTTGTGTGAGAAATGTGTGGAGGGAGCTATGTGTTAACATTCAAAGCAGATGAGGATGTGTGTCTCTCCACGGCTGACAGCAAAGCTGCATACTTCCTATGCAAAAAGCAGAATATGCAGAAGTTTTCAAAAGAGTGGAGAGAAAAAGACTGGCAGGGCCGCATTGTGAGAGAGAATGAGCAATTGATCATGTTATGTCTAACGCTATATTGCAAAATGTAAAATTGAAAGATAGCATGATCAGTTTTGTGGTGCGAGGGAGACTCCAACTGCTGCAGTGCAATAGTCTCATGGCACTGTACTATCCTCACGAGTGTGCCAGGCAATGCAATCTCTGCAATCACCCAACTGAAACCGAGTCGCATGTGCTAAATGGTTGCACAAGATACCAAGCCATGTATCAGGCAAGGCATAATCGGTTGGTTGAGGTGACAGCCAGACACATTCCTCAGACAGACACTGTTCGTGTCATTAAAGACACCCCCCTGACACCCGCATGTTTGGCATTAACTCTGAGCCTTTGCCTCCAGTGCCAGTAGGCCGGACATCACCATCATTGACCGCGATAGCCGCGAGGCCTTTCTTGTTGAAGTAGCGGTGCCTTTCGATGCCTTCATTGACGTTTGCTATGCTGCCAAATTGACAAGTACCTCCCACTGTGCATGGAAGTAAGCTCTTTTGGCTTCTCCTGCAGAATTGTGGTGCTCATCTTTGCAGTCTGGGGAACGTGCATAGGAGGGTACTCCAGGTCTACGGATGATTGGTGTTCCGTCCTACTCGGCAAAGTGGTTGGCAAAATATCTTAGTATCAGTGCCATAATCGGTTCTTTCAGAGTGTGGCAAAAGCGCTGTACTGACCTAAAGGTCTAAAGAAGAAAATGTCCATGCTCCGCACGCGCGCGCGCGTGCGCACGTGTGTGTAAAAGGGCACTCATTTCTGTAAGGCCCCTAATTGTTTGCATTTTCGTTATTTTGAGCAAATGTCTAAGCCTTCTGGTGTCGGCTATGTCCATGGTTGCCCTGATGATTGTGTTATCTTTTGTCTTCAGGAGATGAATTGCCTAGTTTTCATTGTGTTCATCACGTTTTCCTGAATTAAATATGTTGAGATGTGTGTGTGTGTGTGTGTGTGTGTGTGTGTGTGTGTGTGTGTGTGTTGTAGGAGGAGGAGGAGAAAGGGACGGGGGGGGGGGGGGCTTAGCTCCGGCCGGCTCCTACTCAGAATTGGAAACGTTATGAAGGTCAGTTCAACGTACTGAAACCACTCTTTCAAAATTCTGTTGATGGATACCTCTCTAAAAGCGCTGGTCACTCACGTTTCCTGACCAGTACTGCGGCAGTTGGCATCCCTGGGATCTAGCTGGTACTAGGACATATTCAAAGAACGGAAGAATCCGTTAAGTTGTGTTGCTTTGTGTTCTGTCGTGTTGTGCTGTAGTTTTCATCACTGGCATGAGGGCCAAACAATGACTGCTCTGCTATACACGGCTCTCACCACTGTCTTTCTACTGAATTTTGAATGACCTGTCATACCACTCTTTGTCTTTTGTCAATGCTTTAGTGCTTCATAATTCATCTGATAGAAAGGTCTTTCACGTTTGTTTATAGTTCTTATTTTGCCTTTTCCCTTTTTGACGTGTATTCTGTATAATAAATCATTCTCTCTCTCTCTCTCTCTCTCTCTCTCCTCTCTCTCTCTCTCTCTCTCTCTCTCTCTCTCTCTCTCTCTCTCTCGTCTGTATGTTGAGTGGTGGTGTGTGTGTGTGTGTGTGTGTGTGTGTGTGTGTGTGTGTGTGTGTGGTGTGTGTGTGTGTGTGAGAGAGAGAGAGAGAGAGAAAGAGAGAGAGAGAGAGAGAGAGAGAGAGAGAGGAGAGAGTATAGACACGAACTGGTACACTTCTCCACCAGAACAATGTTTGGAGGGAACCGAAATAGCCTCAGAATCAGACATTGCTTTCCTGCAGATTAGAAACAGCCCAGAAATCAGAAGATTTTATCGACCAGCACAAACAAACAAACAACAAACAAACAAACAAACGAACAATCTTGCCTAGTGCTATTATAAGCAGTTACAGAAGTTTCCAGGAAATTACGTCACTTCCGTAACGCACAATCACATTCCTGAACCGCGAAGCAAAGCACATCGGGACGAGAGAGAAGAGGATGTTTGGCAAGAAGGGAGAGGGGGTGGGCGGAGGAAGTGGAGAGGCCAGGGGATGGGGGGGGAGGGGGTCGGATACGGAGAGTGAAGGAGAGAGAGGGAGGGAAGGCATGAGGACAGCGTGAGTGGGACAGCCTTCCTTGTTCCCCGCGTGGCGATATATACGTGTTCATCGTCAATTCATCCTAGTGCTCCGCGACGCTTCATAATTACCAGGCATCCAACTGACGTTTGAGCATTGAAGAAATTCAAATCAAAGTGTGCAGCAGCCACTGGTGTCCAAAAGACAGAACATTGTGGTTGAGGCTTTCCTGGAAGGGAATTCCAAAGTGAAGCCATTAATGTCCGTGCCGGCGAATTTTTAAAGCGATAACTCGAGAATGCCCAAGATACAACCCAGACAGTCTTCACATTTTGACTTATTACATAGGAATGAAAAAGGCATGCGCACTTAATGCATGGAATTGCGTTTGTGCGCACACACATTCTCTCTCTCCTCTCTCTCTCTCTCTCCTCCTCTCTCCCCTATGTGTGAGTTTGTTAGGTAGCATCTTTGGGCTCTGGCAAAAGTACAATGTGTGTAGCAATTTCAACATTGATATGCAAATGCAGTTTTAAAACTGAAATGTGGTTTTGCACACTCAAAAAACAAAATTATTCGAAAGCGTTTCGTTTCTATCCAAAACTCGGGGAGAGCGGGACGGAGGGGGGGGGGGTTAAAAATTGTGTGAACTCTTCTTGCGCAAAAAAAATCTCAATTAATTGTTTTTAATCAATATCAATCATACTTGAACCTCATACAAAACTCCACAAATGTGAAGGGAATTCAAGCTAAAAAAATTACACTTTCGATCGATTCTGTAGTTCATAATACAAACAAACAATGATCATCGTGAAAGATATGTAAGTAATATCAACACCCCTTGGGTAGATACTACACTATGAAATCATTATCGTTTTTAAAATATTTACGATTGATATTGTTTGCGATGCCCAACGATAACGAAAGACTTACTGCATCGTGTTTTAGTGTATTGTTTTGCATTGCATCATATCATATTGTATTGTCAGGGGTTTTTTAACTTTTTTGTGGGCGGGAAAAGAAAGATGTCGGGATTAAGAAGGAGGGCAGTGATTTAAAGGGGATGCGGGAGGTGAATGGAGGGGACAGGGGTGAGGATAGGGAAATGGTAATGAGTAGGGAGAAATCGGCACATGCCCGGGTGAAGGGAACTAATTCGTCATTCCCAAGTAAAGGGGAAGCAACTGATCCAAGCCGAACACGGTTGTTTTGCTTTCCTTTACCTTTTCATTTATAAACATTCTCTGCTTTCTCCCCCCCTCCCCTTCTCTCTCTTTCTCTTTTCTTTTTTCTCTCCTCTCTCTCTCTCTCTCTCTCTCTCCTCTCTCTCTCTCTCTCTCTGTTAGTTGAATGTT
>CM031598.1:78070982-78078482 GCA_018398815.1 Conus ventricosus
GGAAAAGGTGATCAATCTCTTGTCAAGGCATCTCAGTCTTTGTCTCTGACATACAAGTCACAGAGAGAGAGAGAGAGAGAGAGAGAGAGAGAGAGAGAGAGAGACAGACAGACAGACAGACAGACAGACAGATAGAGACAGAGACAGAGACAGACAGACATACAGATAGACAGGCGGACGGACGGACAGACAAACAGAAAGAGGCAGACAGACAGACAGACAGACAGACAGGCAGACAGACAGATAGAGACAGAGACAGAGACAGACAGACATACAGATAGACAGGCGGACGGACGGACAGACAAACAGAAAGGAAATAGAGAGAGAAAGAGAGAGAGAAGAGAGAGAGACGGACAGACAGACGGACGGACAGACAGACAGAGATAGAGACAGACAGACAGACAGACAGACAGATAGATAGATAGACAGAGACATAGAGATGCAGAGAGATACACAAAAGACAGAGACAGAGGGAGAGAATCAACGAAGGAAGAGTCAAGCAGATGAAAGAGAGAGCGGGGGCGGGTGGGGGGTGGGGGGGGGGGCGAGAGATTAAAGAAGAAAGAAAATATGGAGAAAAAAAATGAAAGAAAAAAGTAAACATGTCATCAATGAACTGCGTACGTCTAGAAGTGAATGCCTGAAGCCACTAGAAGAAGGCGGGAAGGGGCAAGAGCAAGGGCAGAGAGACAGATTTCAGAAATACATTGGTTAGAAATAAGAAACGGTTCCAGCATAAAAATGAATGACAAATCAGGTAGAAACATGACTATAAAACAGACTGATTTTTTGTTGTGGTATTTCCCCCGGTCTTTCTCTGTCTTCTTTTTCTCATCATTTCCAACTTTCTAGTTTCTTTTGTTTTGTTTTGTATGTTTTGTTTCCTTTGTTTTTTTTTCACCTTTGTTTTCTTTTCCTTTCAGGCGATAAATTAACGCATTACAAATCTTTCAAGGAGCAATTTTAGCGTCTTTTATCATCAGTCCACTGCCATTTTTTGGTTTTCAATGTACATTTCTGGGAAGCTGTCGTGAGCCATTAGTCCGCAGCCTGAAGAAATGTCTGTGGTTTGAACTAAAGGATGTTAGAAGAGTAAGGGGTGAGGGAGGGGGTGTTGAGGGATTGGGTCTGGAGGTTGAATGACACTGACTTGGAATGGCCTGGTATAGACGGCTGACCCGAGTGAACATGAAGGCATTGCTGCCCATCAGGACTGGAACAACTGGTAAATCAGTCGTTTGACTGTTCTGGTTTGGTGTGGCAGTTTGAAATCCTCTCTTTGGAAGTTTTCTTAGTGTTCTTTGCTATTTCCTTTCATTAAAGGGTTCCTTCCATTAAAAAGGGTTTAAAAAGCAGTTTTCTGTGTTTGCGTTTTGTCCTTAGAATGCCTTGGTTTAAGAAAGGTTGTCTTTTGTTTTGTTCCGTAAAGCACTTCCTGTCTTTAAAGACTGGTCCGTTAATGATTTTCAGGTTGAACGTCCACATCCATTGAGGTGATGAAGCAGACGGGGATAATCGTTCTAGTAGAGTGGGAGAAAAGAGGCCTAGTGTACACTACATGTACCACTAGAACAACAAGATGGGCAGCAACTGTGGCAAATTTTATGACGAACAGTGACGTGTTTCGAACTCGGAATATATAATTATGAACTCGGTACTCTGACCACCAAAGCCAGCCAGGCAGGCAGCCACTCTGGTTATTGTTCCTTTTGTAAAACGGCTTCCTTTGGTTAAATGTCTTCCAAAGTCCATTGGTTATTTCCATTCTGAAAAGGCCTCCTTTGGTTAATATCTTCCAAAGGTCATTTGTTATGTCCTTTCAAAAACGACTTCCTTCGGTTAAACGTCCTCCATTGTCCTTTTTTTTAACTTTTTGTTCTAAAAAGATTTCCTTTGATTAAACGTCTTTGTAAGGTCATCTGGTATTTTCTGTCTTCAAAGGCTTCGTTTCAACAAAGACTTCTAAGACCTGGATTAAGATGTTTCCATTGGATAACAAATCTTCCAAAGACCATTTGTCAGTTTCTTTCTGTGAAGGCTTTCGTCAGTTAAAAGTCTTCCAAAGGCCATTTGTCATTTCCTCTTGTATGGTTACTTTCTTAAAATGCTGTCTGTTATTTCATTTCTTAAAAGGCTTCCTTTCAGTAAAAGTCCTCCAATTACCATTTGCTGTTTCCTTTCCTTAACGCCTTCCTTTAAATTAAGGTTCTAAAGGCTGTTTGCTATTTCTTTTCTGTTGAAATTTCCTTTTTTTTTTTTGAAAGCTTAAAAGCGGTACAGTTGTTTTCTTAAAAGCTTTCCGTTCCGACTAAAATCATTGTAATGTTTTCAACATCTAAGTTTTCTCCGTCTAAAAGTAAATCAAGCGTTGATAGAGGTCATCAGTTTCGAAAAGAATGTCGAATTAAGAAAATGATAATCTTGAAATGTATAGTATCTTGCTATGAATTTGTTGACAAACTGACATTCAACACAATGAAAAATGGGTGTCCACATACTTACATTCAACACAATGAAAAATGGTGTCCACACACTTACATTCAACACAATGAAAAATGGGTGTCCACATACTTACATTCAACACAATGAAAAATCGGTGTCCACATACTTACATTCAACACAATGAAAAATGGGTGTCCACATACTTACATTCAACACAATGAAAAATCGGTGTCGATGAAGTTATATTCAATATAATGAAAAATGTGTGTCCACATACTTACATTCAACTCAATCAAAAATGGGTGTCCAAAGTCTACCTCTATTTGTGTGTGCCATCAGAGCCGTGTACTTAAAAAGAATCCACCATGTGGATCAGAGCCGTGTAGTTAAAAAAGAATCAGCCATGTGGATGATAACTTTCATCAAAAGTGGGATGCGAAGCGAATCAATGCAAATTAAGAAGTCGGGCCCAGCTGACCTTTAAAACATTTTCAGTGTACCTTAAAAGAGTTTAGAGCAACCACATCAGAGCATAAGGGTTGTGTCATTTAGCCTTACTGAGGCTAGGATCCAGTCACGCTCTGTCTGCATACACCAATCGGCAGCTCGAAGAAAATGGTCCTGTGCCCTATTGGTCATGGCCCTAACAGGACGACCAATGAATCAGGGTTTGCAACTGAAACACTGTCCTGTTATTATTTTGATGAAGGAACACAGGACATATCTCTTCGCTGTTTCCCAATTGTCGGCTCGAGATTTTCACAGTTCTCACCGTTTCCTTGCTTCATTTCCTCGTTTCTCTCAGCACACGATTTCGGACCCAGACGAGAAAATACTGAATTAGCAAAAAGCATGAAAATCAGTATCCTATTCCTGTTTACTAAAGTAGTGTGTCTGCACTGTCAATTTAGTGCCAGCGTAAACCTCGACAGGAAAATCTCGCCAGAATCTCGCGGAGCGGCGAGACGTAAATCTCGTGATTTCCCCTTTGGCCTGCGACAGCTAGTCTGTGATTGTCCGAGAACAAAATGCTGGATCGGTCTGTGGACCAGTTATAATGTAGAATACGATCATGTGAGTAACTTGCCCTCTCCCATTCATTCCCTTTCATTTGATTTCGTTTTGCAGAGTTGTCGCGAGTTTGTTTTTCCCCGGATTCTGTGGTACTGAGTGATCAAGAGACACCATGAAAGTGGAAAACCGACCTGTGCACACACACTCACACACACACACACACACACACACACACACACCACACACACACACACACACACACACACACACACACACACACACACACACGCATGCACGCACGCACGTGCGCGCGCGCGCGCGCGCGCGCATGCTGTAGACTATAGATTATTATAATCCCATCACCACAATTCATCTTTAACCGTGTTGTACCAAATTAACAACAGCAACAACAACAACAACAACACAGAGGATCAGATGATGCACGTTATACACTCATTCTGTAGTCAATGTGTTTTGTGGGGTTTTTTTGGCATATTCTGGGTCTTTTTTTTTCTTTCCGACAACTGGGATGACTTCCCTTTTTCTTGTTGACGTGGTGACAGCTCTGAAAGGCACAGTGTGGCGGGCTGTATCAATTCAACACTGTGGGCTGTGTGGGCTGTTTCAATTCAACACTGTGGGCTGTATCAATTCAACACTGTGGGCTGTATCAATTCAACACTGTGGGCTGTATCAATTCAATACTGTGGGCTGTGTGGGCTGTATCAATTCAACACTGTGGGCTGTTTCAATTCAACACTGTGGGCTGTATCAATGCAACACTGTGGGCTGTATCAATTCAACACTGTGGGCTGTATCAATTCCACACTGTGGGCTGTATCAATTCAACACTGTGGGCTGTATCAATTCAATACTGTGGGCTGTGTCAATTCAACACTGACGCTGACTTCTCCAGTTACCTGTCACTCGTCTACGTCAGGTGAGTGTGGAAAAATAACCTTTTCACAGACTGGTTCGGAATGTGCATTATTGACCGTCATGAAAGAAACTGTCTCTAGGGGGCATCTTAAAATTGACACGCTATTTTTTCTTTAACATTTTGTGCAGACGGCGCGTTTCTTTAACAGCCTAAATGTAATTCGGGTCCTGTAAATTTTGTTAGCTGGTGTGGATGTAAAAATGGAACTAAAAAGTATGTTACTTATGTGTCAAATAAAAAAAATAATAATAATACGATAATGACATCAGACGGGTTTGTTAATGGATTCCATCAATGCCCAAAAGATGCAGGTTGCTTTCTCTTTGCGCAGCAATGATGCCATTGCAGTTGGGGAAACAACAATGAGGGCAATAATTTGAACGAAGAACTGAGATGCCAGGGAAAGAAACATGCTTTGATCCCTGAAAGAAACGAAGCTCGTGTCAAACCCATTTTGAACCAGATAGCAACTCTCTCGGCCGCTGTTCAAACTGGGCAAATGTCGCTTCTGTCGAACAAAGACTGTAAACTAACCCTTACCAAAACTGTAATAGTGGTTCAATCGATATGTATGAAACCTGAGAGGTTAGCGACGAAGCGTTTCATGTGAGAAAGTCTAACAGTGTGTACATCAGTGCATCTATGTAGGCTATTTTTAACACACCAAGAGGGGAAGGGGAAAAAAGCTTCAAAAAAGACCGGCAAAAAGAATAAAAGGAAAACAAAAAAAGGAGGAAAAAAAAAGAAACGGGCGAAGAAAAATAAGGAAGAAAAGAAGAAAAGAAAGAAAGGAATCACTATGAAAGCAAGGAAACTGCTTTCCTTTTCTTTTTTTTAATCTATTTTCTCGGCATGTTTGCGCTCTCTCTCTCTCTCTCTCTCTCTCTCTCTCTCTCTCTCTCTCTCTCTCTCTCTCTCTCTCTCTCTCTCTTCTGTATGTGTGTGTGTGTGTGTGTGTGTGTGTGTTCTTTTAGTTTTTAACTTTGGAGGTAAGACAGGGGCAGACTATATTGGGCCTGTTGCAAAATTGAGCAACTCCTCGTTCGCTTATGATTTAGAGGGCAACAGGGTTAGCTCGGCGCCGATTAGATCAGTACGACAAAGTTGTATGTACGACACGTGGCTCGTATCGTGCCATGTCAGAGAAAATTATTCAACTTCACAATTTTTTCGAGTATTTTCACTTTCATCTCAGCAGTAATCAAAATGCTCTAGCTTCAAAATTACAGAAAAAGCAGTTTATTGTTCAGATTTTCATGGCAGGTGTACTTTTTTGCATCCCGTTTCATCCGCCACCAGTTTCAGTCAGATTTTGTGAACTGGTGATGACTTTTAAGAATTCCCTTGTCCCTAGATTGAGTACCTTCGCTGAGCTTAGTAGCAGAGTGTAGAGGCTCAATACAGCAATAGTATGGCTCAAAGTTGGAAACAAATGCAGACTTTCATTTTTTTATGCAGATCTAGATGTTGCTCATTAGTATGTAAAACTTCTGTATTTTGTTTGAAAAATGTACCATTGACTTACTATCAAAATCAGCTCTTTGACCTCAGTTAAAGTGTGTCACTGGAACAAGTTTCAAGATGGTACGATGAAAGGGAATCATGGTATGAGATACCTGTCTTCATGAACAACATACCTGTCTTCATGAACAACAGGACACTTTGTTTCTTATTGATTGATTGACTGATTGTCAGACTGACTGTGTAGACCTTCATCGTGTGGACTTTTGTCTTGTGGGCATATGGTTTTGTGTTGAAGTATGTGTACTTTAGTGTTTCATAGATGTGACACCAGCCTATCCTCTGCCGTCTCCACGGTATGTCCGAGTTCAACCAACATTGTTTCTTGGAAATCCTGTTAACTGAGCTTCATTTCTACACTTCAAGTTTAGATATTTTCAGATCAACTTTTTTTTTCAGATCAACTTCCAGTGTAAAATGTGTTCAGAAGTACAAAATGTACGTCTTTGTAAGAGCATGCTCGGTGTAGGAACAGCGTGGCTCAATCTTAAGGATTTGACTTCTTTTGTCAGTAAAAACGGTTTTCGATGCATTTGTGGTAAATTTGGTTCTTGACTAGTTTCTCTGCTGCATTTGGGAGCCAGAGCCAATTCATTTATTTTTAATTCCTGATAAAGCAAGGTATGTAGAAATACAAAGAAGCATGCAGACTGTAGGGTCCCCTTTCCCTATTTTTTTGGTGATACCTTGAACAGGTTTGTACATCTTACATGGAAGTACACGACTAAGATAAAGAGGAAGAACTATGTGCACAAGAAAAAAATAATGGTGACAATGATAAAGATAACGAAAACCTCGACATTGATGATGATTACAATGACGATATTTGAAGGGGGAAAAGCTGCTGTAACTGGTAAAGAAGAAGCTCAAGTCATAACTGTTTTTGTGATGCGCATTCAAGCAATCCGTTGTATTTATGACACCAAGGCACTAAAGTTCCATTAGTGCATGAAGGGTGAATCTTTATGTTCTGTCTGATGCACTGATTTCAAGAAAGAAAGCGACAGGATCTCTCTCTCTCTCTCTCTCTCTCTCTCTCTCTCTCTCTCCTTCTCTCTCTCTCTCTCTCTCTCTCTCTCCTTCTCTCTCTCTCTCTCTCTCTCTCTCTCTATCTCTCTCTCTCTCTCTGTGAATGTGTCACATATCAATCAAAGTGATCTATCACTTGTCAAGCCATCCGTGCAGCCATGAAGGCAGCAGGTCATGTGATACGATCTCCCAGTTATCTCCCGCCTGTCAGTGACACGGGATACTGTTCTTCTTCCTCAGGCTCAATGTACAGTTAGCGCCCTGGGGAAAAGGGAGAAGACTGTTTGTCGTTCCATTTCTTTTGGAGGTGTGCGTCCAAAACAGTTTTATGTCGTGACGAACGTGAACCTTTGTACTAAACGCGGACTGCGTCTAGTCTCAGATCTAAATCTGAATTTGTGAATATGTATGACCAACAGTCATTCAGATCAGTTAACTAATCAGTGATTGATTGTTGATTGCTTTTTGCCAGATAATCATTAGCTAAATCAAGAAATGTATGCAGGCATGATCTGAAAATCAGACTCAGAAGATTACTATTTATATTTGCAAAA
>CM031598.1:78080982-78088482 GCA_018398815.1 Conus ventricosus
AACGATCATTAGAAAAAGATATCCTGATGACATATACGTGAAAATCATGTCACGCTAAACTAGCATCATGAATAAAAGAAACAGTAACAGTCAGTTCTTAATGAATTATTTTGTTAGGGCAACCATGTTGCAGACATCTCACGAGTGCAAGTGATTGTTTCTTAGTGTCTATTACATTTTGTCACCATATCCTTTTCATCTTCCCCGTCTGTTTTTGGAATGATTGGCCTGAGAGTAAATCCAAATAACCACATTTTTTCTAAGATTGGTTTACAGGTATGTATTCCACATATCCCGACGTTAATATGCCTGAGAAATACAGACTTTTACATCACTGGTCAGGAAGTTTGAGCAGCGCTCTCAGACACGCATTCGTTAAGAGAATGAAGCTCCCCTATGTGGCCCCAGTCTCCCCATTTGAGCCCGCAGCACACTCAACTCTTGGTAGGAGCTGGATGAGGCCGAAAAATTCCACAAATCACTCGCTCTGATGGGACTCGAACCCACGGCCTCCCAGCACCCACCACTGTACTACGGCGCCTGAGTCTTCCAATATCTCATACATTCAGTCGCAGCACGCGTGGAGCGGTCAGGGCAATCAGGACAGTCCACTGTCGTGTGTTCTCTCCTCCCGTCCTGTGGTGTCGCTCCAGATGCTGCGGATGTTTTAGGAGATGAAGTTCCCTGTTCTCTGCTTGGTGACAGACCATTTTAGGCCGTCCTTTCCATCCCTGGCATCATGATCTCCAGTTAAGAGCTTTGGTTGTCAGGACCTGAAGAAACGGTCAGGACATGGCCCCACCATACAGGCGTAACATGGAATCCTGGCATTGTTTTAGGCAATGCTATGTATATACCACTGTAATTTTAAAAAAAAGGTTTGAATAAACTCAGATTATGTTTGAAACAACGGCCAAGAGTAAATTTCTTTTATTTTATTGTGTAAGAAAGTAAATACTTCCACGATGAAATATGAATAATGGTAGTCACGTTACTCCTGGAATTACGTCAACACCATAGCGATTCCTCGTCAATAAAGTTTGTGCCATAAATGTAACATAACATAATATGTAAACATGATAACAGAAATTTTGAAATTTTATCAAGTGTACACCAAAGTTATAAGCAGCAGATGAGAGAGAGATTAATGAGTCTATGAGATCATAAAAGAGACTAGTCAAGTACTTTTAGAAAGGAGTCAACGTCATTTCAATTTCGTCTTTTCATTTTGAATTTGTTGTCCCGTCATTTGGCCTTCTTTTTTTTTAGTTTAGATGCACCACTTTTAGTCATTGTCAATAGATCAGAGAGAGGTCCAGAACATAAACCTGATTGTGGTCGGCGAAAGTGTGATGAAGGAGAGAATATTGATTTACAGTGGTGGAGAGGAAAAGTATACAAAATGAAAAGAGCAAGCCCAAGGACTATGCGTGGGGCACACTGAACATTCATAGAGCGAGGCTTGAAGAGAACCATTGGCAGGAACGATTCGGAGACGATCAGTGGTGCTGGAATAAAACCACGGAAGGACGGTAACAGAGAAGCCGAATGAGTTTTTCAAGCAGAACGGAGGAACTGATCGGTCGATACTTGCCCAAAACTGCACAGGCTCAGCAGACACATAGTAGCGAAACGTTGTCGAGAAAAGTCGGTAAGTCGTCGCCGATTTTAATGTAAGCAGTCTCGCTGCTATAGTCAGCACGGTAACCAGACTGAAGGCGGTAGACGATGGTGTTGCCATGAAATCGGTCCTTCAGCTGAGCAAAAACAGCTTTTCATCAACTGTGGCAAAGAAAGGAAAATACGGAGCAGGCCTTCCTTCTGTACATTTTCAGAGTCACGAATTGGAAAGAACAAATCTTTCAGCAACTTTGGCAAAGAAAGGAAGATACTGAACGGGCCTTCATTATTCATATTTTCAAAATCAAGATGGGCTTTTTCAGGAGAAGCCGGACAATTGCAGATTTGAAAGAGGATGGAAAAGAATCGGTGGACAGAGAGTTATTGTTGATGGAAAAGAATCGGTGGACAGAGTTATTGTTGATGGTGCCGGAGTGAGCCAGGTGCAGGCCATGACAGTGGCTGAGAAAGATGCAGGAAATGAACTAGTTCACTAGTTTTAACAAAAAAGTTCATCATGTTCTTTTTCATGACGGTTTCACACACAAGAAAAACAAGATGTAAGAGAAAATCCAGTGAATGGGAGGTAAGAAAATGGCATGTGGCTGTTAGTCTGGGAGTGAAGTGGAGTTTTAAGGTAAAAATTCTCATGTTATATGTAAGAGAGAGCAGATGTTTTTAAACGTGTATTGCATTCGCGTGCGTGCCTTAAAGTGCTTCCTTAATGACAAACATTTATGTAAATTTGAAACAGTCATTTTTAGTATTTATGAGTTTCTATAACAAAAAAAACCTTTTAAATGACATATTTCTTCACACTGGTATTGGAAATGAGGATCATATCTTTGTTGCTAAGAAACAAAACAAACAAATCAAATGTTATGAAATGTCCATCGTGTTCTTTGTGTAGCAGAGTAAATGCTCACCATTATTATTATGAATACTTATATAGCGCCTATCCTCGGCTAGAGACCAAGCTCTAAGCGCTTTACAATCCACACTCGTTTACACAACGGGCTGCCTACCTGAGTAATGCCGACTGAAGAGCTGCCAGCTGGCGCTTCATTCAGTCGTTTCCCGTGTCATCCAGTCAACATCGTTCAATTCGTTCACTCAGTTTCCTTACTTCCCTCATTCTTTCCATTTCTCACGCAGGGTGCATGCTATGTGTAACGTGTCATCCATACCAACGGCCAAACTGGCCTTCTCTTCCGAAACTATAGTATGCTTCACAGCGTGCGTGGCGAGAAAAAAAAACACCCCAGTGTAACTCTGCAGGGTCATACGAGCGACGTAACTAGCAGAAAGAGAGCGGCAGACTAAACAGAATTAACTTGGCAGTTCTAAATACAGACTGAAGCTTAAAACTAGGTTCAGCGATCAGATGTTGTAAACACGGGAAAGGAAACTACTGCAGTAAAAAAAAAAAAAAAAAAAAAAAAAAAAAAGGGCGCTGTTAAGATTTGCATGCAAACTGTGAAAGATTGGAAAAAGTCCTGTCAGGTGCCAGAGAAAGCGGAGAGGTTTATTACCGAAGGGAACGGAAAAGAATGTAATGCTTCGTTCTTTTCATGCCATCCTCTCTCTCTCTCTCTCTCTCTCTCTCTCTCTCTCTCTCTCTCTCTCTCATGCAACACTTTTCCCGACATTTGTCTGCGAGTGCATGTCTATAAAGCGAGTGAAAGTTTATCTGAAAGCACTCACGCACTGACACATTCGGTGATTACACCTACTCATGTAGGTGTGTAAGCGTAATGATCATTCCTCCATCCCCATCACCCTTCTCCTCATCACCACCTTCCTGCCCCTTACCTTCAAACTTCCCACGACTCCCCGCGAAACCACTGCCCTCTTCCTCCCATTCCTCTCCCTTCTCCATCCCCACCATGAGTCTCCTCCCTTTGCTTGACTCTCGCTCCTCTGGCAACTCCCCCCCCCCCCCCCCCCCCCCATCCCCACACACACACACACACCCTTCACCATCTTTCCCGGTCTCCATTTATCTCCCTTACCCTTTCCTTTTCATTGTTATGAAGACAGAAAAGTGCAGGGCGAGGTTTTATCTCACTACGATGAAATACGAGAGTGGATTGAAGTTACATTGGGCTCTGTTGGCATCTGCTGCCAAACTGTGCTCCCTCCCCCTCTCTCTCTCTCTCTCTCTCTCTCTCTCTCTCTCTCTCTCTCTCTCTCTCTCTCTCTCTCTCTCTCTCTCTCTCTCTCTCCTTCTCTTGTGTGTGTGTGTGTGTGTGTGTGTGTGTGTGTGTGTGTGTGTGTGACCCGAACTTAGAGATGAAAGGTATTTCTCCACAAGAAAAAACATTTTAATGTACTCCATTTCTTGTTGACAAGAGAAGGCAGATGACAGTTCACGCACAGTGAAAACAAAACAACAACAACAACAAAAAACCACACCTTAATGACAGCGGATCATCCAGCAGACCCAGAGGAACTAAACACTGCTCCAGAGGACGAAAGGGTGTGGGCATCACAGGTCTTCACTGTGTTGTTACTGCTATGATGGGTGCTGAAAGGCAGCAGAGACAGACAGGGAAGCCTGCACAGACTGTCAACAAAGACACGACGACAAACAAACGGGAAAAAAAAGATGCAAAACAGACTGACAGACAGACAGGCGGACTGACAAACAGACAGAGCAGAGGTCAAAGACAAAACACAGAGACGTGGTAAAGGGGGGAGATAATAACAAAAAGGCGATGACCTGAGACAAGAAATATGCGACGCGCAGCCAGAGAGACAGACTGTGTTCGTGTGTCCATGTGTGTGTGTATCTTTATGTGTCTGAGAGAGAGAGAGAGAGAGAGAGAGAGAGAGAGAGAGAGAGGGTGAAGGAGAGGCAGGCAGACAGAGAGAGAGAGTGAGTGAGTGAGTGTGAGAGAGAGAGAGAGAGAGAGAGATCAAAGACAACAGATAGAGAAGGGAAAAGAGTAGGAAGGAAGAAGAAGGAGGAGGAGAAGGAGAGAGTCAAAGCAGAGAAAAGCTTATAAGATGAAAGATGACTGAAGCTTCCTTGCGCCTACCAAAAAGTAACTTGAACAAAAGGAAAAAAGAAGGTGAAGAAGAAAACATGGTCAAAGTGTCCAAATTTCTGTCGTTCCTGCAACGCCTGTGTCTTTCTTTGCCTTGTTGTACGCTTTTCTCCCAGCTTTTCGTTCTTCCAAAGAAATGCATGTGGATTCGCACGCACGCACGCACGCACAGCACAGAGAGGGACGCGTGCGCGCGCGCGTACACACACACACACACACACACACACACACACACACACACACACACACACACACATACACACACACACACGCACACACACACACACACACACACACACAACACAAACAAAACACAACACAACACACACACACACACACACACACACACACACACACAACACACACACAGGCGCGCGCGAGCAAATATACACATCAGAGAGAGAGAGAGAGAGAGTACCTTCTTTTAATCCCTAGACGAAATACACCGGAGCCATTTTGACATTTCTTCCATTCATTTTAAAGAAATGAAGACATCAAAGACTACACTCTCTCTCTCTCTCTCTCTCTCTCTCTCTCTCTCTCTGTCTCGTACTTTTAATCTGTTGAACTCACGAAAGTTTTTCGAAGTGAAACACGTTTTCATTTTTCGGAAAGCTCGAAATGAAAGAATTGGTGTGTGTGTGTGTGTGTGTGTGTGTGTGTGTGTGTGTGTGTGTGTGTGTGTGTGTGTGTGTGCGTGCGTGCGTGCGTGCGTGCGTGCGTGCGTGCGTGCGTGCGTGCCTGCGTGCGTGCGTGCGTGCGTGTGTGTGTAAATAATGAGTGAACATACTTAGGAAATATTTTCTGCATGACCTCTGTCCCGCAAAGATGACGTTTATTGTTATCTGCACAAAAAATGTAGTGAGTGTTAAAGGGAAACAAGCTGTATAAGAAACTGCAGTGATCAGAGTATTTAACCTCTTTTTTTCTCTCTTCTTGTTTTTTGTTTGTTTGTTTGTTTGTTTGTTGTTGTTTTTTTGCTTTTCACTTCTGTCCCTGTTATTTGTAAACATTAATGTATATGTCAGCCTACGTGACTTCTTCAGATGTGTAAACATCCTTGTGATGAATGCAGAGAACCTTTGGAGTTGGTCTGTCGAGGAACTGCATGTTCAGACCGTTTGGAGTTGGTGATGCGCTGGGGACTCGGTGAGAACTGTTAACGACACAGTCTCTAGGTGTTTGACAAAGTGGACGAATTTCGGTGTTATTCTAGTCTGTGTTTCTTTTATTCTGGTACTGTTTATGTCAGCTCGTCAGAGTAATGCTTCATTGTCACTGGTAGTTTTGTCATTTTTATATTTCAGATGTTCTAACTTTAGCATGTTGTTCTTTTGTTGGTTTTTTTTTTTTTTAATTTCTTTTTAGTCCGCTTTGCATTAAAGGCTACTTTTTTTCTGCAGACAACTTTTGTTTATCTATATGCGTAAACAGGAGAGGCAGTCTGCTTACATTTGACTTACGTTTGATAAATACATCTGACAGCAGAATGAAAGGCCCAGGGAACGGGGGGGGGGGGGGGGGGGGGAGGGTGGAGGTAGTGTATGCACATGTAAATCTGACAAAAACTACCTGATGGCAAGCACAGAAGGTGCAGGTAGCAGTCAGCACTAACACCAGCAGACGATTTATCAGGTTTTCACCGCGTTGAACGCTTACTTCGTCAACATCCTCGGTCATCAGTCCCCTTTCTCCACTTCCTGTCACTGCCAGCCCCCCCCCCCTCCCTACCCCCCCCCCCCCCCCCCCCCGCACCCCCCCCCCCCCCACCCCCACCCCTTCTCGTGACCACTTCCGCCTTCTTTCTATTGGTTCAGTCTTCTGCCGTTGGGCGGCGTTCCGAAATCTCCTGATCTTTGATTAACGTACCGCCTCTGTCTCTGCCATTTTGGCAGTTACTATTTGTGCACCTCTCAAGATGAAAGGTTAATCCCAGACACCTATTTCTGTCAGGCAGTGTCGTCGCGATTCCTTTTTTTTTCTTCTAAAACCAACAGCTCGTATATACTGAAAACTTGCATTGTCAGCTTGACGTGGTAGAATGGTGCAGCATGCATGAATTGTTTTCTTTCTCGCTTCATTTTTTTTTTGTCCAAATATTTATCCTTCTTTATTTCTTTTTTTTTTTCAGCTCACATTTTTCAAAGGATGTTGCTCATTCCAAAATGCACACACTAAAGTATTACAACAATAAAACATAAATAGTCTGTCAGTGTGACAACATGAAACTGATGGACTGTCACAGAAAGTTAATATACACCACAGTTCAGCATAAGAATCATAATATGGAGTCCCAACTGTAAAATAGCGTAAAACAGAGATTTGCAGTCTTCGTTGCATACAGATCTGTCACAAACTACCGTGTGCAGCATTAACTTAACTGGAGAATAAGCAAGCAATGAAGAGAAAAAACACGGGAAAAAAGATTAAAACACTAACGTAGTCTTTCGATTTTACACATAAGTAACACGCATCTAGGAACATCATTTCGAAATTCGTAAAAGACTGTATATAAAACAAAACACTATTTATTCATATCAAACAAAATAGGTGTGTGAGTGTGAGTGAGAGAGAGAGAAACTGAGGGAGATTTTATTTGCTTCTGAATTTGGGTAGCAATAAATTTGCTTTTAGCTTCAGTGCAATACACAGTGTATACAGTGCATAGATACAAATGCCCAGTGCGTATTCATATGCAGGATTGTATACACGTGAAAGAATGCGTGCTCGCGCTCGTGTGTTTGTGTCTGGGCGTGTGTGTTTGTGTACATGTGCGTGCGTGCGTGCGTGCGTGCGTGTTTACCTAGGACGGAAATTTTATTGTGTGCCC
>CM031598.1:78093482-78095982 GCA_018398815.1 Conus ventricosus
TCTGTCAGTGTGTTTTAATAAAATGAAAAATAAAGATTCATGCTGAATGGCGACCGCAGGTGTGTGTGTGTGTGTGTGTGTGTGTGTGTGTGTGTGTGTGTGTGTGTGTGTGTGTGTGTGTGTGTGCCTGTCTCTGTCTGTCTGTGTATGTGTGTCTGTGTGTTTGTGAGACTGTGTGTGGCTGATGGGCTGGCTGTCTGCCCATCTGTTAAAAACGAATTCTCATCCACAAGGATTAGGTTATTTTGAAAGAAAAAAAAGTTGTTAAGGATTAAAATTGGCGTTTGTTAGTTGCATTAGTTTTATGGGAAAAGAGAACGTGGAAGGAAGAAATCGTTGGCTTGTTCAATTTCGTATGCCATGTTCTTGTTTACGAAGTTGACCCGCACACGCGCACGCGTTCACATGCACACAAATACGCGCACGCACACCACACGTAATCATGCATGCTCGCACGCACTCGCGCGCAAGTGCCGGCGTTTTACTCTAAATGCAAATTGTTTTATATTTGTTCTCATCAGATTAGTGATTTCACTGGGTGGCAAATATTTTTATCAGTTGCTTACTCTACATGCAAATTGTTTTATATCATTTCATCAGATTGGTGATTTCACTTGGGTGACAAAAAATTTCTTCAGTTGCCATATCATGAGAGAATGGAGATAGAGAGTGGAGGGGGGGGGGGTCAGTGGATGCGGTGAGTGCGGAGGGAGAGGAGGGGCGTTGAAAAGAGACAGAAAGAAAGAAGAACCAAGAGCTGTCCTCATTTTGCAAAACGCGAAGTGTTTCGAAGCTGCTTTGTAAAAGGCATCTCACACGATGAAATACAAACGAATATAGCCAAACATTGTTTTATGACAAGATAAGCGTGCAGCACGTGTTTCCCGTGTCGCACTCTGCACAAACTGGGTATTCAAGTGTACGTGCTTTCATTTCACCACTTGTTTTACATTAGCGAAAAGCGCGTCATGCAAATGACATTGTGATCGATGGATGGCGCTGGTTGTAGATTTGTGACTATGTTTTGCTTGAAAAACAAAGAAGATCCAAAACAAGGACAACAATAACAGTCTTATTAACAACAACAGTGAAGATTACATGCGTGTTTACCTCCTGAAGAACCAAGGAGCTCAAGGCGTTTTCAACGCGGGTGAAAATCTAGAAAGAAAAAAATTAAAACCAGGATCAAACTAAAAAGCGTTAATCCGCACGTCTGTCTCATTCCCAAATATAAATCGTCAGCCTCCTCATTCCTAAGTCCCTGATTTTATTTCTCCCACGCTCCCAGCCTCCATTCCCCCTCTATCAATCTTGGCTGAGGACTATGATGTTAAAGCCATGTTGTTTGATGGAGGTCAGTGGGTTGTCATCAGTTTTGGTTGGAGACTGTGGTGTTTTGATTATCATATCGGAGGGAGGGCAGCGGAGACTAGTGTTTTAATTATCATATTAGAGGGAGGGCGGCGGAGACTGTAGTGTTTTTAATTATCATATTAGAGGGAGGGCTGCGGAGACTGTAGTGTTTTAATTATCATATTAGAGGGAGGGCGGCGGAGACTGTGGTGTTTTAATTATCATATTAGAGGGAGGGCGGCGGAGACTGTGGTGTTTTAATTATCATATTAGAGGGAGGGCTGCGGAGACTGTGGTGTTTTAATTATCATATTGGAGGGAGGGCTGCGGAGACTGTGGTGTTTTAATTATCATATTGGAGGGAGGGCTGCGGAGACTGTGGTGTTTTAATTATCATATTAGAGGGAGGGCTGCGGAGACTGTGGTGTTTTAATTATCATATTAGAGGGAGGGCTGCAGAGACTGTAGTGTTTTAATTATCATATTAGAGGGAGCGCTGCAGAGACTGTAGTGTTTTAATTATCATATTGGAGGGAGGGCTGCGGAGACTGTGGTGTTTTAATTATCATATCGGAGGGAGGGCTGCGGAGACTGTGGTGTTTTAATTATCATATCGGAGGGAGGGCTGCGGAGACTGTGGTGTTTTAATTATCATATCGGAGGGAGGGCTGCGGAGACTGTGGTGTTTTAATTATCATATCGGAGGGAGGGCTGCGGAGACTGTGGTGTTTTAATTATCATATCGGAGGGAGGGCTGCGGAGACTGTGGTGTTTTAATTATCATATCGTAGGGAGGGCTGCGGAGACTGTAGTGTTTTAATTATCATATCGGAGGGAGGGCTGCGGAGACTGTGGTGTTTTAATTATCATATTGGAGGGAGGACTGTGGAGACTGTGGTGTTTTAATTATCATATCGTAGGGAGGGCTGCGGAGACTGTGGTGTTTTAATTATCATATTGGAGGAGGGCTGCGGAGACTGTGGTGTTTTAATTATCATATCGTAGGGAGGGCTGCGGAGACTGTGGTGTTTTAATTATCATATTGGAGGGAGGGCTGCGGAGACTGTAGTGTTTTAATTATCATATTGGAGGGAGGACTGCGGAGACTGTGGTGTTTTAATTATCATATTGGAGGGAGGACTGTGGA
>CM031598.1:78100982-78105982 GCA_018398815.1 Conus ventricosus
ACTTCCATAAAAAACGCGAAAGCAAAACAAGCTGAAGGTTAGGGGCGAATTTTATTGGTCACAATTGTACAGAGTGGAAGCGAGAATTCAACGTGATTTGATTCATTACACCGGTAATGTGTAAAAATGTCATCAGCAATATGTCTTTGTGTGGAAAATCCAAGGTCACGTGACAAACCAGCTTGAAGTCCTAATACCGTGTGTGGCCACCATTTGCATGGACAACTGCTTGACACCTGCGGCTCATTGAGTGGACCAGATGGTTGATGCGTCCCCTTGGCACACCAGCCCACACATGGACGATGGCCTGGTGAAGTTGAGCCGCTGTTGCTGGTCGTGGACGCAGGAGGTCCAACCGTCTGCCAAGTTCATCCCAAAAATGTTCTATTGGGTTTAAATCGGGACTGAGGGCTGGCCAGGGCAGCACATTGACGTTGTTATGCTGAAGAAATTGCTGGGTGGCCCTGGCTGTGTGTGGTCTTGCATTGTCCTGTTGGAATTTCCAGTTTGGGTGTTGCGCAAAAAAAGGAACGACATGGGGTCTGAGCACCTGGTGGATGTAGCGCTGTGCATTGACACCCTGTCCACGACCAGGACCAATGTTCTGAAAGATGACTGGTCCTATGGCGTGGTTAATGTCAATTCCACCCCATATCATAACGTTCGGGCCTCCCCAGGTGTTCCGCTCTACCACACAGGAGTCAGCATAGCGTTCACCGGGTCGACGCCATATTCTGACACGACCGTCAGCCATGTCAATACAAAAACGGCTCTCATCTGAGAACAGTATGCGTCCCCACTGCTGCCTGCGCCAGTTGATTCGGGCTTGTGCCCACTGCAGCCTGTCCTGCCGGTGTCTTGGTGTCTGTACCGGACCTCTGTGAGGACGCCTACATGCCAGCCCGTTCTCCTGAAGACGCCGCCGCACAGTGTTGAGGCTGATTCGTTGCTAGAGATTCCCAGGCACCTGTCGAGCAGTGTTAGCGGCTGTTTGCCGCCTGTCCCGCAGATGGGTTCGAACAAAATGGCGATCCTCTCTTGGTGTGGTGACCCGAGGACGGCCTGGCCGGGGACGATCATCAGTGGTACCAGTGACTCGCATGCGGTGCTGCAGACGATAGATGGTTGAGATGCGGACGTTAAAGATGTTGGCGACCTGCCTGGCATCCACACCAGCCTCCAGATGGCCTAGGGCACGATTGCGTTCCTCTGCTCGTAGTCTTGGCATCTCTGTAGCGCTCAGACGGCAAGTCGTTATCTGAACCTTGTAGCGCGGCTTTATAAAGGCTGCATGCCTGCGTACTTGTCGCTGGTTAACTTTGCTCTGCATGGTGTGCACGTGCCTCACATGCAGCAACCAGTTTGCCATTTTTGTTGACCCTCCAATGCCGGAAATGATGTGTTGCTCACACAATTTTTTCACTGCACGTGAGTCTTGGACCCAAACAACTTGCCACAATGGTTCAATATCGTATATTCACCCCTTTTTACCCGAAAAATAGCCTTTCAATTTTTCGCGTTTTTATGGAAGTCAGTATATATATAGAGAGAGAAGGGGAGGAGAGATGAATGTATAAATAGATAGATATATATAGAGAGAGAGATAAACAGAGAGAGATAGATAGATAGATAGATAGATAGATAGATAGATAGATAGATAGATAGATAGATAGATAGATAGATAGATAGATAGATCGATCGACTTACAGACATTTATCAACATACGTACATGACAGAAAGAGAAAAAATGAATTTCTTTAATAATAAAAAAAATTACTAAACAAGCTAGTCTCTTCAGAGTCTTTCCATTCAGATTCCTCTAAATCCTTCCTACAATCAAGATCAGTCCTGTGTTTCACAAAACAAGTCAAATCGGAATCTCTTCTAACTGTGCACCGCCATCGTCTCCACCACCCCCCACCCCCTCCCCCCATCCCTCCTTCTTCCCTCCACCTTATCCCCATTCACCAGGAATAGAAAAGCCTCTGTGGTTGGTGAGCAATGTGACTCAATTCTGACTCTTCATGTCGTCTGTATGCACTGGCTGAAGGGATGGTATCCGTAAGATTCGTGCTCTGTGTGATGGCAAAATAGGACAGATGGTACCCGTAAGATTCGTGCTCTGTGTTATGGCAAGAGAGAGCAGGGGGTATCCGTAAGATTCGTGCTCTGTGTGATGGCAAGATAGGACAGATGGTACCCGTAAGATTCGTGCTCTGTGTGATGGCAAGATAGGAAAATACGCTGTTGGAAATATAAGCATTTTCTTATTTCTTACTCCAAAAACTAGCGGGAAAGAACGATTTGGGAGTCAGTGATGCCACAACTTGTTAAGCACATGAAACGCTATATTTCTTTTTTTTTAATTTAAAAAAAAATTAAAAAAACTAATGACCGTAGTGACAGTACGCTGTTACACCGTGTCTAGGGGAAGGTTGTTGTTTTTTCGTGTAAGGCGGAGCCTCAAAAGTCTCCTTCCGCCGCATTAACCTCCCCTGAACCGAATCAAGTGCTCCTTTCAGTCCTGATGTTGGCTCCGGCGGTTAACTGGGCTATAAGCAACATGAACTGAATCAAGTGCTCCTTTCAGTCCTATAAACAACATGAACCGATAGAAAGGCATCCGTTTACTCCTGTGCGCACAGGCAAACGATCCTACGAGTGATTTGAACTCACGTTCGTCAGTTTCACAGCAGAACTTTTAAGTCATAAATTTTCACTGCGGTTCACTTCACAGAGGGTGACCATGAAAATTAGCTGTGGTTGTTAGTTGCTGCGATTCAGGAAAGATTGCCCTAAAAGGGTTACCAACCGTCTTTGAGTGTGTGTGTGTGTGTGTGTGTGTGTGTGTGTGTGTGTGTGTGTGTGTGTGTGTGTGTGTTTGTGTGTGTGTGTGTGTGTGTGTGTGCGTGCGTGCGTGCGTGTGTGCGTGCGTGCGCACGGGCGAGAGTACGCGCGCACGCGCGCGCGTGCGCGTGTGTGTGTGTGTGTGTGTGTGTGTGTGTGTGTGTGTGTGTGTGTGTGTGTGTGTGTGTGTGCGTGCGTGTCTGTGTCTGTGTTGTTCTATGTGTGTGTGTGTGTGTGTGTGTGTGTGTGTGTGTGTGTGTGTGTGTGTGTGTTGTATGTGCGCATGTATGTTGTATGTTGTGTTTTGTGTGTGTGTGTGTGTGTGTGTGTGTGTGTGTGTGTGTGTGTGTGTGTGTGTGTGAGTGTGTGGGGTGTGTGTGTGTGTGTGTGTGTGTGTGTGTGTGTGTGTGTGTGTGTGTGTGTGTGTGTGTGTCTATACGAGAGAGAGAGAGGGAGAGAGACAGAGAGAGACAGAGACAGACAGAGAATTCTCTCTGATGTGAATCGATTCGTTGGTTGCGGAAGTCTCACACCCTGAAACTGAAACGTGAAAGACGATGCCGAGGGCAAGATTCATTGCCAAGCCGGTGACACACTTCATATCAGTGTCGGTCACATTTCATAGTTCAGACCTGCCGAACCGCAGCAACAGCTTGCAGCAGACATCGACGTGGCATATTTCTAATTCGTTATTTTCGAAAACTACATTATGTTTATTTCATAAGCTCAGTATGTCTGTCCCTTTGATGTGTGGTCGGTGAAGTAGGTTTCAAGCGCTAACCTACATTCCTCATGATCGTACCAAACAAAAATCAAACACCCCACTTCCATATTGCCGGCTTCTTCTTAAGATAGGAAGAAGAAGCGGGTGAATGAGACAGACAGACAGGCAGACAGACAGACAGACAGAGACAGAGACAGAAAGAGACAGAGACAGAGACAGACACAGAAGGACAGAGAAACCGAGAGAGATAGTCAGAGAGAAAGACAGAGATAGAGACAGACAGACAGACAGACAGACAGATGACAGCAGCGTCAAAGGTTACTGTGTTTCGCTTTTTTTTCTTTTCTTTTCTTTTTTTTTTCTTTTTGTTGAGAATCTTTCGCAAGAGACAGAATAATTCCACTGCAATGGCTTCTTTCCTTTTTTTTTTCTTTCTTTCCATTCTTTCTTCCTTCACGCCTTTTCTCTTGTGTTCCTTTCTTTATCTTTTACAGCTGACAAAAAAAAAAAGATTATGTATCAAATATCAGTATGGTAAGCTACAGAGACTTTCCTCAAGGGCTCACTGTGTAAGCATTTTCACCTTGAATTCAACTGGCTCTCGAGAAGCTCAGTCAACAAAACAATACCTCGAAATCTATTGATTTTGCTGGATCTGTCATCGTTGCTGAAGCATGGCTGGTCCAACCCAAACCGCCATGACAACCCGTGAACAGGAACAGACATGTAAATGATTTCACACCGTTTCGGTTACATTACAGAAAAGGAGGAGTGATTTGAACCCTATAAGCATGAACCTTTGTAGGAAAATCACCCAGCAAACCATACATGACCCTTTCAAGATTATTGCCACGTGAAAAATGGCCACTAGAATCTGTCATGGGTAAACTGCACATACATGCATGTATCTGTGCAGTATACACAACTATAAAAAATTATGATATATACGTTTCAAACATCGATATACTGAGGTCAAACAAAACTTGGTGCGCTGAGAAGTTGAGGGGGGGGGGGGGCATCCAGCCATACCATTTATATTTTTGCCGCAATCTGTTTACCAAAGTCTTTATAGACATCATTGTAAAACATTTCAATGCAACAAGGGATGTCTTTTTGAAAAGAAAAAAAGGGGGGAGGGTTATATTGGCTCATTCCTAAGATTGTATACATAAGAAGTGACATGTTGTAAATCGTAATATTAGAAAGAAATAAAGCAAAAGCTTTTTGGATCAAAAGCAGGCAAATGGGTCACAAAGATAGAGAAGCAGTGAGCGGCAGTTAAGAAAGATGGTTAAATTTCTTGGGTCACAAAGATAGAGAAGCAGTGAGCGGCAGTTAAGAAAGATGGTTAAATTTCTTGGGTCACAAAGATAGAGAAGCAGTGAGCGGCAGTTAAGAAAGATGGTTAAATTTCTTGGGTCACAAAGAT
>CM031598.1:78120982-78123482 GCA_018398815.1 Conus ventricosus
GTTAATTCGAAAACTTATTGATAAAAATTCGCCGAAAAACGTTGACAAACGAATCACACAAGACAAAACACGACGCGTTTCGGCCTCGTAGGTCTTCTTCAGGCAAGATACACAACGCTCACGACAACGGAAATGAGTAAGTAATCACTTATTCAACGTTTTTCGGCGGATCTTTATCAGTTATTTTTCCAGTCTGTTAAGATTTCCGCCCGCAGTCGCCTCACTTTGCAACTGGGTCCGAATGTTTGAATTCAGTTCATGTTGTTCAGAGCTCATCCAGCCACAGCGGTCTATATTTGACGGTCTTAAAGTCAGCATTGATTCTATTTATGGTTATAAAAAATCAAAATTTGCCATTAGTAATCGAGTTCATTTCCAGCATACCCAAAATACCTGAAAATTACATCCATTTTCCACAAAATCTTAGACTGAATGAAAAATATTCATCTGTATTTGGAACCAGAAATGGCATCTGGCGGAACATTCCTAAGCAATGTGCTTATGGAGACTGCTGTAAGATGTGTACGTTTGATGCCATGTAAATACCAACATTGTTAGAACATGTTTCCCTGTGAGAAGATCGTCATAGTCGGTCAGTATGTCCACTTCCTGTGTCCTCCTCATCTAAACAGGCCTGGTCTAGTTTGGCGTGCCACTGTCGATTCTCCCGACTGCTAGTTTCCTCAGCAATGTTTCTTGGAATACTTGGTCAAGTGGCTCCTGAAAGACAGAGTAGAGAAGCCTCACCCAGTAGTCGACAAAGATCTTCCATTACCTCCAGCAGTTGAGTCACACTTGACTTTTTTTTTTCTTTTATCGAAATCCAGGCTGATTTGCAGCATCAAGTTTGTTTTCTGACAACTGTGTTACAATGTGGGGTAACTCTTGCTCCCACATTGTATACTGTTCCCTGCCTCATTTTACATTTACTTGTGTTACAGTGGTATTGCTTACAAGGACGAAGCACCGTTGTTTTGGAAGTTATGCGCATGAACTGTTTTACCAAGAGAACAACGTTTATCTTCCTTGTTCATACTTTGCTAATTACATTTTCCGCATTGCTGGACACTACCTTTCATCATAATTATGTTTGGGTGGGTTTTTTTTACCTATTTCTCCACAAAAACGTCTAAAAGGCTGTGACCCATCTGTCAAGGAGAATAAAGAAAAGAGTAGGTACTGTGGGGAAAGATAGATTACCTGATAAGCAGATCTGAGAAGGTAAAGATTTCCGCCGCTCTGGGACAGCCTTGAGGCAGCCAAATAAAAAAAAATCGATGGATTTCCCCACTACGAAGGACCGAACCCGTTGCAACACCCCTGCCCCGTTCCGCGAGACTGGGGTCAGACAGGGAGCCGTGTCACTACCCGAGCGCCTCTCACAACGACATAACGACCTGCAGTGTTGGGACGGTGATTATGACAACAAAGAATCTCCGGCAAAATGAATAGAGTCATGGAACGTAAAGCGAACACCTTCAGGCCTCAGAAAAGTCGGAGTATAGTTGGAAATAGGCGTCCCTGAGTTTGTTTTTGAAACCAGACGAGGGGAGATCGTTGTCTTTGAAACCAGACAAGAGGAGATAACTGTCTTTGAAACCAGACGACAAGAGGAGATGAGTGTCTTTGAAACCAGGTGACAAGAGGATATAAGTGTTTTTGAAACCAGACGACAAGAGCAGATGATTGTCTCCGGAAGACAAGAGGTGATGATTGTCTTTGAAACCAGACGGCAAGAGGAAAAATTTGTCTTTGAATCCGGACAAGAGGAGATAATTGCCTTTGAAACCACACAAGAGGAAATAATGGTCTTTGAAACCAGGTAACAAGAGAAGATACTTGTCTTTGAAACCAGACGACAAGAGGAAATAATTGTCTTCAAAACCAGACGACAAGGGGAGATGCTTGCCTTCAATTGTTAGGCAAGATAACATGGCGTGGCGTGATGGCTTGGTGAAAAAATAGCTTGTCCCGGAAGAGAAATCCTAAGTCCCCGATTCGAGCCTTCAAAGGGAAGATTTATTGTTGCTGGGATTATCTCCCCTCCTTTTCTCTACTCCTCCTAAAATAGGGTTCTGGGTGCTTAGTATTTTTCAGAAGAAACCTTATATCCAGGTCCTGTTGGCCACGTCCATTAAACGAACACGTGTCAACAAGGAAGTTCTCCCCGGGCAAATTCATATTTGACAAGAAACCACACACAAAAACATACTCAGGCAGACAGAAAAGTATCTAGCGCCGAAATGTTGATGCGCTCCGTCCCGCGACTGAGCAATCCTGACTTCATTTAATTTACAGCGACGGTACATAGCGTATGATTGAAGTCGTTCTTTTTCCATGAACTTGAAAGACGTGAAGCTCTGTACGGATTTTGAGGACTAAAACACATTGTTAACGTACTGACTTTAGCGCTGATATTACTGATACTGAGAGCAAGGATGTCATGCATTACAAGTCAACACATTGCTCATTCCATATGAAATATTCTTTGTCAGTGTTA
>CM031598.1:78133482-78135982 GCA_018398815.1 Conus ventricosus
ATATATCATTCATCAAAGCATCGTTCATTGTACTGAGGGGCGTCATGAGCTTGGACGTGGAATGTCTGTGGGTTCAAGTGAAGCCTATTCCAGCCTCTCATCTGGCTGGATATACATATAAGAATCCTGACGCCTCTCTTCCTTGGTATAGTCAGTTTGCGCTGATGATGGGTGATATACAAAAAAGATAAGCAGAGTGTCATTCTCCTTGATGTTGATGTTGATCTGTTACAGGCAGCCAGCCGAGGATGATACCACCACGCTCCTTGGCTTAAATCAGTTTAGTCGTACTCCAACCAGAGTCGTCACGGCAATTTCTTTCACATTGCTTTCTTGACACCAGGGGCGGATCAGACAATGATTGAGGGGTAAGTGAGTCCCAAACGGAGGACGGGTTGCACTAACAGCGAAATTTCTTAATGGGGGGGAGGTGGGGGAGGGGAGTGGTGGGGGGGAGGGGAGGTGTAGGGTGGAGGGGAGGTGTAGGGTGGAAAAGAAAGGGGAGAGTGGAGAGAGACAGAAGAGAGAAGAGAAACATGGTGGAGATGTGGTAATAGCCGACAGGTGTACAATATACAGATTTTTGGAAAACTGGGGTGAGATGGAGGGCGGAACAAGACACAGATTTTTGTCAGAACGGGGAGCGGGTGGGGGACATGCCAATTTGCAAAAAATGGGGGAGGAGACGGACCCTCCACCGCAGTCTGCAAGGTGCATTGGAGGCCTCTCCTGCCAGATAATAAGTATCTATCCACTGCACATTTTGTGAATCCCTTTTTTTTCAAGAAGGGGGTGTCTAGAACCTCATGAACCCCTTGATCCGCCCCTGCAGACGTCTATACGAAAAACAAAGGTACGGTATCCAATGTAGGTGTGTAACAAAACATCTTCGGCACTTTTCAATCATGTGTACATGATCTTGCGAGCTTCCACCACCACAGAATAAGGTCCCTACAACTGTACAATGGTGCCCCTTCCAGAAATCCAATTTAGATGAAAAATGTTTTTAAGATAATAAGTTCATTTCTCTTTTCTATGTCCTGGATTACATATATCCAATTTTTTTTAATGTGCTTTCGAAACAAGATCTTTCTTGTTAACTTTTACTGCCTAAGTAGCTAATCCAGAACATCATTATTGCCCTTCCCCTCCGAGATGCACTGAAAGCTGCGAAAAGGGAGGCAGAATTTTAAAAAGCATAGAAAGACAGCATTATTTACAGATGTCCTATTATTAAGGTGAGCTTTTAAAGACGGCGCAGACTAGTTGAAAAAGAAAGAAGATTCCATTGTATCCCCATGTCATTCGCCGACTCTCTCAACGATCATTTTCTTAGATCAGCCGATTCATTACACAGGGATGTCAACTACCCGTCATTCGATTGATATAAAGCCCCTGCCATTATACGGTCGTTTCGCCAGAGACGATTTAGGACATAGATTCATTTAGCATTCCATGGCCCGCTGCTCATGACGCTGGTTCCTTGATTCAAAACTGAGAAAGCTCTGGCCTCCGACAATATCAACACACCCAGAGACAGACAAACAGACAGGTTGACAGACAGAGGGACGAACGAACGAACGAACGAAAATTTGTAATCAGTATAGGCCATGGCCCCTTCTGATGGGGGTACAGTATAAGAATCATCATTCATACAACACGGTAATCGTCTGACAGCAAGTAGCTGACAGAAAAGCTTATCCAATATACACAGTAACTGTAACAGCTAAGTTCATTCAACTGCGCAAAAGAGTGCGCCTCTTAAAGGCGTTGTATAAGTACATGGAAATGTTCTTTAAAACTCCTTCATTTTGATTTGCCATAAGTAAAGCGGCTCAAAATGAACAAGGGTCTTCATGAAATTTCTTTGGAATACATTCACGCCATAAATCCTGAAGTGCAGAACGACAACGTAAAAAAAATGTAACTCATCTTCATTTGCCTCTTTGCCTGAGGGACACAGCATATCAATGTGTTGAGACTTTGTATGTCGGTGCTGATGTACTTTGACATCCGTGGTTCCGAATCTGAATCTTGTCAGATAACTTTTAATATGCCTATCACTATCAAGTGTCCCTATGTCTGTAATATTGACAGACAGAGGGAGAAAGAGAGAGTCAGACAGAATTTCATCATCATACTTTGACACTTTCCTTGGCAATCGTTTTTAATGAGTGAAAAAACGCATTATACATTATTCAATAAAAAAAATATGAATAATGAGACAGGTCATGTAGGTGAATTGAATCAAAGAAAAAGCATTTTAATTCATGATCACAAAATGAGATTTCTGTCATATTTCGACGGGGTTGCATCAGGTGATCTAAAGTTTTTCTTTGAAACTTTGCCACGATGACCAAAAAGCGATTCACCCCACAGAACACATTGTTGTACTTATAGCAGTGTCGATGGTGGTGGTTTCTGTTGTCTGTTGTTGTTGTTGTTGTTTCAGAGTATCTTTCATAAAAGAATAAGAAAACAACTATCCATAACTTCAAAG
>CM031598.1:78150982-78203482 GCA_018398815.1 Conus ventricosus
GACTGAAGGGAGAGAAGTATGGGTGGTTGGCAGAATGGTAAGGATGCATGCGAAAGACGTATGAAGACATGAGAAAAGGTATGGATGCATGGGGAGACAGATATGGATGCATCAGAGTGAGGTATGGATGCATCAGAGTGAGGTATGGATGCATCAGAGTGAGGTATGGATGCACGGGTTTCAGGTATGGTATGGATGCATGGGGAGAGAGTAAATCGCATAAGAATATACATACCAATAATGGACATTTATGCGGCGATTTCTTTTTTAAGGCCTAGGCGCTTTACAATACTTACAAATTGAAAATGCAATCGTTGGTAGTCCAGATAGATCACAAGAGACAGCTAACGTTTACTTTTAAAATCATGCTTTAAAACATATTTTTTTCAACATTTCACAAGTAAATACTAGTTGAAATGTACAGAATACTTGTTGAAATGTACAGAATACTTGTTGAAATGTACAGAATACTTGTTGAAATGTACAGAATACTTGTTGAAATGTACAGCTACTGGCAAAAATCAAGTTATGCATAGTAATGCAACGAGCGTACACTCACACGCATACAAACACACACACGCGCGCGCGCACGCACGCACGTGCCCAACACACCATACTTTTCATCAAACTCTCTCTTCTGCATCCACGCACACAAACACACAAACAACCACACCTGTTCAACTAACTGACACAAGCGCACACGCACACAAACACAAACAAAATGCACAAACAGAAAATCCAAGGGGAGCAGTCTAAAGGCTTGCCTGAAGAGGTGGGATTTTAAATTCACATTGAAGGCAGAATGAGAAGAGCAACGGCCTGCAGAAAAAGGCAGTGGATTCCAGAATGGGTCTGCTAAAGTACAAAGAATACGTCCACGATGTTGTTTTCTCTTGATGCAGAGGGTGCACAAAATAGTCTGTTACCAGCAAAAAAGTGATGAGGTCTGCATAGAGTTTTAAAGTAGCTGAGACAAATACAGAGCAGCGTGTTCTGCGACAACCTGAAAGCAGAAACACCAGTTTGTACTTAATTATCTCTTCTACTGGAAGCCAAAGATGTTTTCTAAGAACTTGGCTTGCAGTGAAAGGTTTTAGAAGATCAGTAAATGATCCTTGTCACGGCATTCTGGACCTATTGAAACGGTTCTATCAATGTCGCTGGATGGTTGGCTCGTAGGGAATGACAGCAGTCCAGTCTTGACAGGGTGGATGAGATCACTCGTTATTTGGTAGCATCACCGACGGATGGAACTGAGAGTCTGATTTCCATGTATGGCACATTACATGTTTTCGTAATAAAACTGCTTCAATGTCAGATCATCGTCAAAAAGGAAACCTAGGCAGCGCACTGCGTGAGTAAACCCATTGTCGATGTTGGTATGCGAAAAAGAATTGTTGGAAGAGTTGAGAATCGGAAAGTCTCTGTTTTATTGTGATGGAGTTTCAGTTTATTCTGTTCCGACCCCATCTGGACTTGTTAAAGACTCCGTGAAGTGTCTCGGTTGGTTCTGTGTCATTTGGAGGTAGTTCAGAGTAATGGAGACGTGTACTGAGCGCGAATGTCATTTCGTGACGGACAGAATGTTTCTGTGTAAGACTGGTCAGAGGGACTGTGTAAATTACAAGCAGAGGACCCTGCACGGAGCCCTGGGTAGCGACGCATGTGAGAGTGGCATGGATGTATGGGACACAGGTATGGATGTATGTGACAGAGGTATGGATGTATGGGACACAGGTATGGATGTATGGGACACAGGTATGGATGTATGGGACACAGGTATGGATGTATGGGACACAGGTATGGATGTATGGAACACAGGTATGGATGCATGGGACACAGGTATGGATGTATAGGGCAGAGGTATAGATGCATGGGACAGAAGTATAAATGCAAAAAGAGTTGGTGGATGCATGGAAGACTGGTATGGATGCATTGTGGCGCAGCTTGCGGCCAAGGACAAAAGCATGGACATGTGGTGAGAGAGATGCGTATATATGAGAAAGCGGTGTGGACGCACCGGGAGCGTCAGTGGATGCTTGAGAGGTGGATACGGATGCATGTGACGGAGGTATTGATCCATGGGAGAAAGAGATATGGAGCCATAGGATAGCGAACAGATGCATGGGGGGAGAGCTATAGATGCGTTTGAGAGTGAATGAATGCGTGGAGGAGAACTTCGCATGCATAATGAAGCGAATGGATACATGAGGTAGAGGATGATGGATGTGTAAGAGAGTGTCTGGATACACGGGACACAGAGAGCTGCTTAGGAGAGCTGATGGACTCAGGGATGAGAGACACGGGTACACAGGAGAGTAGATATGTGCAAGAGAGAGGGTAATGAGGATGAAAGGTATGAATGCACAAGAAAGCAGACATATGCAAGGGAGAAAGGGGCGGACGCACTGGACCGCAGGTGAATGCAACGTAAAGAGCAGGTGGGTGCAGGAGAGAACGGATGGAGGGGTGGAAGCAAGACTGAATGGGTGGGCTGGATGCGAAGGAGAGAGGTGTGGATGCACACAAGAAGGCAGACAGGAGCAAGGAAGATACGTATGGATTTATGGGAGAGTGGGCTGGTACTAGGCAGAGAGCTATGGATGCATGATAGAGACATACGGAGGGATGCGAGAGAGAGAGAGAGAGAGAGAGAGAGAGAGAGAGAGAGAGGCAAGGATGCCTAGGCGAGCAGATGTCTATAGGGGAGAGAAGCGTGGATACATAGGAGAGGGTTCGTTTCATGCGCTTGGACGGGAGGAGATGCTGTGGATATTCTTGACAGGGAGTTGGGTCCGGTGGAGGACAACTGCTGTGAACACTAGGTGCGTGCACACCACTTGGCAGGCACTTTGAAAGAAGAACAGGAAAGACGGGGAAGGGATCTTGGGAGCCGGGGAACAGGAGGGGGGGGGGGCCAAAGATGGTAAAAAACATAGGTTAGGAAGGAAGGAAAGACAGAAGGAAGGAAGGAAGGTGCACCAACGGTCTTCACCTCGTTAACAGGACTGTCAGGTTCTGCGACACTTCCTTGATACGAGGACGTCGTTTCCTACTTCAGGTCTCCCTCCTCTGGCAGTCTTCACGGGGCGGAAACTAGCGGACTATTAGGACGCTCCTCTGTGTGCATAGTCAAGGGATCAATCAGCCGGCCTGCCTGTCGGCATGTTCTCTGTCTGTCTGTCTGTCTGTCTGTCTGTCTCTCTCTCTCTCTCTCTCTCTCTCTCTCTCTCTCTCTCTCTCTCTCTCTCTCTCTCTCTCTCTCTCTCTCCTCTCTCTCTCTCTGAGACAAAGACACAGTGTGTGTGTGTGTGTGAATGTGCGTGTGTGTGCATCTGTGCGTGTGTCTGTCTCTGTGTGTGTGTCTGTGTGTATCAGTGTAACAGTGCATGTATGCTTCTCTGTGTCTCTCTGTATGTGCGCCTTAGGATTGTTGCCATTATTCACAACAGCAAACAAAACAAGAAAGACCGACAGCAGTTCTCAGGCCCCAATCAATTACGGATAGATGTCAGGGGCGAAGCAGTAACTGATTTATTTTTCCGGGGAAAAATGACCCCATGGTTATGTCTACCCACGAAGGATCGGGCGGGCAGACTGCACGAGGGAGGGGAGGGGGGGGGGGGGAACTGGAGTGGATGGCAAACAAGACTACGCAAACCAGCAGCAAATCACATACGTCAATTGTTAAAGGATGCTTTTCTTTCTGTTTGCGACTGCACTAAAAGTACCTCCCCTCTCTCTCTCCTCTCTCTCTCCCTCCCTCCCCTCCCAGGACGTTGTACATTGTAAATTTGAAATATTTGTTGAATTGTATGAGTTCTTTTTCTTTAGATTTTATGTCTTTATCACTGTCTCTTAATGCAGTAATTGTAACCCCCCCCCCCCCCCCCCCCCCCCCCCCCACACACACACACACACACACACCCTTGCCAACAGGGCTTGCTTGCTAATAGCAATAAAAAAAATTGTGTCAGTGTCTCTCTCTCTCTCTCTCTCTCGCTCTCTCTCTCTCTCTCTCTCTCTCTCTCTCTCTCTCTCTCTCTCTCTCTCTCTCTCTCTCTCTCTCAACGACTGTTAAATGTTTAGCTGATTATCATTAAAATGGAGAAAAGCTTATGTAATAGGCAACAAAATAAATAGGTGTGTGTTTTGTTTTTTGTTTGTTTGTTGTTGTTTTTTTAGGTCGGAGGATGGGGTCGATCTAAGCTATAATTTATAGCTGTTATTATTGGTGACGCTGGTGGTAATTTTACGTACGTCTTCCCACATGGCTGCAAATGTAATATATGATATAAACGTGTCAGACTTTTTCTACATAATGTTGGACACGAAAGGAGATGTAGATCAGATCAGTCTGTTAAATGTTACGGTATAATCTTGACAAAACTTGAAAGCAAGGTATATTATGTTCTTGTATGTATTAATGAAGGACGAAATGGTCAGGGAAAAAAAAAACAGAAGATAATTTGAAGAGCAAGCAGGTTTGGGGGCAGGATGTAATACAGTTGATCTATTTTTGCATCACACGGAATCATTATCAAAAAGTTTTAAAAACAAAGAAAGTAAAATTTAGTAGTGCTCCCGTTGCCTTCAGGCATATGATTCTATGTATTAAAACCTGCTTTTGGTGATTTCAAAAGAAAGTGGACTTTAAGATCAACTTATTTTGCCTTGGAGATATTCATGATGATACGTTGGCTTGTGTCTGCAATAAATCTAAAGGACATTGATAACCTCGAAAGATTCAGAAGAGAGCAGCACGGTTTGTAACAGGGAACCATATCAGAGAGAAGGGAAATACTAGGAAGAACATGAGGAAATTAGAATGGAAGCCCTTAGAAGAGAGAAGAGCTTTTATCAAACTTAATATCTTCTTCAAAGGCAGAGTTAAACTAATTGATATCCCAGTGGAACAACTAGTATTGAATAAAAGTAGCACCAGGTGTGGCGGTCAATGTTATGCCATACCTGCATCAAATATTGACAGCCACTTACATTCATTTTATCCTAGTTCTGTACGGCTGTGGAACTCACTGCCGGGTGCCATCAAGATTGCACAAATGCAGTCTCATTTAAAAATCAAATTGATACGACAGTCTTGAGATCTGCATATTGACGATTTTCTATTTTAACTTCCCCAGATATTTTATGGTTACCTGGGCCTGAATCTGGCCATTGCTTTTAACTTTTTGAATATCGTGTGCGACCCCTTGTTGCCAAATTTTGTTCCAGGGCCCATCAGGCTGAGTCGCACTTTATTTTAGTTTAGTTTACTTTCTAACATGCGCGCTGGTGACCTACTCGTTTTCGAGTGAACCAGTCTTTTAGGAAGAAGAAAAAGAAGAAATGCTATGATGATTGTTTTGATTGTCCAAGATGTGTAAAACAAGGGTGTCTGCTGGAGCCTTCATTTGTTTTCATTGTTTGTCAGCGAACTAGTCAGTGGTTTGTCTAGATCAGGAAAGCATGTATTCAGCTGTTCCTGGTGCTGTAAACATCTGCTGGATTGTTATAGACTATCGATGCTCGTCTGAAACATGATTGAGTTCTTGAACTGTAAAACTCAATAGCCCTAGGGAATGATAATTGATCGGTAACGTTTGACTGCTGACCTCGAAAAAAAGGTATAATTGTATTTAGACCGAGTGCAAGTTGGGAAAAGTTGGTTTAAGGATATGAAAGGGCTAAAGTAACAGATTGACAAGAAGATCCTTGGATGCTTTCCATAATGAAGTGAGTATTAATTAGTGTGGCTTGATGGCTTTGTCAAAGTTTGTGGAAAAGGGAGGACAGGTTTTTATCAAACGTTAAAACTTTTTTTTTAAAGAAAAGAAAAAGAAAAAGAAAAGAAAAGAAAGAAGAAAAGAAAGAGAAAAAAACTAGGTCCAAGCTTATTTTGGAAACTGAATCACGAATTGAACCCATCTGGACCTGTGCAACAACAATTAAAAAAATTGGGCTTGGATTTAGAATGTACACAAACTGAGTCAGTGCGCTCAGATGTACCACAATAAAATATCTGTATACCTCCGTACATATTTCATACAAAACCGGACGAACGTTTAATAGTTTGCCTATGTCTAGACTATGTAGACAAGCATACGATCTGCTGTTACCCTTTACGAATCTGGACATTTCAATTCAGTATCCAATGTACACAAAATTTGTATGAAATTGAATTTGGGATTGACTCAATGCATTTAAAAACACTCATTTCAGATTGAAAGGACATTGGGTGTAGCAGACAGTCTGCCGGAGTGTGCGCCATGCATGCAAGGATAAGGCAATGTGAACAGCGAGAAAGAGGACACAGACAGTGTGCCGGGGTGTGTGCAAGGATAAGGCAATGTGGACAGCGAGAAAGAGGACACAGATAGTCTGCCGGGGTGTGTGCAATGGTAAAGCAATGTGAACAGTGAGAAAGAGGACACAGACAGTCTGCCGGGGTGTGTGCAATGGTAAAGCAATGTGAACAGCGAGAAAGAGAACACAGACAGTCTGCCGGGGTGTGTGCAAGGATAAGGCAATGTGGACAGCGAGAAAGAGGACACAGACAGTCTGCCGGGGTGTGTACAAGGGTAGGGCAATGTAGACAGTGAGAAAGAGGACACAGACAGTGTGCCGGGGTGTGTGCAATGGTAAAGCAATGTGAACAGCGAGAAAGAGGACACAGACAGTCTCAAGGGGTGTGTGCAATGGTAAAGCAATGTGAACAGCGAGAAAGAGGACACAGACAGAATTCACACCAAGTGGCAACCACTCAGACAAACAGGAGGACTCAAAACACAAGTGTGATTGCACAATCATCACATACAATTTAAAACCAATAAATCGTTTCAGTTCTCACATGCACTTACAATTGCGATGTGACGCATGATGGCATTCACAAAATCCCAGCAATCATGGAAATGGCCTCAGAATAATAAACACCGTTCATAGTAATTGAACGGATTAAGTATTCCGGAGGGTGTCGCACGGAAATTTTACCACTTGATGGCTGTGCTCAGATAATACTTCCAATCGCAGGTAGGGAAAAAATGCAAACAAAACAATGTTTGCAACCCTTCTCCGGTGCACAGGGTAATTTACTTGTACACTCCTCACACATTAACTCCCTGTCCACAAATGAGGTGTTTCCTGGAACACACCGCACACGCATACACACACACACACACACACACACACACACACACACACACACACACACACACACACACACACACACACACACTTTTTTGCTTAGACCCTTCCCCCGTCTCCGTACCTGCTGGAGGCATCATTCTCGAGAGCAAGCTGAAGGTGTGCACAGCAGTTGTTCTCCCCACACTCCTCTATGCATGTGAAGCGTGGACAGTGTACCAACGGCATGCCAGGAAGCTGAATCATTTCTACACAACCTGCCTTAAAAAAATGTTAAACACAAAATGGCAGGACAAAATCCCAGACACAGAGGTGCTCCACCAAGTAGGCCTGCCGAGCATCTACATCATCCTGATGCTGTCTCATCTTCGATGGGCAGGTCATGTAGCTCGCATGCCAGACCACCGGCTATCCAAGAGACTCTTCAATGGTAAACTGCAACAAGGAAAGCGTTCCTATGGAGGTCAGAAGAAACGATTTAAAGACACTCTCAAAATATCCTTGAAAGCGTTTAACATCAGCCCGGACACATTGGAACAAACTGCTATGGATCGGGCTAGGCGCCAATTTATGTGAAGAAAGGGGGACAGCTGTTGCGCAACGAAAGAGACAGGCAAGGAAAACCCGCAGTCAAGGGCAGGTTTGCACGCATCGGCTTGATCAGCCACCTGCGTACGCAAAAATCATCTCACCACCCCACCCCACCCTCCCCGTCAACCCCTAGACGACTGGGTTACAATACGTTGCCGCAAATGCTCTCTACCGCGAGAATACATTACCGCAAAGTCGTATATTACGATACCGCAAAAAGACTTGCTACTTTACCGCAAATAGATTTTGTTGATTTCTGTAGCCTTTTTGCTCTGTTGGAGTTTCAGCTTGTCCATGAACGCAAATATGCTAGGGTGTGGAGAATAAAACATGTCGCCAAATTCCCTGTGGAACCGTTCGCAGGCGTTAGTGGTCTGCTTCCTTGTCAAGTCACGTGAGGCCCACATGGCAGACGGGAATGGACCATCGATGTAGGTCTGGCAACTCCAACAGAGCAAAACGTACATGAAAATCAGAGCAGCAAATTCAGGCGCACTTGCACTCGCCCGCCGAGACGTGGAGAAGCAGAACAACCTGCTTGAAATACAGGCAGCCTATCACCATGGAGCCATTACTCAGTCAAACCATGTGTGGAGGCTGGCACTAAGGTACCAGCCCGTCCGAATGTGATGACGCTCTCCAGCTGATGTGATGCTGAACTGTGATTGAGTTTTAATGCCAAATTTTACTGTTAATGTTTAATTAAATTCAGAGACAAAGTAGTAGATGCTGAACGTGATTTTGAATGCAAGGTTTTTTTTAAGGTACCTTTTTTAATGCCAAATTCAGAGACAAAGTACTGTGGTACTGTCAAAAGTACCTGTTGAACAGATTTGCGGTAACGTATTCCTGCAGATTGCGGTTTTGTAGCATCGGTTTTGCGGAAATGATATACCCACTTACGCTATAATGTGGCTTTTTTTGCGGTAACGTGGTGCTACCGACGACTGAAGTGGTCCTCGTCGAGTCGACGGACGAACAATAACACCTGCTGGAGGGATGGTCCCTCCTCCCCCCTCCCTCCGCACCCCTGAACCCCACCCTTCTCTGACCTCACCCAGATCGTCTGCCAAGGGAGGTTATCTGTATGTCTGGCCACTCAGGATGCGCAGGTTATGAAGGATCAGCGTGGAGCGGCACGTCTTAGCTGTGACAGCAATGCCTGTAATATAGGTGTGTAACACAGTAAGAAGGAGTTTGTCGCAAGGAAAAAGAACTTGATGGTGATCTGAAACCATCCCCAGTCTGCGCTGTGTGACTTGTCCCCCTTTTTGGCTCATTAGTCTCTCCGTGTTCTCGCCCCTGCCTGCAGTAGGTGAGACTACGAGACTGTTGTGTTAACTGAGCTTTTCCCCTTTGAGGGTGAACCGAGGAAATCTTCGGAAATAAAAATCAAGCCACAAAATCTTTGTCTGTTAGGACCTGTGCCGTCCCGCTTGCTTTTCTGGTAACTATGTGAGAAAGGATTTATAATTGGTACCACTTGCTTTTCTGGTAACTATGTGAATAAGTATTTGTTATTGGTACCGCTTTCTTTTCTAGTAACTATGTGAAAAAAGATTTGTTATTGGTATCGCTTTCTTTTCTAGTAACTATGTGAAAAGGGATTTGTTATTGGTACCGCTTGCTTTTCTGGTAACTATGTGAAAAAGGATTTGTTATTGGTACTGCTGGCTTTTCTGGTAACTATGTGAAAAGGGATTTGTTATTGGTACCGCTTGCTTTTCTGGTAACTATGTGAAAAAGGATTTGTTGTTGGTACCGTTTGCTTTTCTGGTAACTGTGTGAAAAAGGATTTGTTGTTGGTACTGCTGGCTTTTCTGGTAACTATGTGAAAAAGGATTTGTTATCGGTACCACTTGCTTTTCTGGTAACTATGTGAAAAAGGATTTGTTTTTGGTACTGCTGGCTTTTCTGGTAACTATGTGAAAAAGGATTTGTTATCGGTACCGCTTGCTTTTCTGGTAACTATGTGAAAAAGGATTTGTTATTGGTACCGCTTGCTTTTCTGGTAACTATGTGAAAAAGGATTTGTTATTGGTACCGCTTGCTTTTCTGGTAACTATGTGAAAAGGGATTTGTTGTTGGTGCCGGTCGGCTGAGGTCATGTTTTCTGTAATTTGGATTTTTTTCCCGATAACTCTTTCTCCCTTTGGTTTGGCTAGAATTACATGGAGAACTCCTCTTCGTAGTCTAGTTGAGAGCAAGTCGCAAATGGAATATGTGTGTAGGGGCATTTTTGTGGATACCCCCTGCGCCCTCAGGATTATAGGGTACCTTCATCCTACCTCTATTGAATTTGGCTCCGGAGAGGGAGTTACGGGAATCGAAGTGTAAACTTTAAATAGAAAGTTTTCGTCGTGGTGGTGGTGGTGGTTGTGTGTGTGTGTGTGTGTGTGTGTGTGTGTGTGTGTGTGTGTGTGTGTGTGTGTGTGTGTAAATGGCAGCCTTTTACTTTTTTTTCTTTTTTTTCTTTTTTTTTTGTTTTTTTTTTTTTTTTGGGGGGGGGGGGGGGGACTTTTCGATTTCCTGATTTTTTCCCTTTTACAGAGTGCATCACATTGCTGTAATATTTGTCCGGAAGTAATCTTTAAAGACCATTGCTTTTTTCATATTAATTATGCATTTACAGTCCGTAGTGGTGCTGCTAATAATTATGTAAGAAAAATTACCTCTATGCACAGATATAGAGCTAAGCTGATTCCACTCGACAATTCTTTATCTACAACGGAAAAGGTAACAAAAATGAACATATTGCCTCTACCAAACCTAGTAAACTTAACAGCATGGTATTGATGTTCAAAGTCCATACAAATATGGCACCACCCTATCTCGCTGAGTCTGTAGAAATGGTAACAAATCGTTATAACACAGATAACCTTTTTTTACCATGTGTCCGCATCGATGTGTTGGAATCTAGCTTTGCATTTTTTGTAACCCTCCGGAACTCGCTCCCTGCGTCCATTAAAGCATGTCAGACACTGCCGTCCTTTAAACCAACCATAAAAACTTCTGTTTCAGAAATTAATATCACTGACTGGTAATCCTATGAACACTACAGATCTCTCTCTCTCTCTCTCTCTCTCTCTCTCTCTCTCTCTCTCTCTCTCTCTCTCTCTCTCTCTCTCTGTTTATGTCTCTGTCTCTCTGTCTATGTCTCTCTCTCTCTCTCTCTCTCTCTCTCTCTCTCTCTCTCTCTCTCTCTCTCTCTCTCAAAAGCATGAAAGCATGCAAAAGAAATAAGCATTTTTCTCCGTTCAGACTGACATCAAGAGCCACATACTACGCCGGCAACATTGTGATAAACACATTTTCTTTTAGCTTTCAGGTAGCTTTTCTTTTTTTCATTTTGTCAATGAACACAAATGAAACGAAATTGAGTTCGCTTATATTACAAAACCACAAATCCTGCTCACCACATTTTTCGAGTTATTTTTAATGTCATCCGTACAGAGAACAGTTTCACACAGGTTGAGCAGAAATTATGTGTGGCTGATTTTCATGTTTTCTTCTCAAGAACTGACCATTTCAGGTATGCAAGCTGAACTGTATACACTTTCCTTTTCTTTTCGATCGTTTTAATGGTAATGGTAATGTTGCTTATAGTCCAGCCGACTGCAAAGGGCCATATCAGGGCTGTCACCGCGTTGAAGTTAACTCACAAGTCATTCAAAAAACAAAACAAAAAACTTCATTCACACGACTCTTTGAAAACACACCTTTCAAAAATACACCGGAAGTTTTGATTTAAAAAAATCTTTCATCCTTAAAATCTTAGATTAGATGAAAAATGTTAATTTCCCTCAGAAATTCAAAGATCACATCAGGTGAGACATCTCTGAACAAGGTTTTCATGGAGTCTGCAGTAAAGAGTTTATGTCTCACGTCATGCAAGTCCCAACACTCTAAAAGGATATGTTTCACTGTGAGTGGTACACGACATGGAATACACCACGGATCTTCTTCTCCCTTTAAAATATAAGAATGGGTGTAAAACAAGTGACCTGTATGCAAACGCCACAAAACTGTTTCTTATTTGCGGCCACCTCGGGTACATGGTAAAAACCCTTTCAGGTTTGGATGAATTTTCAATAGTTCGTTATCCGTCTACGAGTCCCATTCCTCTTGCCAGAGGTCTTTGACATAAGCTTGGGTTTGAGGTTTCAGATCAGTGTGAGGGATAGACAATCTTCCGATCGCTCGGTTTCGACAGTAAGCCACGGTAACTGCGACTCGTTGTTGCATGTGACGGGTTTCGTCGTACTGGACGTCTACGTCCGTGGAAGAATACTCTCGGGGGTCTGCGGGCGGTGCTAAAATAGAATCCATGTCTTTGTCTCTTCAGACCCGCTTTCCCTGTGGTAGTGCTAGGACGGCTGTGGTCATGACGGTGGAAATACGTCTGTGCGTGTCACTGATGGGAAGGTCTTTGCATTTCTTCAGCTCTCCTCTCCGGGAACGGTGGCGGGCAATGGGACCTTCACATTTTTTTTATTTTGCGACTACGCGACAAGACTTCGATCAGCCTTAGTATGAAGCATATACTTTCAGCTGGATGGGCGTCAGTGTAGGGCAGAACTGGAGACAAGAATGGGATTGTTCTGGTTGTAGGCTTACGAATCGGAACCGGCATATCTGCCATAATCATGTGCTGGGTGAGTAAAACAAATGGCACAAACAGAAATGGCACGGAGTAAAAGGGTGTGGACAAAAGAAGGGCATGGACGAAATGGCACTGTTGAAAGGGCAAAAATGGCACGTGCAGATTAAGGTATCTAAATGTCAAAACCGGGGGGGGGGGGGGGGGGGGGATATCAAAGTCGCACACGTTGTTATTTCAGTTTTGTTCACTTTAACTGACGGTGTCTCTTTTGTTTTACAAGGTCAGATCACTGCTCACTGTGTTTGTAAAATTGTTGTTGCTGTGTGACTGGTTGTTATTGTTGTTGGTGGTGGTGGTGGTGGTGGTGGTGGTGTGTGTGTGTGTGTGTGTGTGTGTGTGTGTGTGTGTGTGTGTGTGTGTGTGTGTGTGTGTGTGTGTGCGCGCGCGCGCGCGCGCTTTGTTTTGCTTGGGGATCAGAGGGGGGTAAGATTACTATGAATCGTGTGACCATATTGACATGGTCATGCAACACAAATTGAACCGCCGCATTTGGCAAACTCTTCAACAAGGTAAGCAACAGTGTTCATCGTGATCTGACAGGACAAACTGGGAAATCTTCCGGAAAAGAAGAGGATATCAAGTATCGAAAGTTAAAATGCTCGATTCCGCAGGCTTTCTGAAGATTATCTGTTCCGGGTTTTTTTGTCCAGTTATCATTGGCGCCGCTTCATTTTGGCGGGTTTTTGTTGTTGTTGTTGTTGCTGTTGTTGTTCGTGCTTTTTTTAAGCATGGTTTGGTGACCATTTGTGGGTTCAGGGAGGGCGAGAGCAGAAGTCAGCCGGGGCAGAAATATTTTGATGCGTGGGCTGAGAAATGAAAGGGTACGACTCGGCATACACGAACTTTAACTAGAAACGACGACAAGGTCAGTGGGTGAGGGCTATGTAGAAAACATGGACCGAGAGAATGATAATGAACAAAAATCTATGTAAAATAAAAGAAAAAATGACTGACAACAAAGACAAACGAGTGGGGATGAAAAAGCGGGAGTAGGGGAAGGTAAAACTGGGGGGTGGGGGTGGGGGGTTCGCAAGGTCGCTGGAGAAGAACAATTTGCTCAACTACTCTAGAACTGACTTGTCACCTCAATCCACTTTCATCCTGAAAACAGGAAACAGACTAATGTTGCAGTGGAAGCGATCTTATTCTGAAATCTCAGTTACCGGTGTGTGAACAGGTCTATGATTTAGAAAATGCGGGCGACTTCTTATTTTCAATATCACCTAAAGAAACCCCACCACTTTTTTTTACCTGCACAGGCCAATAACTGGTAATAAATCATTCTCCAACAGAGAATACAGACCCTTTTTAGACCGAAAACGGTTCAGTAAAAACAGAACCTACATACAAAACGTTTCAAACACCGTAAATAGCCGCCTACAAATTTGTCACTATCATTCCTAAAATTGTTGCCCAAACAAAATTTGTCATTGGTTATAAATTTGCTCTGTCGTTATGTAACAATTTGTGGCCAGATGGTAATTTGTTGCCGGTGACAATTGATATTGAACAGACGCTTCATTTCAGCTGGACTGTAGGAGTATATGCCTATATCGTAATCGTTAGAAAGAGAGAGAGAGAGAGAGAGAGAGGAGAGAGAGAGAGAGAGAGAGAGAGAGAGAGAGAGAGAGAGAGAGAGAGAGAGGGGGAGAGACGTTAGTAGTTCGGCCGACCGCCAAGGGCCAAATCACATCGTTGAAGCCAAACTCTCAAGTCATATTTAAAAAATAAATGAATGAAGAAGAAAAAAGACACGTCCAAACAAATCATTAAAACACGCTTTCTAAAAACATACCGGAAATTTGGTTAACACCTTATTCTGTAAAATCCCAGAGCAGATGGAAAACGTTGATCTCTTTCAAAATTTAAAAATCACATCAAGCGGGATATCTCTGAACAGGATTTTCATGGCGTCTGCCGTAAAATGTTGATGTCTCGCATCCTACAGTAAGTCCCAACACTCTATAAGATGTTTCACTGTGAGTGGTACATCACATGGAATACACCATGGAGCTTCTTCACCTTTTAAAAGACAAAATCGGTGTAAAAGGAGAGGCCTGTGTGTAAATGGCCTGCGGCTGTTTCTTCTTTGCAGCCGCCAATATGCCACATCTCTCAGTTACACAGTTTGTTTTAGCGGTATCTTCTGGATAAAGACCTCCGACAACTGTCGCCGGCGACAAATTTCGTCGACTGTCACAAACCCTTGACCAGTTTCAGGACTCCTGTACGAACCCGAGTCTTGTGAGCGAAGTGTCCTTAACAGCCTAAGACAGCCAACAAATCGGACGTCAGTTTGACCGTTCAGTGATACTGGTTAAAGGTTGGAACAACCTGTGAACATATCTTTATGAATTTAAGGTGAACTTATAGGACATAAAACATTGAAGGGTAAAAGATGAGAATTTTGTGTGCATGAACATGTATGTTGTTGTTGCTGCTGCTGTTGTTGCTGTTGTTTAAATGTTTCTAAACCTTCAGTTCATACTTTGGTTTGTGAACAACATATCCTTAAAAGCTTCGAGGGACATGACCTTAATCTTACCACCTATAGTCTTTTTGCCCTTTGATCTTGTTTATTGTTGTTGTTATTTTCTTTACACAGTCAGACGGTTTGAAGATGTTCCGATGGCATGTCATTTCAGATGTTGGTACATGATGTAAGTGATCTGCCTCCCCGGGCCTAATGTGAAACATTCGTGATATTCCTCTACATTTATTTGTACGACAAAGATCTAGTTCTTTTTTTTTTCAAAATAAAATAAAATAATCTAATATACAAAGATAGAATTTTTTTTTTAAGCCGAAAAGGCTCTCGGGACAGCACGTCGTCCCGCCGTGGACAGAATTTCGGATCTGCCCTTTATGTCAGAACAGCGATCTCGCTTCTAGGAATTAAAAACTCTTTCCCCGAGGTGTGATCAGGCTCCATGTTAGCTGTAAATTCTACTTGCAGTGTTTATCTCAATTTACATATTTTATCTTAAATTCAAACTTATTAGAGAATAACGATACAGCCAGCCCTTGCATTTGATGGACAGGGTTTCTTCTTCTTTTTAAAAAAATCATTTAGAACCTCATTTTGAAGTGACATTTTGCTTTTGAAATGCCTGTCTTGCAGACAATCTATAGATACGATTTTTTTTTTTTTTTTTTTTTTACGTTTTAGATGGTTAAAAATATCCTTTTGCTTTCCTTCTACCTCCACATTCCTCAGCCCCCCCCCCCCCCCCTACCACCACCCCACCGCCATTCCCCTCACCCCTCCCATTTCCCAAAAGGTAATAGAATTTGATTGCACTAACCGACCCTCTCTCCAAGCCCGCACGCACATACACACACACACACACACACACACACACACACACACACACACACACACGCGTGCGCGCGCGCGCTTGCGGAAAGAAACGTGACTTTCTCTTTAAAAAGAATTAAACAGGGAATCATGACATGCTACATTACAATGACGATGAAGACAAATTATTTTGTCATTCTGAATTGGCAACAACAAAAAAAGAAAAAGAAAAAAAAAGTAAAGAAAAAATATAGGAAAGGCATGAACGAGACTCAATGAAAAGGGGACAAAACCAGAGACAGCTAGAAAGATTGGGGGGGGAGGGAGGGGAGGAGAGAGGCGGAAGAAGAGAGGTAATGAAAGAATGAGAAAAGAGAAGGACGGAATGGCGGAGAAAGAGACAAAGAAAAGGAGGGGGGGTGCTGGAGGAAAGGAGGAGGCGAGATTGCGAAGGGCCAACAAAAATTTTGGTTAGGCTTTTGTTGAGGTTTGTGTGCGCTATTTTTAACCCTTCGTTCCATTGCTGAATTATCTTCTTATTTCCCGGTTTTTTAACTTCACAACCTGACACAGCAAAGTGCTCTGCTCATTCTTCACTTGAGGAATATGCCTAGCACACTTTTCGATTGAAGAATGTGCAAAGCGCTTTGCTGTAAAAGAATATGCTAGGTACTTTATAATAGGCCACGGATGAAATTTTACAAAAGCAAAATGAGGTAAAGTGTAAAGGAACGAAGAAAGGAAATCTATACTTTCACAACCTAAAGAAACACCCAACCCAAAACTGCAGGGGTAACAAAGTGGGATCTAAGGTATTCATCCAGACCTGAGATTACTAAAAAATAAAAAAAAAAAAAAAAAATAAAAAAATAAAGAAATCCAACTTTTATATTTAAAAGAACACATCATTACAGCGGAGAGATGCAAAACAAAAAACAAAAAAAAAAAGGATTATACTAACCAACTACTCTCAAAGACCCGTAAAACATGGCCTAAGACTGGAACCATGAAATTACTTGTATCAATCTGCAAGATGCGGCACATGCCATCATAGTGAAAGCCTGGAGAATCCGCTTTGCCTTGGGGCAACAGAAAAAAGGTGCATAAAACAAAACGAACAGCAGAACACAGAATGCCATATAGGCCTTTCTCATTGGAAGTACAATACACCCTGGTCAATCATATGTAGTCTTAAAAAAAAATTATGAAGAGTCAGCCATAAAGTTGACCATAAACTGCAAGAACCGAACAATTGTACATCTTTGTTCCACACCTCTTTCAGAAGTTTGTGACTTTACAAATTCTTATAACTGATCCCGATAGAAGGGTCATTGATGACAGCAATCTTTTGGAGAGGGAAACGCTATAGAGGTACGCTCTGGAAACAATCTTTCATGGTTTGAAGTCAAGATAAGATATAGGTTCTTCCTGAAGAATACAAAATGACGGACCTCTACAAGGAACACTATTGAATTCAGAATGGGGGCCGGAATAGCTCAGTTGGTAGAGCGCCGGACTTGTGATCCTGGGGTTGCGGGTTCAAATTTCCGTACAAGGGGATTATTCCCTCGGAGTTAACATTGGTTCTGACTCCATTCCCCATACAGGTCCTTCGAATGAGACTATAAACCAAGGTTCCGTGTGTGAACGCACACACATCTTACACACACGTGAAATCCCATCACCAACTTTTGAAAGAGAAGGCCAGTTTGGCTGTTGTTATGGATGACATAGCATGCGCCTTCCCCGAAGATGGAGTATAGCTGCCTTAATGACGGGATAAAAAACGGTCATACACACAAAACTCCACTGCCTGTCTATACAGGCAGTGTCCGCAGGAGTATCAGCCTGCGTACGCAGAAAGAAAGAAAGAATTCAGAACGCCATTATAATGAATCACAGGCATAAACTCCTGCTGCTAATAGAATGATTCTATCATTCTTCTTTCTCATTCATAGCCTCTACCCTCCCTTCATCCTCCACAATTCCCCCCCCCCCCCACCCCACCCCACATACACACACACATTCCCCTCTCCATCCCATCCCTTATGAGTCTTACACTCTGCATTTTACATAATGTTGTAATTACACTGTCGCTTAATTTAAGGCATCTTCACTCGTTAAAATAATTTGCAAATCTTGGATAGTTCCATGATAATTGGGGGTAATGGAGTTATGTAAATACTAATGAACATTACTGGAGTGGATTTCAGTCTTAGTATGAGCAAGTCATGACCGAAAAATCCCACAAAGAGATGGCACTCTTGACTTAAAAAGGCATGTGTCTGCTACCACGGCTGTTTCAGAGATTGTCAGTTCATCACAAAAACGGTTTCTCTGTGTGTGTGTGTGTGTGTGTGTGAGCGTGCGCACACTTGCGTGCGCATATGAACACACGCTTCTCTTTTGGTTGTTAAATGTTAATGATTATTGTTTGACCAGTTCTCTCTTGGTATTTGCATGTGACATATGGCAATTCTTGTTTAGCTTTGTTCTGCTATACATGTATATATACATTATTCACATCATAGATGACGATGTATGTTTTTGTTGCTTTTGCCATCTGCATAGTGGATTGCTTGTTCAATTATCACAACTCCAACGTTTTCATGGATGCTATAGACTTGTTCAAATCATCTCTTTCTGCTATGATTGAAACTGAAATAAAAGAGAAAAAAAAAAGACACTAGCAATGTTGTTTCACACTCCCTAATGATATGGACCTCAGCCTCAATCATTTCATGTCTGCCAGCAATGGCGTCCAGAATGCTTACTGTTGTTATGAGATGGAATGGCCTATTTGCATGTGACCTTGGCTCAATCCTCTTTCATTTATCGCATGTCAGCATCACATACCTTCCACAAAAGGCTTGGTTTGAACCATGAATGGCTAAAGAGAAGAGACTAATTACACTGCCAACCAAATGTTACAGCACATGGCACCACTCTGGAAGCAAGTTTGAGAAATGAAGAGAAAAACATGTTCCAGGGAGGAAAAAATTAAAAACGTGAGAACATTCATAAATCTAAACATTTTCATCTGCATGCACGTCTGTGTGTATGTGTGTGTGTGTTTTGTGTATGTTGTGTGTGTTGTGTGTGTGTGTGTGTGTGTGTTGTGTGTGTGTGTGTGTGTGTCGTGTGTGTTGTGTGTATGTGCATGCACGCGGGCGTGCATACGTGCGTGTGTGTGTGTGTGTGTGTGTGTGTGTGTGTGTGTGTGTGTGTTGAGAGGGGGTCAGCGAGAAAGACAGAAGTACGTATATGTACGTGCATGTTCATATATATATTTACTCTTCCAGTAACTCAGATGTTCATTGTTTTATGCTTTGACTTAGATTTAAGCAAACTTGAGGAGCCTTTTTTTCTTCATAACTCATTGTTAACATTTCAATTTCATCAATTAATCACCATCATCAATAACACATGCATCAGTCTTTTTAATCTTCTTGTTAATTCAGAAACATTGCAGTGAACACCCTCTATCCAGGTGCTTGAACCCAAGTACGGACCAGCTTAAGATTCTTGACACACTCTGTCCAAGCCACAGTCACGATTTAGAAGCGCTGAAGCTTATGAAAGTCATTCCCTGTCTCTTCTGATCTCCAACCAAATTGAAACTGTCGAAATCATGATGAATATCGCCAGCAGGGACGGAACCAGTCTAGCATTATTTGGAAGCAGAGGATAAGGGCAGATAAATCTGACATCACAGAATGAAAGGGGAGACTGTTGTCAGCAGATAAATTGCTTTATGATGGATAGTTGTGAGGAGACAGGTAATAAATTAAAACTACAATGACAATCATAAAAATGATGGTGTTGGTGGTGATGATAGCAATAGTTGTGAAAATTGTATTTTACCAGAAATGATAACAATGATTTCGATCTTGAATGGAAAATTCAAGCACTCCGCTGTTTCACAATGCCAAAGAAAGGAGAGGTGAAGGCAATACCTTACATCTTAATACACACGCACACACGTGCGCACGCGTGCACACACACACACACACGCACGCACGCACGCGCACACACACACACACACACACACACACACACACACACACACACACACCGACTTGCGTACAATCTACAAAGGTGTATTTAAGAAATCTTTTTTTTTTTAATTTTAAAAAAGATAATAAAGAAAACACCTATGTATAACAGCACAAACACACCCTTGACTTCTATGCAAAATGGAAATTTATTGAACTCCTTTCAAAAGTGTAATGCATAATTATATTTCATGGTGCACAGCAAAAATAACTCTTCCCAACTATCACAAATAAATAAGTAATCCAAGAGAAAAATATCTATCCCCAAATTACAGAATTATGGCATAACCACTCAAAACGGGAATTTTTTTTTTTCTGACCTGTAGGAATATGCTTTCCTACTCCCACACCAATAATTCAGTAACTTATATGTGACCACTTACATGCAGATGCATGCCTGTGCACGTGCATGTGTGCGTGTACATATATGAGAGGGTTTGTGTGAATACATGCATCTTAATATATGCAGCTACTGTCTAATTTTCTATGGCTTGAACACAGAGCTTTCTTTTTTTTCCAGTCTCTACAAAAACTGTTTGTTGTTGATCACTCCACGCCAAATCAACGTGTACCCAACTGATTCTGGTATACACTGATGACGTTTGACAATAAAAGCTGAAGCCACAATTTTAAGCAGTCTTAAATACTTAGAGCCGGAAAAATCATTAAGTCCCTATGCCTCACTAGCTCCAAAGAAGAGATTGACAGAAAGTGCAGAGAATTAGGCAGCACATCTCCGAAGACCACTAGTATGCAACCCGACTCCTGTGACCTGGCCAGCTGACAGGTCAACTGAAGGTCACCTACACGCTCAGCCCACCGCACAAGGCCCTGTCAGGACTGTCATCAAATAGAAAAGAATTTACTGTCATTTTTTTTTTTTTTAAATCATCAAGTTTTAGACCTTGCTGAGGGCACCAGTCATTCCCTTTTATTATCGCCCTCAGTAGATAACTAGGCCTTGCTGAGGGCATAAGTCTTTCCCCTAATCCCTAACTCTCAGGGTTTTTTTTATGTTTGTTTGTTTTTTTCCCAATGGCCAAAGAATTCATCAAAAACATTTCAAAGCTGCAAAAACTACATGAAACTGGCTGGCTACATGGGCAAACAAACATTGCAAAAAAAGACTACAATTGTCATCCTAAACACTGTTTACAATCTCACTTTCCAAGTCATCAGACAACTAACTGCACAGAAGCTGGCACCTTAAAAAAGTGCAAACAGAATACATACTAATAAAACTAATAAAAAGACAGAAATAGAAGAAGAACTACGTATGCACTGCTACAAAAAAAAAATCACAAACTATATATATATAAAGATAATTATGCTTGGTAAATTTTGTATGTTACTACACCCATAATAGAGCGGCTTGCTTAATGTAATCTACAAAAAGAAGAAAAAAAATCAAGCACAAGTGTTTGGTAAAACCAGCAGTTACACAGACTGACTGACCACGTCTTTAGTCATGTTGTGCATAGTTCCGCTGACCACGGAGGGATAATATTAGGACTAACTAAACATCACCGTAACTGTTTAATTTGAAAAAAAAAAATTGAAACCATTTTAACGTCTTTCAAATTTCTATCCTTATTTATCATCTGATGAATCTTTGTTGAATGGATGTCCATCCAGTATTCTCTGAAGGAACAAACTGGAATGTTACTTTTTTTTTTTTTCGTTCTTCTTTTTATCTTCCTTTTGGTCTTCGATGTCAATTTCAACAGCTGCTATGATATATAACATCAAGACTGACATGCGGTGTAAATGTGTGACCAGGAAAAGAAAGTATATGTTCTCCAAAATATATGGGGCGCACACACACACACACACACAAACACACACACATTTCCCTGTACCACTACCTTGAACTTCTGCCTATTTTTAAAGTTGTGAAGTTCCTTCTTAGAAGTTGTGAAGTTCTTTCTTTAAATGTTCTCCTGATGTCAAGAAAACCCCCATATCAATCTATCTTTTCTGGTGTTGCTATGAACAGCTTTTCTATAAAACTATCATTTCTGGTATTGCTATAAATAAGCCCAGGCATCAATCTTTTTTGGTTGGCATGAGTAACATTGCTATCAGTCAATCTTTTCTGGCTCGCTATGAGTAACATTGCTTTCAGTCAATGTTTTCTGGCTCACTATGAATAACATTGCTTTCAGTCAATGTTTTCTGGCTCGCTATGAATAACATTGCTTTCAGTCAATGTTTTCTGGCTCGCTATGAATAACATTGCTTTCAGTCAATGTTTTCTGGCTCGCTATGAATAACATTGCTATCAGTCAATGTTTTCTGGCTCGCTATGAATAACATTGCTATCAGTCAATGTTTTCTGGCTCGCTATGAATAACATTGCTATCAGTCAATGTTTTCTGGCTCGCTATGAATAAAATTGCTATCAGTCAATGTTTTCTGGCTCGCTATGAATAACATTGCTATCAGTCAATGTTTTCTGGCTGGCTATGAATAACATTGCTATCAGTCAATGTTTTCTGGCTGGCTATGAATAACATTGCTTTCAGTCAATGTTTTCTGGCTCGCTATGAATAACATTGCTATCAGTCAATGTTTTCTGGCTCGCTATGAATTACATTGCTATCAGTCAATGTTTTCTGGCTGGCTATGAATAACATTGCTATCAGTCAATGTTTTCTGGCTCGCTATGAATAACATTGCTTTCAGTCAATGTTTTCTGGCTCGCTATGAATAACATTGCTATCAGTCAATGTTTTCTGGCTCGCTATGAATAACATTGCTATCAGTCAATGTTTTCTGGCTGGCTATGAATAACATTGCTTTCAGTCAATGTTTTCTGGCTGGCTATGAATAACATTGCTATCAGTCAATGTTTTCTGGCTGGCTATGAATAACATTGCTATCAGTCAATGTTTTCTGGCTGGCTATGAATAACATTGCTTTCAGTCAATGTTTTCTGGCTGGCTATGAATAACATTGCTATCAGTCAATGTTTTCTGGCTGGCTATGAATAACATTGCTTTCAGTCAATGTTTTCTGGCTGGCTATGAATAACATTGCTATCAGTCAATGTTTTCTGGCTGGCTATGAATAACATTGCTATCAGTCAATGTTTTCTGGCTGGCTATGAATAACATTGCTATCAGTCAATGTTTTCTGGCTGGCTATGAATAACATTGCTATCAGTCAATGTTTTCTGGCTGGCTATGAATAACATTGCTATCAGTCAATGTTTTCTGGCTGGCTATGAATAACATTGCTATCAACCTATCTTTCCTGCTTTTGTCATCAAACTATTTTGTTGTCTATTTATCGTTACCTGGAAGTGGTTATTAAGAGCTTTGCTGTCCATCAACATTTTCAAATTGGCATAATAAATAGTTTTGCCCATCAATCTGTATTTTGGGGGATCAGTGTAAATATCCTTGTTGTCAGCCTGTCTTCTCTTGCACTGGTTGAGACCATGTTGAATACCACACCAAAACAGTAAATGATGTCAACAGAAAAAGAAAAAGAACAACTAAGACAAATCATGGGTATGCATGTTTGCAGTCTCATCTATTCTTTTTAGTTCATGGCAGCACTGATAAAATAAGAAAACCAGAAAAACAAGAAGGCTGCCATAGCTCCCAAAGCAACCAGCAACACAAAAATGTCAGGGGTCTTCAACAGTCCATGGGCTAATGTCAGCAGAACAAAAATGATTACAACAGGACAGCTGTGTTTTGGGTCAGAAATTCAAAGTATTATGCATGTACCCCATCACACAAATTCATACACACACACACACGCATGTGCGTGCACGCATGCTCGCGCATAGACACACACACACACACGCGTGCGCACACACAAACACAAACACACACACACTCCAATATTAATGTGCACAGCATAAACAGAAAATATATGCATGAAATTTGTTAAAATCTCAGTTAGCTATGCATATTTAATAACTATAACAACTGGTATACACATGTATACATATGTATACACATAACATGAACTTCCCAATGAAAGAGACAAACTAAAGGCACACACTCACGTAAACAATAGAGAATATTCTTTCACAAGCAAACACACACACAAGAAGAGTCAGAACCGATTTCTCACACAGCTAATCTCCCTTTGCAGTCTAATACAGAAGAAGCAACTGTTACAAGATGATACCCAACCGATCTCCTGACTGGAACAGTAACCCCCAAAGAAAGACCATGCACACAGCACATCCTCCCAAAACAAACATTGCTGGCAATGGAAAAACTGACTCAAACAAAATCATACATGAGATATTGCATGTATAAGAATGGCAACGGCAGGTCATACTAAGAGGATGCACCATCAGCTTTTTCCTCTGAGGATTCCTGGCCAGCTGTTTGGCGCCGTCGCACAGCGTTGTCCCCAGCTTCGACTGCGTCTCGCTCTGCAATCTGGTTGATGCCCTCAATGTCATCAGACTCATCATCCTGTGCACATTTTGACATCACATCATTCATGTGCAAATTAAGTCTGTCAACTTGCTTTCTGTTATCATCTCCCTAACACCGCACGAGTCCAATTTCAATATCCTGTCAAATAGGATTAAAGGTTTTTTCCAAGCTTACCTTATTGTTGTGGGTTTTGTTTGTTTGTTTGTTGCTTTTCACTTGCCTTTTTTTCCGAGTGGAGAATGAGATGGATAGGGATTTGGAGGGGTGAACAGCGAACTATTTCTACTTCTTCCCTTGTTTTTTCTTCGTGATGAACAGCAACAGCAGGTTCAATTGTTAAATATGGTTCCGAGTTTGGCAGCTTAGACAAACCTGTTCTTAGTGGTGCTTTGTAAAGTCTCATGGTGTAGACAGGAGAACTCCTAACATGCGCCAAAATTTAATGACATACAATGTATCACAGTATGTTGCCTTTGTGGTCAAAATCTTTTGATACTGGATTCAGCTTCTAAAACAAAAAACAGCAGAATACATCGTAAGGCTTGTAACATGTTGTATGATTCACATTCCAGAGATAAAGAAAACAGGTTAACTAAAATAAGCTTCAAGTTTGTTGGGATATGGATTTGGCTTTGTCTGGTTCCGCCAAGCTGTTGGCGCCAGCTGCTTCATCGCTGAGGTCAGCATCGCAGGTTGCTATCCTGAAAGTCATGGGCTGTACTCATCTCATAGAAGGTACGTATGTTTGGGGAGGTCTTCAGTCCTGGCTACCTTCTACCCAGAGCAGTTCACTGTGCTATGGACACAACTGGGAAGACTGGAACCACACAGTCCAGGTTCATCCACTTCATGGATGCAACCTTGAAAGTGTTATGCTAGTCAAGTTTCACTTCAAACACCGTTGGTGTCTGTGTCTCTCAGGCCTGGTTGACACCAGCATACATTATAACAGGAAGCAGAATACATTCTTATCATGTACTCTCAGTCCACATATGGAACTTTGTCATATCATTTTCATCATCCTCATTCCCCATGAATGAATGCCATCGTTAAAAAGAAGTGTGGGGGGAAAAAAACATCAAATATTGTGGCACTACATGCCCTGTTCTAACTCTCCATCCACTCATATCCACCATTTCCCCTTATTTCCTGATCTGCCATGTTCATGTGTGTAGGATGGCTTTATGTTTCATTTCCGTATGTGACGGCCTCCCACAAAATGATAGATAAGTCGCGCAGGGCTGATCGCCGCTGCGGGCAACAAGAGTGGTGAGAGTCATTTTGGGGTAAAATGAGATTTTTGCACCACCACATAGGAAAACCATTAAAGCATATTATGTTTCACTGATTTTACCTAAATTAAGCTAGAAATGTGATTAAATGAATTTTTTTCACTCCATGTCATCAATTTTAAGCAGCACCAATTGCGAAAAGTTACTCATTTTCAACGGATAATCGAGTGCAGAGCCCCTGGCATGCCGCACATCATTCGAAAGCTCAGTGTGTCTATTTTAAGAATCGGTACACAATTTTTTTTTAATAAACCAATCAGAAGGCCTCTACGAGGCATTCAAAGTCATACACAAATGAAAGCCTTCCAACCAATCAGCAATCAAATACCGAAATGGCCTTAGTAACTCAGCTGTTAACAGCAGAGACGCTGCCTTTCATTGGTCACAGCTCAATGGAATCTATTGCGTTTTGCCTTTGTCGTCGCTTCACTCGAAAAATCACCATCATGGATCGACGTATTGTAACGATGTTAAATTCATCAAAATCAGGAAATATTTTCAATTATGAAGGCCAGGGAATTGGTGGCCATATAAACGAATATTTCGCCACCAGCAACAGCAATGAAAAGGAATATTTTGATTTCGATTCCAACGAAGAAACTGACAGCGAAGCTGACGATGGGATTTCCCCATCGACTTCGACCGGCGTGTGTCAGTCTCAGCCTGTTCAACTCGAAATCGAAGGTGAAAAAGAAAATGAGGAGCCAGTTGTATGAACTGAAGAAAAAGCAGATCTGTCGGGTATAATGCCATTGCGATAATGCCAAAAATTTGGTGACAGCGACGTATGCAACAGATACAGGTATGAACTGCAATGGGCAGCCACTGCCAGATCTGCAAATGGCAGAACAGTTTTCCTCAACTGCATGCAGATCAAAATGATCATTTAATGCATTCCAGCTGCTGATGTCCAACATATGTGTGTGTGTGCATGTTTGTGGAGAGGAGAGGGAGCACAGGTTCTGACCGTCGGGATATAGTGTGTGCGTGTGTGTGTGTGTGTGTGTGTGTGTGTGTGTGTGTGTGTGTGTGTTTCTGTGCGTGCGTGCGTGCGTGCGTGCGTGCGTGCGTGCGTGCGTGCGTGCGTGCGTGCGTGCGTGCGTGCGTGCGTGCGTGCGTGCGTGTGTGTGTGTGCATGTGCCAGAGGACAAGGGAGATTCCATCCATGGCAACTGAAAAGGAAGAAGAAAGAATAATGCACAAGTATGTTTGTTGATTATGAGTATATGCTGTTTTTACCATAGGATCATGGATGTCATGAATCATGAGTCCGGTATGTGTTAACACACAATGCAAGAGAGCTACCTTTTTTCCCTCTAAGAGCCCACTTTTTTTTTAAACGCTGGGCAAAATGGAACTAGAAAATACATATTAATTCAATCAATTGTAATTAGTGTATCTGTGCTACGATAACACTAAAAACAAAAGTATCTATTACATAAGAAAATCAGATTTTTTTCATTTTCCAGCACCCACAATAGCCATTAAATACACCAATATATATTTGACTGGGGATAACATTCAATTATTAAAGTGTTTGCAATGATTATTTTGATGGTTTCCCACATTTTCATAAGTTTACAGCAAAATCAAACCTTGGTTGCTAAGGAAAAATGGTTGGAGAAAGTAGGGAAACTTTAAAGCCATTTTTCTTAAAATGGCTACCATGTAAACGGGACTCTTTAAAGGGTCATAACTTTTTCATTTTTTAACATACAGAAACTCTTTATGTATCATTGGAAAGATCTTTTTCTCATCTTTCTGTTGATATACATATCTTAATAAGTTCAAAATCAGACTTATCTATCATTTTGTGGGAGTTGGTCACATATGGGTTATTTCGTATGGGCTGAACGACTCAGCAGACTGAGTTAATACATTTAGTTCCTGTGAGCATCATTTGCAGTATGTTTCAAATCAAGCCAAAAAAGGTAAGTTTTGAATCATAATGACTGCAGGTGGAAGTTAAAAATGAAGAAAACCTAGGCCACTAAATGAGAACCTGACAAACAGTCAAGTAATGAGCCTTGGCCTAGATCTTCTTCAACCCCCTCCCTAATGACCCCCACATGAGGAAGACCAACAGGTCAAGAATAGTTACTGTACTATTTATTATCATCATCTAGCGGCCCAGTACTTCAACATTTATTTTCAACGGTTTGTTTTGTTTGTTTTTTTTGTTTTCATTTTTCATTTTGTATAAACTGTGACTAGCAAAAACAGTAAGTGACAGAGACAAAAGATAATCCATTTCTTATGACTGTGAATAACTTAGCAATTCCTAAATTGACAACAACACAAACATTACTGTAGACTAGACAAATATATATATATATATATATATTATATATATATCTGAAATCAATTAAAATCTAAGTGGACATGACTGACGTGACCAAAATGTGACATTAATCGTCTGCAGATCAGCTCTACCTTTACTGATCAAAGGGAGAAAATTTTCATGGCAAAGTCTCTGTGTCCAGCTGCTCTGTCTTTCTTTCCCATAGTAAACACCAGAATTTTGCACAATAATTACACCATTCAGTCACAGCACTGCCTTGTCATAGCAAATGTTTTTGTAAGCATAAGTTGTAGGCAAGATTTATTTTACCAAGTTCTCTCTCTCTCTCTAAATATCACAAAACAGCCCTGAACAAACACAATGGAAGACCCAACAACCTCAAAATCAGCCACACTGTACACAATTTGAGTATGTTCTTCATGAAGAAGGAAACAGGACAGTTGCCAAACATCAACAAGGACAGACAAAATAACTGAAAAATACATAAGCATCCTGACAAACAAGAAACCCATATCAAAACCCCTGATTATCATGGACTAAAAAAAGGAAAAAGTCTGGCATTCCAGATTCCTCAGACCCATCATTTTCTTCCCCGTTTCAGCCAGGGACAACTGCAACTAAAACTGTTATTTATTGCTTGGAGTACATAAAGAAACTGGATCTTGTTTGTTGTATACATCTGAATTATCATAATTTGAACCATGAATTTTTAACTAATTTCTTGAGTTCATATTATCTTAGACATAAAGCATGCAATTTCTATCATCATATTGTTTGCACACTTTATACCTTTCATCATCTTTTTTTATCTTCTTAACACATAGCATATGGTCTTGGGTTAGAAAATGTTTCATTAGGATGACAATTACAGATCTGGCCTATGTGCAGGAAACAGCAAAAAAAGATTTAATCAATCTTTGCAGTGCTGTCAAGCTGGTTGCGTTAGCACTTGTTAGAGTTGAAGAAACGCCGAAGTCGATGTTTGCGATGGATACACATGTATGCACAAACACATACACATAACACATACCAAACACACTAACCATAGACAGACAGAAAGGGTTTAAGTGTGAGGGTTAACAATACCTTGTCGTCTTCCACATCCTCTCGTATGAGCTCACGGGCCGGAACATACTTGGGAGGGAATATCCGATCACAGCAAAGAACTATGATCTGGAATAAAAATAAAATGGGATCTTGGCAGCCTGAATTACGGACAATTTGTAGACTGTCGTTCATCTGCAAGACTTTCGCTGTGACTTATTTGGTGCACGAGGTATGACCATGTATGATGTGTCTGTATGCACTGTAACAGATGTTTCTGTCTGAATGCACGTGGGCGTTTTATCTGTCTGCATAAACTAATGGAAACATTATCTCCAAAGATTACATAATCATATGTATGCAAGCATCTTAAAACTTAAATCTTTCAAACACACACACACACACACAATCTCTCTCTCTCTCTCTCTCTCTCTCTCTCTCTCTCTCTCTCTTCTCTCTCTCTCTCTCTCTCTCTCACACACACACACACACACACACACACACACACACACACACACACACACACACACACACACACACTATACAGACACACAAAACCAAAGTATATTATTCTCTCTCTCTCTCTTGTTACACACACACAAACACACAAGCAGAAACACACACATGACCGATTCTCAAAAGGAGATCATACAGGTAGTTGACACCTTCTGCACCGAGTTTATAAACAACGAAGTGCACTTTTTGAACATTAAGTCTACATGTATGAGCTGAACATTGAGTAAGGATTAATTCATGTTGATGGCTGTTTTTGAAAAAATGTGCATGCCTATGAAGTATGACACAAGCTGCGATGTCAGGGCATGAAGACATGTTTTTAATCTATGTTGTGACTGCTGGGATTGAATGTGATGATGACACCAAAATATCTATAATGGGTAGTTCACTTGATTTTCTCAGTCTTTATGACATTATGAATGGAATTCTATAACAACTTGAGTTAAAGCAGTTGTTTGTGGGATGTACACTTTGCACTAATGCTTTCTGTATACCATACTGTGACTGTTGGGATCGCATGTGATGAAGGAAGGAAAATTTTGCTTTTTTCATTGTGACAATAGTGAATGTCATTTAAACCATGAAGTTATATTTGCACTTGTCTCTTCTGATTTTTCTTGATATTACAGGAAAAAAGTGTCAGAACTCCATGTCACTTGTGACAGGAAAATGTATTCAGTGTAATGAACCTAATAAAATTATCAGTAATAACATCTTTTGTCTTTTACGTTTAGCTGATCCTTCGAGGAAATTATGGAGTAAAAAGCAATCTTTATAACTTAGTCACAGATATTCTACCTGCAGTTTCATGTCATCAGTAATACCTAACACTTTAAAATTATTATTATGACCATGAAAATCAACAAACTATCTTGTTAGGTGAGATCATGAAAAATACAAAGGAGGAAGAATAGTCTTTTGGCAAAAAAAAAAATATATATATATATGGCTGAGATGCATTTTAATTTTTCAGAGCTTACTGTCAACAGATCAGATCTCATCTTTTGTTTTATAAATAGGTCACAAACAATAAGATGAGCATACACAGGTACACATACAAATACATGCAAACACACAAACCTACACATTCCTGTTCATTCTACAAGACCTCCTCATTTTCTGTTACCATCCAAACATACACAGAAGTCCAGACAGTTCCAAATCATAATCTCACTAGTCTCAACGAAAGACCAATGATAACAGCACACACACACACACACACACACACAATCTGTGTGACACATAATTATCAATCATATGTAAATACACACTTCCTAGGTCATGGCAATGCCAAACCACAATCTCTCATCAGTCCCAACAGAGGCTAATCATAATAGTATCCACACATCATAAAGCTGTCAAACACACTCTCACCAGTCCCAACAAGAGGCCAATGATAATGGTGGCCACAGCAAACAGAATGTAGCATGCCCATTCAGGTATTCCATACTCTGTGCTCATGACATTGTAGAAACGCTGCACACACATAATCATTGCCACCATTGCCAAGACAGAACAGTTTGGAACAGAGATCATTTCAACAGATCTAGAAAGAATGGAAAACATATCTGAACCTAATACATCCACATATTCTCAACATTAATAACCTTCTAGAATGCTGAACAATTAAGTAGTGGGGGAAAACAAGTGCAGGTTAACAATTCTTAAGTCGTTATAGTAATGACTTGACAAAGATTTGAACTTTTAAAAAAATAAAATAAAAAAAATAAAAAAATTGAAGATAGAGATAATGGAGGGAATATATTATAAATATGAGAAGCCCTTCGCTAGCTGCCTGAGGGAATCATCGCAATCCCTCTCGAAAGCACATTTATTTGTATTGCCTGCTCCTAGGCCTTTCTTCCCCTGGATCAGACTCATCAGGGAGACACGGCTGATTGTGTCAGTGCTCTTGGTGTTAAATAGAGACACACCACAGTCCATAATTCTGCAGTGTTCTCACCACCAAGGGTTCAAAAAAGGAATCCAACAGCACCCCCAAAGCAGCCAGCGAAGGGTAGTAAATGGAACAAAACAAAAGTGTGGAGATGAAAAAAGTTGCTGAAAAACTAAAAGCATTATTCAAACAATATAAAATATAGGGGACTATCTTTGAGCCTATGCTTGAGGATCCATTCAAGGATGCAAAGGAGATAAAAAGATATGGAACAGTCTGAGTGGTCAGCTCTGCTGTTCAATAACCCAAGCATTAATAGCCTTCTGTGAAAGACACAGTGATACGAACAACTGAGGAACTAGCTCTTTAAGTGCTAGTTCCTCTGTTGTTCATGTGACTTTTACATGTTTCACTTACATTCATATGAATTACTGAGAGGTGAACTTGGTTTCCATGTAACAGTTAAACCATCCAAATTTAGCAAACCAAAGGACATGTCGCTGATGAGTGTACATATGAATGCTAGCACAAGTTCTTTCATTTTCATGGCATGCAGTGATTACATGAAAAAACAGAACCTGTGATATGGAACAAGGCAATCAGAGGTTATACATGTATGAGGGGGAATCGTTTTATGCAACTTGTGGTGCAATAGCACTGAATCAAAAGTTGCTACCTGTTGTCAATTGTGCAGCAATAGTGAATGGGAAAATGTATAGCCTCAAGGCTATACAAACATTAAATTATGAGGCACAAATACGTCACAGCATGTCGTTACGAATTAATATATGAATAATGAGGTCATATCAATTTTTTTCATCCAGCAAGTGCAGCCTCTCTGCCTCGGTCTGTTGATCAACTATGTGATTTGCTCCAACAGTGTAAGTTTTACCTCAAACATCCAGCCAAAACCTTCACGATGCACTTTGTATCCACAATCTTAAAACGGATTTTATCAGTAACAAGCTATATCCATGGACACGGACTTGTAGTATTCTGTATATTTGTATACCTTGACCTGCAAAAAGTGTTTTTACTTGAAACCATCATACTATGTATGTTCAGCTGAAAAAAAATTATTTCAGCCTTAACCATCAAGTTGTGCATGTTGACCTGCAAGTATTTCAGTCTTAATCCTTAAGGTAAATATGGCAAGATGCAAGTTCTGTTTCAGCCTTAACCATCATGTTATGTACTGTAAGCTACAAAATGTATTTTAGCCTTACCATCACATTCTGTGTGGTAAGCTGCAAAAAGTGTTTTAGTCTTAACCATCATGTTGTGTGTGGTAAACTGCCTAAAGTATGACAACCTTAACCATCATGTGTATGTAAAACTTACAAAAGTATTTTAGTCTTACCTTTCATGTGGAATGCTTAGCTACAGAATATATTTCAACCTTATCTACCATGTCGCACGGTAAGCTGCAAAAGGTATTCAACGTTTGTGCTTATTTTCAGCTCAATAGATGCTGTGTATCACACAGTATGGCAAGTTGCAAAAATTAGTTCAGTTCTTACCATATTTTTTTTCCACAGACAGTGTATGGTTTATAAACTCACATACCCTGATCATCATGGCGACTTTGAAGAAAAATCCAACAGCACTCATCCTGCACAAAACAGAATCAGTAAATGTCAGAATTAACTTGAATACCTGTTTCTATTTCAAACATTCTACAAACATCTGGCTCACATAATTTACAAAGAACAGCAACAACAACAACAAAATAATGATAATAACAATATATATGTGTAAAAAGTCTGATGGCAGTACAGGTCTTTCATAACCAAAAGCCTAAGTCTTCTTGCAGATAAAAATACAGCGACTGCAATTTCAGAATCAAGTACCAGATATTTTGTGTTGCTCCAAGCTCTAAGCTTGGGTGTATCATCTTCACTAACGAGGACGTACTTAAGATTTTTTTTCACAAAATCTGTACCCTCATAAAGCTTATGCGCTGATTAGCAATGCCCCATGTGTTCCATGAGAGCTGGCAAATGAAGCTGCTCCTATCCTGATACGGTCTACAAGCCCTCTTCAACAACCAGTATGTGGCAAGTGTTGTGCCCATTTTAACAAGGAAGAACATTAAAATCCAGCCAACTGCCACCAAATCTCTATGACAAAGCATTCCATGCAAGATCCCAGAACACTCACAGTTAATGTCTTCATAAATCACCTACAGTGGAACACCAAATTCTGCCTGGAACTGGGTGGATTTCATATGTCAACTCCTGTATTTCACTGAGCTGTTTAAGAGCATGGAGCTGTGGAATCAAGCAGACATTATCATCATGGACTTTGCTAAAAACCTGCGACTGACAGAACCAGTCTTCTGGTCTACAAGCTGCACCACTATGGGATAACTGACAAGTCCATTGGTGGACCAGTGCCTTTCTACACGACAGGCAGCAGACAGCGGCAGTAAATGGAGTAGCATCATACCCAGCAAAGGTATGCTCAAGAGTCTCACAGGAATCAGTCACTGGCCCAGTACTCTTTCTGGTCTACGCAGATGACCTCCCAGAAAAACTCATGTCACCAGCAAGTTTATCTGCTCATGACACTGCTGTCTAGCACCTCTCCACTACAATCCATGACGAATTCCAGCTCCAACAAGACATCCAACACCTGGATGAATGGGAGAGCAAGTGGGACATAGCTTTCAACCAAAGCAGTTGCACCAACATCGTTGTCTACAAGAAAAAAAACACAATTGTGCAACTGCAACACTGCACACTTCACAGCCACACCTTAGCCACTGCCACCTCCTCCAAGTACCTTGGTATTTCCATCACCCAAGATGTCAGCTGGAACCAGCATGTCAGTAACGTATGCTCCACAGCAAATAAGACCTTTAGCTTTTAACTGTGAAACCTCGAGATCAGCCCAAATTATCTGAGGTCGTCACCTATAAAACCCTGTATGGGATCCACAAACACAACAATAAAAAATTATGCATTTTAGAAATTGGGGCTGTCCAGTGCGGAACGCCAAGATTTGTCACCAGTAGCTGCTACAAAACCTCCAAAACCCTTTTTGTTTTATCTAATCTATGTACGCAGGCTAATACTCCTGCGGGCACTCCCTGTTTACACAGGCAAGGATTCATCCCACCTACCTAACAAACAGAGTGGCGTTTTTGTGTGTATGACCGTTTTTTTACCCCACTATTAAGGCAGCCATACTCCAACTTCGGGGAAGTCCAGGGTTTCAACCATAATTGAAAAACACCAGTGAACCTCCCTCCATCACCAAAGGATGTTAACAACATGGACCTCCCTCCAACACCAAAGGATGATAACAACATGGACCTCCCTCCAACACCAAAGGATGATAACAACATGGACCTCCCTCCAACACCAAAGGATGATAACATGAACCTCCCTCCAACACCAAAGGATGATAACAACATGGACCTCCCTCCAACACCAAAGGATGATAACAACATGGACCTCCCTCCAACACCGAAGGATGATAACAACATGGACCGCCCTCCAACACCGAAGGATGATAACAACATGGACCTCCCTCCAACACCGAAGGATGATAACAACATGGACCTCCCTCCAACACCAAAGGATGTTAACAACATGGACCTCCCTCCAACACCAAAGGATGATACCAACATGAACCTCCCTCCAACACCAAAGGATGATAACAACATGGACCTCCCTCCAACACCAAAGGATGATAACAACATGGACCTCCCTCCAACACCAAAAGATGATAACATGAACCTCCCTCCAACACCAAAGGATGATAACAACATGGACCTCCCTCCAACACCAAAGGATGATAACATGGACCTCCCTCCAACACCAAAGGATGATAACAACATGAACCTCCCTCTAACACCAAAGGATGAAAACAACATGAACCTCCCTCTAACACCAAAGGATGATAACAACATGAACCTCCCTCTAACACCAAAGGATGATAACAACATGAACCTCCCTCTAACACCAACGGATGATAACACCAGTGAACCTCCCTCCAACACCAAAGGATGATAACAACATGAACCTCCCTCTAACACCAAAGGATGATAACAACATGGACCTCCCTCCAACACCAAAGGATGATAACAACATGGACCTCCCTCCAACACCAAAGGATGATAACAACATGGACCTCCCTCCAACACCAAAGGATGATAACACCAGTGAACCTCCCTCCAACACCAAAGGATAACACCAGTGAACCTCCCTCTAACACCAAAGGATGATAACACCAGTGAACCTCCCCCCAACACCACAGGATGATAACAACATGGACCTCCCTCCAACACCACAGGATGATAACAACACTAGGAGACCATCCTTGATAGCCAGGCCGCATTGGGAAAAATCCAACCCCAGCCCTGCTTCCCCTCCCCACAGAAGTAATCCCCATCAGCTTTATCAAATCTGGTGCCAAACAAATCAGTGATGAGACTATTTTTTTCCTAAACACCATCAGGGACTGGTATGGGCTGCCGAACACAGCTGTGGCAGCTGACACCCTGAGCTCCTTTAAGTCAAGGGGGGCATGTATCTAAAAACTCCAACACCACAGGTAGAGTAGGCAGGAACAGACATTGCCTACACCCTTTCCTTCCTTAAAAAAAATGTTTAAGCTATTTTGGGCCTGGCTCTGTGCCAAGATCAGGCAATCCTTCAGGGCAAAAAGGGAAAGACAGTAGTTTGTTGATAAATCCCACACACAGTAGGACATTCTTATTCAATCTGTCATAGGTCTCTTCCTTTCCTCTTGAATGTTTTTCTATGCATGTAACCCACAAAGCCACAGCACAATCAGGCTGATTGTGGCCTCAAGTGGATGAGATGACGAGTTTTATATACTGTGATTAGTCAGTGCTTTCAAAATATCATACATGCTTGCTAGCATTAAGATGTGAACATCCATTCATGCTCATAATCATCTCTCATTCGCTTTCTTTCAAATACACACACACACACACAGATGCACAGCAATAAAAGCAAAATATATATATCATGCATTTAAGCACAAGTGTGTATGCGCGCACGCACGCACGCACGCACACACACACACACACACACACACACACACACACACACACACACACACACACACACACACACACACAACACACATAATCATCAATTCAAATAATTGTGCTGAAAATGCACCAAAAATTTGCAATGCAAAACAGGAAAAAACTAAACACTGTTACAAAGTACATAAAACTTCAGAAAAACTTCAATCTTTATTCAATATTGTCGCCAACTCAATCACACTATGCAGACTTTAGTCAAGAAAACTGACATGATTCAGTTCAGTGGTTTATTTAATGTCTTTTCATCGCCAGATGATATTAGACATGATTTAGTGTGATTAGTCACTTCATTTCTAGCTCAGCCGAAAGCCTAGGTTTTTTTTCTTTGTTTTTTTTTTTTCTCTGCTACTGCATTTGGCAACAAGTCAGACCTAATCTCTTTATTCCTTCATTTCTGAACTGTCATTTTGTTAACTTTCAAATCTAAAGCAGCTCATTGATTACTAGTTTATTTCTTTTCCAATCACCCCTAAGGTATTCAGTATCATATGTACAGTGCAAATATTTCAGCACTGCAATCAACAGCAGTTGGATCGGTGTTGTTACAGCTGATTGTAACGACAAAAGTCAAGTTCTGCCTGATAACACCTTCAATCTTAATTAAAGTCTGCACCTGTTGTATAATTGCTGTGGCTGCGCATTGAACTGCTTTACACGCTGGACAATCAACGCTCTGAGCTGTGTGACATACACATGAATGTGACTGCAGATCATTACACTTTGGCCAACATGACTGTTTACCAAAACCTATTTTGGCACTGAACTGGCATTCTGTCGGGTGCCCTTCTCATTAAGGAAAGTATCATATTGCAATTGAGGACTTATCACATACACCTTAGCACACCAACCAACTTGTACTCAAACATAACCAAAAAAATGCTGTTGTACTTTCACACACACACACACACACACACACACACACACACACACACACACAGCCATACACACACACACACACACAACACACACACACACACACACACACAGGCACACACACACACACACACACACACACACACACACACACACACACACACACACACACACACAGTCACCCTCGCACAGCCATACACACACACACACACACACACACACACACACACACACACACACACACACACACTTGTACAGTAACAAAAGCATTTTACAAATTCAAGAACACATACAGAGACACTTACTGCAGAGAGTTAGGATGGATCCACGTCGATACAGTGCCCACATCCTCCCACTTCTTGTCATCCACAAAGCTCAGCAGTTCGTTCTCCTTCCGAGGACCGCTGTATACCCTGAATTCCCCATCCTTCACACTACACACACAAAAAGCGAAAGTTTGGGTTTTTTCCTTGTCAAAATGGTATTGTTAAACTACTCAGCCGACATATAAAACAGAACAATTTTGCATGAAATATAATTTTTAAAATATCCTATGTTTCAATCTCAGACTTTCTTTCATATTTCACAAGCATGTGTTACAAATTTAACTGGTAGCTCATTTTATAAATTTAACTGGTAGCTCATTTTATAAATTAAACATATTAATCTGACCTATCTATTAACGTGATTGCTGCTTCAAAACCTTGGTTATTTATCAAGAGATTGCCATTAAACCCAACAAAGCAAGATGCTTCGCTACTCGGGACATAAACTGAATCTGTATCAGACATACTTACTGGAGAATTGTCGGCAAAGATGTCACAAGAAAACGTCCACTAAGTCCTGAAACAAAGATCGTTCAAAGTTTTGTCAATATCACTGTCATCACCGCAAGTTATCTATGACTGACATCTGCAATTCACACACACACACACACACCCTCCCTTTAGTAACTGAAGACAGGGTGGAGATGGGTGAAAGGGGTAGTAGAAGACTGACTCAAGCAATCAAAAATTTTTGAGAAGGGTGGAAGGGGGAGAGGAAATGATGCATATCTACAATCATTGAAGACAGCCATTCTTTTGGTGTAGAGTATGCATTGGACTTCCTTAAAAGGGGGTATGGGGACAGGTGGGGGGGGGGGGGGGGGAACAGGAAGGGACAGAAAAGGGGAAGGGGGGAGGGGCAGCTAAAAAAAAAAGAAGCAGATTACGAACAACAATGTATGCCTGCTGGAAACTGAAGAGACAGGTGGACGCACTGAAGTTCATGCTGAGCAAGCGGCTATGTTGTCGAAGAATCAGGGAGAATTTCAGTGGGTCAGTCCACCTCCTCTTTCAAGTTTCACAGCACTGGCCTGCATTCTCTTTTGACATTTCACAACACTGGCCTACATCTTCTGACATTTCACTGCACTGGCCTGCAATCTCTTTGACACTACTTATGGTCATTGTTCCTTTTGCCTGTCAGGCCCCTTCTGTTTGGGACAGTATCCCACATCAACTCAGATACTCTGCCTCTCCACCCTCTTTTAAATCAAACTTGAATATTTTTTCCTATCTGACTACTATTTTTTCATTTTTTCTTTCTGCGTTCGCAGGCTGATACTCCTATGGACACTCCCTGTATAGCCAGGCAGCGGAGTTTTGTGTGTATGACCCTTTTTTATCCCGCCATTAACTTAAGGCAGCCATACTCCATCTTCGGGGAAGGTGCATGCTATGTGTCACGTGTCATCCATACCAACAGCCAAACTGGCCTTCTCTTCCGAAAGTTGGTGATGGGATTTTACGTGTGTGCAAGATATTATGCGTGCGTTCACACACGGAACCTCGGTTTATAGTCTCATTCGAAGGACTATATGGGGAATGGAGTCAGAACCAATGTTAACTCCGAGGGAAAAATCCCCCTATACCGAAATTCGAACCCGCAACCCCAGGATCACGAGTCCGGCGCTCTACCAACTGAGCTATCCGGCCCCCCTTGACTACTATATGTGAATACATGCCAGTGCTGTTTTCAGGACAACTATGTGGGTTTGGATGCCTGTTTCTATTCCTCTTATAAGTTAACTGTTTTCGCTGGAGAGGTAGGTGATAGGTGGTGAGGGAGTGAAAGATGGTGACACTGGGTGGTGGTGTGACAGAACACGAGAAATGAGCTTGGGACTGTGTGCCACGTTTTTGTGTATTGCCTGTTGCTCTTATTTATCTGTCTCATAAGTTAGGTTTCACTGCACTGACCTACCTCCTCTTTTCACTGAAATAACGTGCATCCTCTCTGATACTTCACTTTGCAGCACCTCCAGGTTTCATTTAACCAACGTACATCCTCTCTGATATTTCACTGCACTGGCCTACTACCTCTTTCACGTTTCATTGCACACACTTTGCTCCTCTTTGACTTCTCACTGGATTGGCCTTCATCCTCTCTCAACTTTCACTGAACTGAACTACTTTATCTTAAAAGGTTTCAATGCACTGGAGTATTTCTTCTTTTGAGACTGCACTGCACAGGCCTACCTCCTCTTTGATGTTTGACTGCAAAGGCATACTTCCTTTTTCACCTTGCATCTTTCTTGTTAATGCATTTCATTGTGTATAGTAGGCATTTGAAAGGCACAGTCTGGGAAGCCATGATTCTGATGCCTTCATGTAGTTTCCTGGAGCACTTCACAATACAATCAGAATAAAATCAGGAGAATGTAAGAACATAGTAAATAATGGTGAAGTCATTCCTGAGGTGCACATGTTTTCCTTCCCCTTGTTCTTCTCCATCAGCGATGGACCATATGCTGTTATTAGTGTTAAGTCTTTCACAGGATCTCTGCAGTCCTTCATGCAGCATACCCTTAGTTTATGCATACAAAACAAACGCCTGTAAAAACAAAAGTTTCAGATAATCTATCGCGACAAAATCTGTAAACTAAAAAATGAAAGAATACAAAGTATTTTTCAAAGTTATTGCATAGCAAGGCAAATATCAAACATACGTCACAAGATGTGATGTGTGTGTGCCTGCGTGCTGTCTGTCTGTCTGATCGTCTGTCTGTCTGTCGGATTGTGTGTGTGTGTGTGTGTGTGTGTGTGTGTGTGTGTGTGTGTGTGTGTGTGTGTGTGTGTGTGTGTGTGAGTGTGGTGTGTGTGTGTGTGTGTGAGTGTGTGTGTGTGTGTGTGTGTGTGTGTATAAATGCGGGTGCACACACACACACACACACACACACACACACACATACACACACACACGTGCATATACAGCATGTATATATAGGTGAGTGTCTGTAAGTACATACAGCAAATTTATAACATATTTTGCGTGAATACATGTGCACTCTATGCATGAGTCCTACACACCACCTGAGTAACTCAGCAGTTCTCCTCACCTGGACTCTCTGTGACATCCACCACCCCACCTTGACATCCAAGTCCCGGCTCCAGTCAGCCAGACTCTGCCAGACAGGCTGGAAGGACCGACAGGCAGGGCACCATGGAGCCATGCTACAGGAACCATAGCAACGGTCACATGTTACAAGATTAATCTTAGTTTGTTTTCAGAACAATACTGAATCAATGGACTTGTTACTGAAAGAAAGATTTAACACATCAGCAAATGTGACCATGTCATTCTAATTAACTTAACCCTTTCAATAGTTTCATTGTTAGTTATCCTAAACTGCAAGCAGCTGAAACCTAGTTATGCAATTGAACTCCTGAGGGGTACAAGATTTACCAAGCTGTAACTTTTGAGCCACCAGACCAATTGTAAAAATGATTTTCAAATACCTTAAAAATAATACAATTGAATTTTTTTTCCCATCTATTAGTCACATATGAGAGGAAACCTTACAGATGATACACACACGCAAAATTAACCACAGCATACTTGTGGTGCCATGCAGTGACTCTGCTATTTTGACTGCAGTAGCCATGTGGCCATTGTGAAAATGAAATGGTTAAAATATATGGACTTATCAATGATAAAGATGCACCGACACATTAACCATGATGTGAACATTCAAACTTAAACTTAAATATCATGTACACACTCATAAATAAACACACATATACACACAAACTTAAAGTGTATTAAAGATCATCGAGAAAGGCAAATAAGGAAAATGACTTACAAATTTTTCAATTGTTTTTATGGGACAAAATTTAAATGAGAATTATGCATCCAATTCCAAGATTGGAAGTTGATTTTGGATCACTGATGATATCCATGGTGATCAACATCAAGTAACACATTATCACAATAATTGAACTTTTCAATTTTTGAGTCAACAGCTTGAAACTGTGGGTTCGTATTTTCATCATATGAAACTGATCTGTTCATGAGACTGTTCTCCTTGCTGCTTCTCTCAAACAGAATAATCCTCCCCTTGTTGTTGTTTTTTAATGTGTTTTAAAACACAAAACAAAAACAAAAAACAAAAAAAACCTGACATCACAGTCACAGAAAGTGACTCATATGAAGTATTTTCACTCCCATTTGAAAATTCAAATGGGTGAAAACCAGATACCTTGCCCATGCCATTATCAGTGAGCAAGTGAAGATTCTATGTCTATTTTCTTCATATCTTACATCTTTGTGAGCAGTTATAAAAGTAGGTCTTGTAAACATGTTTGTCTGTTCAACTCATCTGATGACTCGTCACTTTCACCTAAAACAATCAAACGTTAACAAGCCCACAGACAGTACACTACTGGAATGGGCTGATTCAATATTATTCAATGTCCTGGAATTTCCATGCATATCATCACAAGGAACACAAGCACGCACGTGCGCGCACGCACGCACGCACACACACACTGAGTTTCAAGGGGTTTATTTTAGTGCTGGTATTCAAGAACCAAATCTAATGCTTTGCCCTACATACATGGATGGTTCACTGATACACGTCTTGCTCGAGCGCTATCAGTATAAGGGTAGAAGTGTAGCATCTGTTGCTTTAATGAACAAGAACATAAGATCAAACAAGGACAAATACAAAAGACTAAAGCAATAAAGACTATGAAAATAAGTATATGTAGGATTCTGGTGTCAGGGTAAAAAGCTTAACAGTCACACACTAAAGTTTATTTTTGCTTTCTTTTTTGGCTGCTTTTCTTTCTCAGTTCTCAGTTAATGACACTGTGTGTCTCCACTTTTTCTCTTTTCCTTGTTTTTCTATTTTCTTTATCATTTATGCCATTTCGGGAGTTATGCAAATGACATTAATTGTTTTGAATGCACGAAAGTGGGCGAAAGATCTAAAGATGACAAAGCTTGGACAAAACATCAGTATCACTGTACTTTTTTTTTTTTTAAAGTAAGTAAAGCATACTCTCCACACTTTCAGGTTTGCACAGTGATCAAATGCATGACTTAATTTTTCAAAAAGTGACAGAGTCCTTTAGTGTTTTTTCTTTTGTGATTTCTGTGTTTTACTAGAAGTTTGAAAGAAATATTACACTCAATGCCTCTTTCAACTTCATCTTTCTCCATTAGACCGCCACAATCAACAGGCTGAGTACTCTGTCATTTTATGGGTTGGTGTATACAGAAACTGTAACAGAGTGACTGACAGGAAAGATAAGATAAGATAATGTTGCTTATAGCCCAGCCGACCGCAAAGGGCCACATCAGGGCTGGACTGACAGGAAAGAAGAAGACCCTAGACAGTAATAAAATGTCAAACTACTCTTTAGGGTTTTACCAGCAGGCTAAGACATTACTAATGGTAACTAGTACTGTTTTTCTCACACAAGGTCAAGCTGATCCTGGCACACCTCAAAACAAAACTGGGCCCAAAATGAATTAGGACAAAAATCTTCCGCAAGACAAAGGAAGGGGTGAGGGCCAACCTTTAGCTACCAAAGTATACTTAACTACAGTCTGGTTTTTCTTTCTGTGCATGGCACTCTCAACTTTAAGTCAAGGGTGTCTGCTGACACAACTGCTTCAGGAAATACCTTCCCATCTCTACTGGCTGGGGATACCTCATTATATCAAAACTGGCTTAAATATTAAAACCAGACCAAACCCACCTTAATATAAAAACCAGACTGAAACATACACTAATACCATCACCGAAACAATTTTGGTCACATCATATAAACATGAGTCCCAGGTGGAGCAGCACAACTAACATATATAAATTTCTGGCCTGCTGTAGGTACTGGCATATTCTTGCAGCACAAATTAAGCTTGCACTAAATGTAGACCAGTTTAAAAACCACCCAAACAATCACCTGGAATTTATTCATTTGCAGTATCAATACAACTAAGAGCAAGACTAAAATGTTTCAGCCATGTCGCTCAAATAACCTTGAAAACATTATTAAATGTAAAAGGATACATTAAAACGCTGTGAAGCTAGTTGTCCTAAATTCCTACACTGACCCTGAATATATTGTTGGAATCATTTTTTCATCAGGTGATACATAAACTTAAAGCATGGGTGAATGTTCTGACTGAGCTATGTAGGAAAACTAAAAGGTTCTGCTCACTAAAAGAAATCCCTGATATCATGTGACATGGCCTAAAACGTGATTACCATTGATCCAGGAATGAATTAGATAAGATCATATCTCTGTGTGAATTTATCCCCAATCAGAGGTCCAACCTCGGTTATAACTGGTCAGTTTCTTTTCTTTTTCAATGAGTTTGTTGTTGTTGTTGTTGTTGATTGTTTGTTTGTTTTTTTCTATTTTTTCTGTTTAAACCAGTCTTCGTCTGCTTTCCATTTTTTTTTTCTAGTTTTCAATGTTACCAACTACCAGCTGTTGGTTGTGTATGGTTTGCAACTGATCTCATGCATTTTATGTACAGCCAAAACAAAATCGTCCTGTACTAGTTTTAGCTCATGTTTCAAGCGCCTCCCCCACGGAAAGCAGAGCAATTCAATGGGTCATTGATTCACGCTTCTTTCTGAATACTGGATACTGGATGGTTTCCGTGTTGAAGCTCCTAGGAGCTTGTTCACAGGTCCTTTTCCACTAGTACAACTGATTGTCATGTGTGGTACAAAACTTCAACAGTTGTAGCTAATAATAACAGTCAGGGTCAAACTGTGTCGAGCCTGATCTTGAAAGCATTGACTGATGGGGCTGTGACTGCACTGTTTGGCAGGCTGTTCTAGGTGGCAGTCACAAGCTGTACGAAGCAGCAGCTTCTGAAGCTGAGCCTGCAGTGTGATCTTTCTAATTTCAGGCTGTGCCCTCTGGTGTCTCTGCCTTGGAAGTAGCTGAAATGGGGGCGGCTGGTCAGGTACAGGCCGTGCGTGTACTTATATACATGTCGATCATATCCCCCCTAAGACTGCGAAGTTCAAGACTGGGCAGGTTCTGTTCAGCAAGGCGCTCTGGGTATGGCTTTTCTTTCAAGGATGCAGTGAGTTTGGTGGCACGCCTCTGAACATCCTCCAGCTCGCAACACAATGTCTTATGCCGGGGTTGCCAAGCTGTGTGCCCATACTCGAGAATCGGGCGAACCAGAGACTTGTACAGCTCTGTACAGGGGTGAGGAAGTCAAATTATCGTCGGATGACTCCAAGGATTCGGTCTGCTTTTGCAGTCGCTTGGTTTATGTGGTTCTTGAAGGTCAGCCTTTTGTCGCTCAAGACGCCAAGATCCTTCTCCACCTCACTTTCTGCTAGCTCCACCACAGTCTGTTCCCCCTGTGCATCTTTCCGTCAACAGATCTTCTCTTAGCTTCAACAATGGAGGTTTGCGCCGCTGATCTAGGATTTTACCTCTTTCAAATATAATATAATAGTACTATATTAATAGTCCTCATTATCGGACGCCTCGTCACCTCTCCTGTGACAAGAGGCAGTGTCAGAGTGAGCGTGAATGCTGTTTTCAGTTTCGTTACACAACAGTCATACACTGACTAACCTAATCAGTCAGGCACTGTTGCCGCTTACTTACAATTCTAGCATCCATTCTCCTTCAAGAACAATCCTCCAGTTATCGTCTGTAACTCTGATCAAAGGATCCAACTTCTGCGCCACTACAAATGGAGAAGCTTCATTCAAAATAACCAAAACAACAACGGAAAGCGTCAACGAAGCCATGTTCATGATGTAGCTGAGAGATAACTCTCACTTATCATTGGGTAAAAAGAGTTATCTCTCCCTGAAAGCTTGCGTACCAAACCTTCGGTCTGAACAGGAAATTCATACACTTACAAATAATAATGAATAACTGAAACATTTATCCGACCACAAAAAATGATGAAGCGATGCAGCAACAGGGAGTGAGGTGGGGAATATTTTTTTAATGTATATATTTGTTGAATTACGGCTAATACTGTAACTCTCCCTTTGGGGGGGGGAGGGTGGGTACGTTCCTCACTGGGCGCAGAGTGGGCATGGACCTATACGTGCAGCGGCTCGGCGACTTGTGCCTCGTACGTCTCCTGAGTCGGCCTCACGCGGCGCAGGACCGTCGCCACTCAGCATGAAGACGGCCGCCCGGTTGGTGGCATCCGGCATTCCTGCTGGTCGGTGGCAGAGACCAGCAGAAGGCACCCAGGTGGCAGATGGGTGTAGGGCGGCACAGATTTCCTTCCTCGCACTACGAGTGACGACGGGACTAGCCTGTGTCGCCGGGGGACGGCTCTCGAGGCGGCGTGACACTTGGCGACGAGGCGCTGCCACTCTGCGAACTACCCAGTGGCCTGCCCATCCTAGCAGGGCTCTCCCTTTGAGGGGGGGAGGGTGGAAATTGTACCTCATTGGGCGCAGAGTGGGCATGACCTACGTGCAGCGGCTCGGCGACTTGTGCCTCGTACATCTCCCGAGTCGGCCTCACGCGGCACAGGACCGTCGCCACTCAGCAAGAAGACGGCCGCCCGGTGGCCCTGACGATGGCCTTGGAAACAACTGCAGCTGAACTATCTTCAGACGACCGCTACGCGGCCCAAATGACTACTGATATCAAAAGTAAAAATACATGTCCCAATATGTCCTGTTTGTACAGGCTGGAGGACGTTAAACAGAACCATACTAATACTGTAACGTGTCAGGATGGCCGAGCGGTCCAAGGCGCTGCGTTCAGGTCGCAGTCTGGTTCTCCAGGCGTGGGTTCGAATCCCACTTCTGACAACTTTTTTTTTTTCTTGCAATGTTCTTTTCCTTTCAAGAACATTTTTTTTCTTGACCCCCCCCCCCCCACCTCCCCTATATAAATGTCTGGTTTTCTATGCACTCTTATACTTGATACTTGATGTATTGGGTGTTTGAGGCCTTTTTTACAAGGCCTGTTCACCACTCCTGTTCAAACTAGACTTGCGTGCGTGGCATGGCAAAAGCAGTCTAGTTGTAACAGCTGGGGTCAAATTTGTTCGGCAGACTTTCCCAGTGGGCATCCAGTCTTCTTTTAAAAGCACTTCTTTTAAAAGCACTCTTAAATCCCTCTCCCTATTTTTTCTTTTGGAGGGGGGGGGGGGGGGGGTTAGTGCTTAGGAGTATCTTCTTCAGGCAAAAACAATTAACATTTAGGACAATGAAAACTTAGCTGTTCATATTCGGCACCCGGATAAAATGGCCGTCGGACGGGTTAGTTAGGCACTGTTCAGGATCAGGATCAGGATCAGGGGCGTTGTATCAAATACAACTTAGCCTATTTAGGCTTTTTACGCCCCTTCTGTATGTATATATCCTTTTTTTTTTTCGTAACCGTTGGTCCAGTCATAGGCTTGCCGCTTACTTACAATTCTAGCATCCATTCTCCTTCGAGAATAATCCCCCAGTTATCGTCTGTAACTCTATTCGGTAACGTATCTTTGTGCGCACGTCTCTTTGTGCCCACGTCTCTGTGTGTGTTGGCATCCGTTAGTCTCGGGAGACGATGGATTTGCGCCCTTTGCGAATGTTTCAGTTGGTCATACAGCATCTGCTGTGGCTGTATAGACCCACATGGGAGTGGCAGTCTCTGCTGCATTTGATGCACTTGAAGGCCGAGTCAGCTGCTGGCAGCAGCTGCTTGTTCTTTCTCTGTGCGCGCTTGTCATCGGCAAGCTTCCGGAGCTTCTCTTCGTCTCTATATGCCCCAAAAAGTGGTCTTTTGTGCCCACGTCTCTTTGTGGCCACGTCTCTTTGTGCCCACGTCTCTATATGCCCAAAACGTATGCCAGTGGGAGTTTCGGGTAGGCATCCTCTATGTCAATAGCTAAACTTACCAGAGGCCAAGCAATGGTCAAACTGACCAGTGGTCAGTTGTCAAACTGACCAATGGTCAAGCAGTGGTCAAACTGACCCGTGGTAAAATAGTGGGCAAACTGACCAGTGGTCAAGCAGTGTTCAAAATGCCGATGTGGTCAAGCAATGGTCAAACTGACCAGTGGTCAAGCGATAGTCAAACTGACTAGAGGTCAAGCGATGGTAAAACTGACCATTGGTCAGTCTGGGACCATTGCTTGACTACTGGTCACTGACCATTGCTTGACCACTGGTAAGTTTGTTGATATAAAGGGTACCTACCCACAACTCCCACTGGCATCGGTTTGGGCATATAGAGATGTGGGCACAAAGAGACGTGGGCACAAAATACCACTTTTTGGGGCATATAGAGACGTGGGCACAAAGAGACGTGGGCACAAAGGGATGCTTCGCTCTATTCGTCTGTAACTGACGGGTTTCCGTCTGGCGACCATTTTATTCGGGTGCCGAATCTGAACAGCTAAGTTTTCATTGTTTTCATTTTCGTTGTCCTAAATGTTACTTGTTTTGCCTGAAGAAGACCCAAGAGGTCGAAATGCATTGCGTCTTGTCCTGTACTTCGTTTGTCTATGTCCTTGGCGGTATATAACGCCCTCTCTTTCTAAGTTATGCATCGTTTTCCACCTCTGTCACTCCCTTTTGAAATTCAAAATAGTTAACTCTGTAAGAGTGAACAAAAGAAAGAACAGCAAATGAAGGAAGGAAGAAAAAGGAAGAAAGAAGAGGCTAATGAAGGAAGGAAGAAAAAGGAAGAAAGAAGAGGCTAATGAAGGAAGGAAGAAAAAGGAAGAAAGAAGAGGCTAATGAAGGAAGGAAGAAAAAGGAAGAAAGAAGAGGCTAATGAAGGAAGGAAGAAAAAGGAAGAAAGAAGAGGCTAATGAAGGAAGGAAGAAAAAGGAAGAAAGAAGAGGCTAATGAAGGAAGAGAAAAGAAAAAGAAGAATGAAGAGAAGAGAAGAAAAAGTAATGAAGGAAGGAAGAAAAAGGAAGAAAGAAGAGGCTAATGAAGGAAGGAAGAAAAGGAAGAAAGAAGAGGCTAATGAAGGAAGGAAGAAAAAGGAAGAAAGAAGAGGCTAATGAAGGAAGGAAGAAAAAGGAAGAAAGAAGAGGCTAATGAAGGAAGGAAGAAAAAGGAAGAAAGAAGAGGCTAATGAAGGAAGGAAGAAAAAGGAAGAAAGAAGAGGCTAATGAAGGAAGGAAGAAAAAGGAAGAAAGAAGAGGCTAATGAAGGAAGGAAGAAAAAGGAAGAAAGAAGAGGCTAATGAAGGAAGGAAGAAAAAGGAAGAAAGAAGAGGCTAATGAAGGAAGGAAGAAAAAGGAAGAAAGAAGAGGCTAATGAAGGAAGGAAGAAAAAGGAAGAAAGAAGAGGCTAATGAAGGAAGAAAGAAAAAGGAAGAAAGAAGAGGCTAATGAAGGAAGGAAGAAAAAGGAAGAAAGAAGAGGCTAATGAAGGAAGGAAGAAAAAGGAAGAAAGAAGAGGCTAATGAAGGAAGGAAGAAAAAGGAAGAAAGAAGAGGCTAATGAAGGAAGAAAGAAAAAGGAAGAAAGAAGAGGCTAATGAAGGAAGAAGAAAAAGGAAGAAAGAAGAGGCTAATGAAGGAAGGAAGAAAAAGGAAGAAAGAAGAGGCTAATGAAGGAAGGAAGAAAAAGGAAGAAAGAAGAGGCTAATGAAGGAAGGAAGAAAAAGGAAAGAAAGAAGAGGCTAATGAAGGAAGGAAGAAAAAGGAAGAAAGAAGAGGCTAATGAAGGAAGGAAGAAAAAGGAAGAAAGAAGAGGCTAATGAAGGAAGGAAGAAAAAGGAAGAAAGAAGAGGCTAATGAAGGAAGGAAGAAAAAGGAAGAAAGAAGAGGCTAATGAAGGAAGAAAGAAAAAGGAAGAAAGAAGAGGCTAATGAAGGAAGGAAGAAAAAGGAAGAAAGAAGAGGCTAATGAAGGAAGAGAAAAAAAGGAAGAAAGAAGAGGCTAATGAAGGAAGGAAGAAAAAGGAAGAAAGAAGAGGCTAATGAAGGAAGAAGAAAAAGGAAGAAAGAAGAGGCTAATGAAGGAAGAAGAAAAAGGAAGAAAGAAGAGGCTAATGAAGGAAGGAAGAAAAAGGAAGAAAGAAGAGGCTAATGAAGGAAGGAAGAAAAAGGAAGAAAGAAGAGGCTAATGAAGGAAGGAAGAAAAAGGAAGAAAGAAGAGGCTAAGAATAATGAAGGAAGAAGAAAAAGAGAAGAAGAGGCTAATGAAGGAAGGAAGAAAAAGGAAGAAAGAAGAGGCTAATGAATGGAACATTAAAGAATAATTTCGTTTGTCAAGAGCTTGTCTCAGTTTAAAACAGACACGTTTCTTCCCTTACAATCCACATGTATACTATGCACAAAATGCATAAATGCTGCAGTTGTTGTAGTTGTAATGGATCTATTTTGGGCATTCTGACTGTGGTACAAATGACTTTTAATATCAACATTATTATCAGGTTGAAGGGCCGCGTGCTCAAGAAGTTAGGAATTTCTAGGGAGCTGACTGAGCAAAATTCTGCCTTGGCTTAAGGCTGTGTCAGGCCAATTGACATAGGCTAGAACACCAAGGCTACATCAAAATGTTGTTATGCTCTGCATAGTTATGTGGGGATTGTCTTCAGTTGTGACAAGCTCCTAGCATAACATTATCAGTCTCCCAAATCCCCCGAAGTCGGAGTGTGGCTGCCCACATGGCGGGGTAACCAAAAACGGTCACACACGCAATGTTCTCATCCTAGCTAATGCATTTGTACCATAAGTGTTCAAGTGCTTTGGCTGTTCGGATGATCCCTGGAGTCTTTTAGCCAGGGTACGACAACAACAACAACTGAGCAAAATTCACTAGTATGCATGCATGCACACAAGAGTATGTGTATAAGAGCACATTCATATACATGTATGTGCATCCATATGTGAGCAAGTGTATATTAGTATGTGTTTGCATGTAAAAAAAAGAGAGAGAGATAAGATAATGTTGCTTATAGCCCAGCCGACCGCAAAGGGCCACATCAGGGCAAGAGAGAGAGAGAGCACCTGTGCGGTAACAAGTCCGAAATAGAAGAATGGAGTGTATGACTGTGTGTGCCCTTGCACTTACATGTGTGCATGCATGAATGTGTGCATACTAGTGTGTGTGTGTGTGTGTGTGTGTGTGTTTGTGTGTGTGTGTGTGTGTGTGGTAACAGTCCATTTAGTAGAATGGGATGTATGACCATGTGTGCGAGTGTCCAAACATATGCATGTGTTTGTGTATGCATGCGAGTGTGTATGCGTTTCTATGTGTGTGTGCATGTATAATTGTGTATACATGTAGTACATTTCTGTGTGTGTGTGCATGCATGCAGACCTGTGCAAACCAGCATGGGTGTGTGTGTGTGTGTGTGTGTGTGTGTGTGTGTGTGTGTGTGTGTGTGTGTGTGTGTGAGTGTGTGTGTGTGTGTGTGTGTGTGTGTGTGTGTGTGTGTGTGTGTGTGTGTGTGTGTGTGTGTTCTGCATGCTTGTGCACATGCGCTCATACAAGAGGCTGAAAAAGCAAGTCTTGCCTTCACCTCCTTACCTTATTCCGTACTCTTTAGGAAAGTTATTTTAAGGGGGGTGGGGTGTGTGTGTGTGTGTGTGTGTGTGTGTGTGTGTGTGTGTGTGTGTTTCAACTTATCTTGTGGAACAGGATGGTAATGGGAGTGCAGAACACACTAAGAAATGATGAGGAGGACAGGGTGAAGAGAGAACTCCTGGAATGTAATCTCTCCATTCTACCTCAGATGGGTGTCAGGTTTTTTGTTGGGGTGTAAATATTTACCTGGTCTTTCAATGACAAGGTATGGAGCAGACAGAAACAACCATTTTAAATTACCACCATTCTGCGGTGGACTGATAATATCTACCCCTTTCCCACCCCACCCCTTCCCTAGTGCTAATTCGACATTTTAACACTCTTCCAGGATGAACATTCATTATTGTTTTTGTAATCCTTTTAATTATTGTTATCATCATCATCCTCAATATCCCCCCCACCCCCACCCCCGCCAGCCCCCTCCATCCTCCTACCAATCCCAATCCCCTTTGCCATCCCTCCCCCCGGCCTCCTCCTGCACTGATTCTCTAACCATTTTAACATTCATCCACGATGAATGTTCATCGCTATTTTTGTAATGCGTTTGATTGTTGTTGTCATCCTCCTCATTATCATCTCTGTCATCATCATCATCACCTACTTTTTTCTGTCATCATAACTGAGAATTGTTGTTGCTGTCACCAGTAAAGATAATGGATTCCTGCTTCTCAGGGTACCGCGGAAATTCCAGCTCTAAGTATCACTGTAAATGTACTAGTTGTTCTTGAGATGTCATTGCTGTTGCTGTTGTTCTTTTTCAATCAGATCAATTCAAAAATAATCAATTTGATGTGGGGAAATCATAACACTAAAACAAGCTCTTCTAAACAAACAAAAACACAGATGAAATTTTACAAGGAAACACACATTGCATGCTCTCTCTCTCTCTCTCTCTCACACACACACACACACACACAGAGATGACAAAAGGCAATACATGAAAAAGTAAACCTACTGCAATTTAAACAAATCTTAAATAAATGTTGGTGAACCGCCAAGAGAAACGTGGACAAACGAGTCACAAGACAAAACACATGTTTCGACCTCTTAGGTCTTCTTCAGGCAAGACACAAACAAATAGTACAAAGAAAATGAACGAATTTGTCACTTAACTTTCTTCAGCGCAAGGTAGGCACTGAATGAAAACGAGGCTGTTCTGTTCTCTCTCTCTCTCTCTCTCTCTCTCTCTCACACACACACACACACACAAACAACAAAAGTCTTTTTCATGTATTGCTTTTGTTGTTTGTGTGTGTGTGTGTGTGTGTGTGTGTGTGTGTGTGTGTGTGTGCGTGTGTGTGTGTTGTGAGAGTGAGAGAGAGAGAGAGAGAGAGCGAGCGAGAAAAATAAAATAAAAACAAGGCTCTGTGTGTGTGTGTGAGAGAGAGAGAGAGAGAGAGAGAGAGAGAGAGAGAACAGCCTTGTTTTCATTCAATGCCTACCTTGCGCTGAAGAAAGCTAAGTGACAAATTCGTCCATTTTCTTTGTACTATTTGTTTGAGTCTTGCCTGAAGAAG
>CM031598.1:78205982-78225982 GCA_018398815.1 Conus ventricosus
GTGACAGTATGACACAATACACATAACATCAAACACGCATCTACTCTTCTCTTTCAATATCATGACGACTGTCATGTTTGTCATAATCAGGATGATTAATTACTGTTGTATCTACAGCACATATGCCCAACCCTTCATGATCTATGTTGTATTATACAGTGACAGTGATTCCATTCCTCACACATACAGCAGCTTTAGCATTTAATTCCAGTAGAAAAAAAAAAAAAAAGAAAGAAAAAGAAAATTCACTGTAGATCTCTGAAATATGCAAAACAATAATTGTGCATAAAACAATATCTGCATAATGAAAAGCTCATCACTGCCACTCCGAACAACCAAGGCAACAACAAAGAAACAAGTGTTGTCAACATTAAATCCAGAAGTTGAAAAAAAATGCATTCTGCGGTCAAGGATCCTCAATATACAACAAAAAAACAAAACAAAAACTAACAATCTGCCTTCCACAACACATTCCTGACCAAAGTTGAAAACAAAAAAAAAGTACACAAACAGAAAGAAAATACTGATATCATACAAAAACTGCCTCTCAACACACCCAATTTTCAATATTTTGAGGGTTTTTTTTTAAATTCAACATACACACCTATGAACTAGTTTGAATCCATATTACCAGCCTGGCATTTTGAAGTTCAGTTTTAAAAATGCCTGTACAAACATCCAAAACAAACTTCTGTACTGACAGTGTATTTCAAATTGCCGAAATAGACTGCAGTATAGTTTCAAACCACATGAGGTAATATCCGTGTTTAGTCAACAAACTCTGCCCGCTATTTCATTCACATGGCTACTGAATTGTGTAATTCGTAAGTGAAATATGTATATGCCATAAAATAAAAAAAAATTAAATTAAAAAAACTTTGATAGGTTTTAGCAAGTTTGATCAAGAATCCAGTTCTTTCACCCGTCTATGTCTTTCTACATCAGTATATGTATTTCCACCACATTGTATAAAATTCATGTAGCATGGCATCTCTAAACACCAGCTATTTCTCAGTGTGTGTGTATGTGTGTGTGTGTGTGTGTGTGTGTGTGTGTGTGTGTGTGTGTGTGTGTGTGTGTGTGTGTGTGTGTGTGTGTGTGTGTGTGTGTGTGTGCGCGCGCAAGTGTGTGTTTGTGCATGTGTTTGTATGTGTGTGAGTGTCTATTTAATTCTGTGCACCAGTGAGAAAAGTGAAATTTTGCCAGCTTCAAGAATTGCATGCTTTAAAGTACAAGTGAGTGGTACATATACACTGGTTTAGCGAAAGACATCATCAGCACATTGTCAAACACTTCAGAATCAAGTACAGTACCATACAGTACCCCGTGAGGTCATGACACACTATTCCAGCATTCTGAGACATTTGAAAAAGAAAAAAAAGGTCAAACAAAATGAAATGAACAACAAACATCAATACCAAAATGATTCTGTAATGATCCAACAATTTTGATTTTGTATGTCACTGAAGTGCACCATTGAAATGAATGCACCATTGAAATGAAAACCATGTAACCAAGTAAGTGGAAATCAAGTAGCTGGTGCAACGCATAATTTGTGGTACGTGCAACACGTCTACCATGGCTCATGATGGTGCTCACGGCAGTTCTGACTGCTGCATTGAGTCGCTTGAGTCAAATTCTTCAAACGCGTGAGACGGAAAAGGAGAAGAAACAAATTGTGCGCTCGCACCCAACAAGCCCGGGTCTAGTCTGTGAGCGGTCTTGTATCTGACACCTTAGTGTGTCAGGAGATAAGGGCCCAAGGGGGCTTCTCGCGCTTGTACTGAAAGCGTGGAGAATAGCGAACCACACACTGCTTTGCTGTCTGTATCGCGCCTATAGCTGACCAATGTTTACACAACGACTCCACACAGCTAGCGCGGATAAACCGAGAAAAGCGGAATTGTCTCTGTCCACAACACCCTGTGAGCTATTTTCTGCAAAGGTTATAGTGGCGTCAAGTGCCAGGCCGGCCAACGACGCACGGCGCGCGCGTGCAGCACAAGTTGCGCCGGTCGCAAAGTTCTGTCAGAAAGTTTTAAACACGAACTTAATTATGGTACTCACAGAGAAGACTGAAATGCCAGCTTTTGTCACACTCTCAAGTAGTCACTGCGCCATTGCTCTCATACAGAAATTATAGTTAAAAAACCTCTGTACAGTAAATATAACTTAAAGATGTTGCACCAGTCTCGAAGCGTCCAAAAACACACAGAGCGTCTGGCCGTGTGGTGGCTGACTAGTTAAGGGCCTAGCCCGAGTCACAAGGCAAAGCGTTGGACGAACTAAATGCAGTCGCTGTGAGTGTGCGGGCGCGGCCGTGTGCTAACTAGTTTGTCAAGGTTATGAGCAGGCTCACAAGCAATATCTCCACTGTCAGGTATTTGTGAAGTTGTACATATGGAACATCTGCACTCCTTCATGCCTCCACAAAGAACAAACAGTATTACCACGTTCATGCCTCCATAAAGAACAAACCACACCACCACACATTACACCCATAAAAATACTGCAATGGAAATGTCCAAGTGGTACCAACAATCACATCCTCTAGCATGTTCACAACTTTGTGGATAAATGCTTGGCAACAAAATTCAAGAACAAACTGACATGAAATACTGAATTTTTACAGGAACAGGATGAAAAGTTGAATGGTTTTCTTCTTACTATTGATATCTGAAGAATAAGGAATGACCGTAACAGGTGTAAACATTTAGTTACTAAAATATTCACCACAGACATTCATATTTTGGTCATTTGACAACAACAAAGAAGTGATCCGAGCAACAGTGTACATATATAAGGTTATCTTTGTGGCCCCTGTACAATACATTCCGGTTGATCACAGAAGTCAGTGAAAGAGACATTTTGAAAACAATTTGAACTGGGAGAACTACCACACTGCAAACTCCGTCATGGGGGAGAAAAAAGTAATTCTGAGTAATGTCCATGCAATTCGTCATCTTCAAACTATGCCTACGACCTTTACAGTAAGCACATGATCTTCATACTGTGATCTTTTTAAACCTCTCTGGTGCATATCTAAACATGCTTGCATGTCTAGCTTTATTTATGTAATGTATTCACATTTTTTTTGTGCTGTATTTTTCAGCCAGGTTTACTGTCTTCTGTTCCCCAACCAACATAAAGCGCTTTGCCACTTCCTTAAAATATAAGGCCTGATCTGCCAAATTTTCTTCACATTTCAGCTATTGTCAAAATCACTTTTGTTATGTCATTGAGGTATCAAGATAGCATCATATTGTACAGCCCAGTAGTCTATTCTAGAGTAGTGCATTGTGCCACTTTCTGGTCACGGCAAACATTTCTGTATGAAATTCAGGCACCTCTTCCCAGGGGAAAGTACAAGACCACAGTATGGCGCAGCCCACTTTTCTTTCGGTTAGTGAGTGGCAGTATCTGCATGACAAATTGCATTTTTCTATAAAATCCTGCCAGGAAAACAAAGCAGCCCAACCTTTCTTCTTGCTTAGTTTATCTGTCTTCTCCACAAGACTAGTTGTGACTTGTCAGATGACCATTCCTTCAACATAGAGGGAAAAAAAGAAGCTGCTCCCATTTGCTGGCATTTCACAACTAAACATTGTATGGGCAACAGATAATACGCATCTTCATAAGCAAATCCAAGGCTGGTGATCCTGTGTCCTGAAGTGAAAAGAGTATGTGTACAAACACTTTTAGGGTACCCTTTTGTAATGGCAGCTACACACGGATTTTGGAGAATTAAATTTTCATCATCATTTAGAATGATGATTGCAAAGTAGAGGGATTACCATGGCTGACAGTAACCCTTACGTAGCTCTGTACTGTAAAATAGCAATGAGGTTCACCGCAAGGCTACTTATATCACAGACCTGTATGAAGTATAACCAACACCAACTGTATAAGGACAGAAGACCAAAGATATTGGGTAAAGTAACCACCACCAGAATAAAGATGCAAGACCAAATATACTGAATGAAGCCGACACTATAAAAAAAATCAGTCAGAACCCAAAATGGAGTAAACACTATCAAAATAAAGAATCAAGACCAAACATGGAGTGATGCCAACACCACTTAAATTAAGAAGACTTCAAATACGAAATGAAACTAACACCATCAAAAAGAAGAATCAGGGCCAGCTACAGACTGAAGTCAACACCACTAATAAGTTGACTCCAACAAAATGAAGAATCAAGGCTAATGACATGGTATGAAGCCAACACACTAACAGGATTAATCAAAACCAAGAATTAAACTAATGCTACTAGAATGAGGACTCTAAACCAAAGATGGTGTGAAACAAACCCCACTAACATGGACAATCAGAACTAAAGATGCAGTGACGTAAACACAACCAAAATGAAAAATAAAGACCAAAGGTGAAGTGAAAGATGGAGTGAGACCAATACTACCAAAATCAAGAATCAACGCCAAAGATGGAGGGATGTCAACCCACAAAAGTAAAAGAGAATCACGACCAAAGACAGAGTTGGAGCCAACACCATCAAAATGAGGAATCAAAACCAAAGATGGAGCAAAGTCAACACCACTAACATGTCTTGACCAAAAATACAGAGTCAAACCAACACCATCAAAATAAAGAGTCTAGTCAAAATCATTAAGATATGGAGTTAAGCCAACACAACCAACTTGAAAATGTCAAAGGAGGAAATCTGGATAAGCACAGGCTACATCAGTGACTGTACCACTAATTTCAGACACTTCATAAATATTGCCATCCATCAATAAGTCAGTATAATTTCCTGTTAATCAAGTCATGTCGGAAATGGCATTCTAACACCTCTTCTTGCTGTCAAGAGCAAGTTGGATGCATTCCTCTGAAGCAGATACCATTCTTTTTTAAATCATATATCTAGAAAAGTATCAGTTCTATTGCCTTTAGTCAAAAATGAATTCAATCTTCAAGCTATTTTTCAGTCAGCTGATCGTATACTTCCGATCTATGCATACAGTTGCTGATTTTTTTTTTTTTTTTGCTTTTAAAAATGGGTAAGTCTTGTCTTTTGCATCTTGATGGAGAACTATGGCCTCTATTACCGCAACTTGCTTAAGTTAATCTTCTACCAACCAATCTGCCTGTCTACCATTTTTCAGTGACTGCTGATTCCCCTATACCTATCTATCGAAGATGATTGTACATTTCCTTTCTGCACCAGGTACGTGGAAACCCCATTCAGATGTGGTACTTTGAGCTTGTAACTTAATTCCTGTAGGAAGTGCAGTGTGCTTCAAAACAAACTAAAAAGGATTTTTTTCAACTTTCATCACGTGTAACAGGAAAAAACAATATGTGATAGTGACAGAAGACGGCCCATTTAAGGTAACCTCAGACGACTGAGTAGCTTTATTGACAAGGAAGATTCAGACATCAGTATGAACTATATGGGTGTGTGTTAAAGTGATATATGTGTTTGTGACAATAACTCAGACGACCAAGATCCAGTGGTGCAGTTTCAGTGTTATCAATTTTTCTACCTTCGCAGTGCAGGTGAGTGACCCCAACAGTCAGTCATGACCCAATGCTTAGTCATAAAACATCAGCAACACCCAGACAGACTCACAAACATCAAATTACATCCACTACTACAAGACTTTTATGCAAAACTTGGTGCGATTTGAACTTGCAGGGTTTTTCTCTTTTAATCTTTTGTAACAGTGCAGAAATTCTGATATTAACTGTAGCTCTACAAAAGTCATTAAGTAGACCTGGTAGTGACAAGGTATCCTGAAGCATATTACTTGCGGCAAAGTCGCATGAATCACATCATCACAGAATCTTCAGTCTGAATGATGGAGGTAACTAGCAGGTAATAGTGAATTTTCTTTCCTTATCTACCATGTCAACATCATAGGCTCTCTTCCTTGTGCTTTATGCATACACAGTCCAAATCTGAATATTGTTTAAATAAATCAAATACCCACATTCTTTACCCCACATGCAAGGATGTCAACAATGTGACAGAATCATCAACAGATTAACATTGACCATTTCACAGGAAAGAGTAGTGATGTCACAGTTTCCCTGTTCACGATTGTAATCTAAAAAATCATCATCGTTATCTTTTCTTATGGCTAATGATTCCATTTGCACTCTTTTTTCAGTTCCCTCAGTTTCATAAAATCAAGGATACTGGTTAAAAACAGCATATTTCAAAATCTAAAAGAACGCAAAAAAAATATCACATTGGTCACCGAAGGAGCAGAGCATGTCTTTCATGAGCAGCAACACATCAGTCATTAAAGAACACAGAAAGCTCTGATGAAGCTACACTGGTACTTCATCGCAGAATTAACATATTGCACCCAGCTTGAGAGAAGATCTCGTCGTAAAACGAAGCCATTAACACTCATTTTCCGGTGACAAAATCTGTTGAAGAAAGTCTACAAACTGTAAGGAATGCTTCCCGCCATACAAGCAGAGTGTACTCTGTTCCCCCATACAAGCAGAGTGTACTCTGTTCCCCCCATACAAGCAGAGTGTACTCTGTTCCCCCCATACAAGCAGAGTGTACTCTGTTCCCCCCATACAAGCAGAGTGTACTCTGTTCCCCCCATACAAGCAGAGTGTATTCTGTGAAGCCCTCATGCAATGATGTAGGATGCCTTCATCATTTAGCAGATGTGGCGCAGTGTACAGATCCCAGTTTGCATTCAGTGACACCTCTTGAGCAAACTGAAACTGAAAGCATCGCTTTTCCTTCTTCAGTTCCACAGACATGATTTATCGTCAAATCACAAAAGCTCTCAGTCAGTCATACATCTAGTACTCATAGACAGAATCAACAGGGAAACAAAAAAGTAACAAATCACCTGCAGCCAAAAATGTTTACCTGGTCTTATACTATACTAAAATAATAATGTTCTGATATTTGCACTCAGGGTTGGTATAGACTTTTCATGCCAAAATTCACAAACCTGAAGAGACCTTTTCAAAGATCATTTATCCCACTGTCAAAGACCACTTGCTGATTGTCAATCTGCTTTGCCATTCAGTTCTTATATTCAGCCTTTTCCAATCACTTGTCACAAAAGCAACAACTCCAAGGAATTTTTTATGTTAGTTTCTTCTAAAACAATGAGTCAAACTGATCAAAGCATGTTATCAAGGGAAGCAACTATTATTCAAGGATGTGCATTCCAACAAACAAGAATGTCCTGTGGAACACACTGCAACTGAGCTGCAATTATAGGCCCAAACTTTTCATTGGACACGTTATCACTATTTTCGGGTTCAGTTAGAAGATTTTTCAGCAACACAACACTTTCACACACTCTTCCAGGATTTCAACAGAACCGAGACATTTTTCAAAGACTTTCAATGACATGAACATGGCACCCCAATTCTCAAACTTTTGAAGATCATGTGAACCCTGGAATTACAATGGTGGGTGGGGGGGGAGGGAGCAAAACATTCACATAACAAAATCACAAAACCCATCATCGGCTGGTATTATAACATAAAACTGAACTGAAATCATAAGAGTTTAGCAGATGCCATTTTGAAGAAATGTATACCATCACGACACTATCCACAAATTAATACATCATTTTCTCTTGTCTTCTCAAACAGTCAGAAAGTGCTTACCAGTTTTCAACAAGAATACTGCACATTAAACAAAAGCAATTTGCAAGCACATTATGAACACAAATCAGAGCAGCCTTTATCAGAGATATCCCATGTCACACACAAAAAACCTACAGGTACATTGTGTTTTACCTGTATATAAAACTGTTAACTCAAGTCACACAGATTTTTCCCAAGTCTGCTAAACCAATTTCTCTTGTTCGAAAAAAGGGTAAAAAAATTTTAAAAAGCCATCTTTCCCCCCCTTTTTTTTTATTCAAACGGGTCCAGAGCAGTACTAATCACACTGCGTAACGTGCCATGGTTATTAATCCATCAGACTTAAAAAAACATTATCCCTTCTACTGATATAACCACAGCATTCTTCATTACAGCTCCTTCTTCATCCAGACCTATAACAACAATTGTCAATTGCAGAGGACTGTATTCGCTCTGAACAAACAACACAATAGGTAATCTTTAAAGTTAGTTTCCATCAAATTATTTCCAACAAACATATACATAACCATAAGCACACTCACGCAAACATACACTTATACATGTGCACAGACTTCTGAAGTGCATTCACTTCAAACAGTATCAAACATATACATTATAGCACCAATACCATTCAACAAGCTGTTACTGCTTTCTACTGTCTCCACTCGCTCATTTTGATTTACCCATTCTCTCAAACAGCTGCTCTCTCAGTCCCTTGATGGGAAAAAAAGAAGGTAATTATCCACCAAGGTCATTTTCCTTGGTTGTACATGGTATCCATGGTCTGAGAACAAATTGTATCATTTTATGAATATCAAGTTCTGCAGAAAGCAACTGTCGACTACGCTGCTTCTACATATTCCAACTGCATTTGAAAACCTAACACCATAATGCTTGCTCCTCATGAAATTAAAGCTAAACAGACTCACAGAATCTCAACACAACTGCTGGAAACCCAGCACATGTTAGAGGCCTTAAAACTAAACAAAATCAGAGAAGAATTACACAACTTAGTTTTGCCAAAATCTGATGCATGATTTCTTGATTTTAAAAAAATGTCCCAAAAGTATGACTCAGAATCTTGAGGCAACAAAGCTTTGCTTAAATCCCTTCTATGAGGTAATGACAACTGAAAGCTTTATTTCCTTCTGACATATTTCATCAAGCACAACTTCACAAGCAAAGGACTGTCATTTCAGCAGCAACACAATTTTTTTAAATGTCCCTAACTTAAGAGTGTCCCTAACTACCCCACCACACCACCTCCACCAACTGCCCCCTCACCCGTCCCAACACCCTTTTCTTTCAAAAACATTCAAAATATAGTTAGAATGCGAGGTAACAGAATGACAAACACAAAAACTGCTGAAAACTCCATACTGAACTATTTAAAGCACAGTGCTCATGCAACTGTCAATTTTTTTTTTAAACTTTGGGTTATCTTGCACAATTTTTCTTTAAATTATGAAAAATAATTAAAAGAACAGAACAAACGGCAGGAGACCACCTAGACACTTATGAAGGCGGAATCTTCTTGTCGCTGTCTAATGCACACCTGTTTAGATCCTTTCCAAAGGTAACACGATCAGATACATGAACTACAATCATACCTTGGCATGACTAAAAGTGCTTCAAAACACTTGTTTGTGATGAAAGCAATCAAAACATCTACCCTAAAATCACATTTTGGTGAGTGCTAAACCGATCAAATCATACAGTATGTCTTAAATAGCACACACCTGGCACAAATGTCTTTTTGTGTCTCATTAACAAATAATTACATTCGGTTTAGAGTGTTGTTTGATTCATTTCTCTACAAACTAAGTAACCATTTTGATTCATCATCAGAAAATCATCAAAACATAAATGCCTGCCACGAAAAAGAAAAAAAAAAAAAAAATGCTTGAAGCATAGAAAAATTTCCTGCAGCTTGTTTTTTACCAGTTGAGAGGAAGAAAAAAAGTAAAACGCAAGCAGTGAGTAGACCAACACTCCTGGTAAAAAAGAGTTTCCCTGTGAAAATGATTGTCACACACATGTAGCCAGTGCGGGACGGACTTTGCATCTCTGTGTTCTTAACCTAAAGAACTGATCCAGGAGCAGAAAAAGGAATTGTTGCATGGTTAAGTGTGCTTGCATGGTTAAGTGTGCCTGACCTTGGAGTCTGTTCAGTTCTTCTGCGGGGGCTGGGAGGAAGATGGCACACATCTGTAGGCACCACCCGCCCATGTCAGACAATGGTGTCAACTTCCCCATTGGAGGTTACCAAGTAGTTACTCTGTACGTCTTTCTACAGTCCGAAAACTGGCTCTATTATCACCTCACGTATGTTTGTGTGACTATTTGTCTATTTGTCATCTCATGAGTATTTGTGCAGTTACCTGTCTTATTTGTCAGACTATATACTTGTCTACAGTCTGTGCCTGAATTGTCTTGGACTTGGAGACACAGACTCGAAATCTACAATGAAAACATACAGAAGAATATTACTCTGCCTCCGACAGGTTTTAACAACATCAGATGAGGGGGAATAGTTTAACATTTCACATTCATTTTCAGAAACTACAAATGACGTCAATGAAATCTCTCACATATCTACGTCTTGCTGGTGTGCGTAGCAGTTCTTTGGTAACACACCATGAGCATTTGCTGAAGCCAAGTGTTATTTTATTGTTGTTTGATTTGTAGTTTATTCTGTTTGTAGCTTTATTTGCAGCTAGTCTTTTTTAAAGTGTTGTTTTCCTACTTGCAGTTTTATGAGTAGCTGTTTCCTATTTGCAGTTTTGAATGCATGTTTATGGGAGAATTCAGGAGAGTATGTGTATTTTTGCACACAGTCTATACATGTAAACACTTGAAAAGATCTGTTCTCCTTAAAACTATATATATAAAGTGATCTCCTGGATCTTGGTGAATGCATAAAATTTCTTTAATTCATAGCTGTAGTGACTGACCAATTGAATGAATTGCTCTTTGCACACCTGTTTATGTTGCATGTATGCGTATGTATATGTACATGTATACATGCCTGAGCTAGAAGTATGTTGTGAACAGTGGATCTGTGATGGTTGTTTTTCTTCTTTTTGACCATTTTTGCTTTTCATCAAGTACGACCTTACAAAGATTTTAAAAATAAAGACATACTTAACAGTGATCTGAGACACCAGCTTATCCACTGAGGGGAAATGTTCTTTGCAGGGTAATATCGTCTGGACTCTGTTCCTCTGATGCAATGTGGAAAGACACATCAAGATATCAGACACAACACATTTTCAACTTATGCCCAAATGCATAGCAGCATGCACACCACACACACTTTTTCAGCTTATGCCCATATGCATAGCAGCACACACGCACACATGCACACACACACAGACACACACGACTGTGATGGTCAGGCATGATGCATCAACATTTACACAATAGTTAAGTTTAACAGTATCTGGTAAAAGAATCAGGTCTACCTGCACATGTTTGATTTTCTTATTCAGAAGTATAAGAACCTTGGAAGACTCACTGGCAAGTTATCAGGAGATGAGGAATGCCTTTTCACATTCCACCAGCGACACCTTTAGTTCCACATGAAGCAACAGTCACCCACATGAAAAGCTTGCCCCTGCCAGATTTGACCAGAATGGGGCCATACAGGTGACACCTCAAAGAGTCTGATATCTCCCCTCTAGGAATTCCATCAAGAAGTCCTGTATACCCTGCACAATTTGGATCTGAATGATCATTTACATATGGCCTGGAAAATAGTAATGCACTGGCTTTGTGCTACTGGATACTGGCTGAAACTAAAAAGTTGTTATCACGACTTAAAAAAAACACATGATTAACACACCCTCTCAGAACTAATTTTTTTCCTTCAAATTTCATTCTTCAAAAATGTATATCAAATCACAAAGTTCTCCTCTTATTTCTTTCTGTCCAAATATGTGAGCTCTAACAATGTGTTTGTATCTAACTATTTGTAGAGAATAGGTAGGAGTGTCCGGATCCAAAAACATTAGAGAAAATATCAACTTATTATGATGATAGCTGGACATCTTCCAGATCACACTGACACAAGTGAAAATTCTACATCACTTGCCGAATCTGTAGCCCAAGTCATTTCAAGAAACAACACTAGTTTGCAAGCATGATCAGCAAGTTAGTAATCAGAAATCACTGTGAAATCTTGCTGCAGTTTTGCATTTGACTTTGCTCAAAACAAAAACAAAAACAAATTTTAAAAAAGGACAGGTAAAGATAATCACAAAACATCATACAGCACAGGGATGATTTCAACTGTCCTCACCACCAAAATCCCGACTTCACTTTCTGATGCTATCACACACACATTAACTAAACTACTGGAGGCTAATCTAGCAGATGTAATCATACATCAGCAATTTTCTACTCTACATCTCAACACTCCTTTTCACACACACACACACACACACACACACACACACACACACACACACACACACACACACACACACACACAGACACACTACACATCTATCTAAACCCAGCATCTCTCCCCTATCCACCAAGCCCCACATATCCCTTCTGTCCCTCACACAATCATTTTGCGTGCAGATGACGTCAACTGTGCCACATACTTTGCAATGTACTATTGTCAAATCACGTCCAAACGGTGAGTGCATTGGTGAAGACGCTTTCTGTATCACACATGCTTCAGAACACAATGACTGAGATCCATGCGCAGCTGCCTCACACACTCTTCAGCCTACACACTGTGAAGAGACGAGATAGTGGGAGGAGCAAGTTGGGGTAGAGCCAGGTTGGTCAGACCATTCCAAACCCTTGGGAGCCTTCATTGATGGCCGTGAGAAGATTTTTGTGGAACTGGTCAATACTGTCACAGTTGGGCAGGCATAACTGGTTGAAACTGGGGGGAAAAGACAAAGACAACATTTTCACAATATGCTACAGACCATAACTTCAAACAAAATGTTCAAAAGCTGAAATTCTTCTTACTCTTTAGAGTGCTTCTTTTTAGACAAACAGAACTTTGTTGAACACAGACAAGTTAACATCTTGAAAAAGCAAAAAAACCAAAAATAAAAGTGATACAAAGAGCATTAACTCATTCATCTCTGCTCCCGAGTGATGCTTGGGTGCCACTGAACAAAGCCACAAACCTGCAGTCGAGCAATGCTTTGGCGAAAGACCTGATGTACTCAATCCAGTATCCTTCCAAAACTATGCAAGTTACAGTTTTTGAATCTGACACAGCTAAAATTGAAAGCTTCTGTTACAACAAGTTTTGATGCCTTTGGACAAAAATTTGGTCCACACTTTACATTCAAACATGAACTTACATAAAAAAAGAAATATAGTTTGTCAAAGCATCATAGGTTAAATACGATAAAGAACTTTGATATGTTGCCAAAAAATGAATTTTGTTACAACAGTGTGAAGTTTTTCATATCCTGGTTGAACAGCTTTCCAGATATTTAGAGTAGAAACAAGTGTCCAGGCTGTTCATTTCATAATCAAACAATGTTTTTGTTTATCAAAGCATCAAGCAAGTTCAAAAGCCCATCATATTACATGAAATTCTACTACATTGGTATAAAGTCACTTGGCAATAACCATGCAATTTGTTTTGCCTCTTGGCAAAATAGTTTCTGAGATAAAAAATTTAAGTGAAGTATCCCTTCTAACAGATCAGCCCAAACTGGCCAGGCAGAGCAGGCTGCCCAAGATGTAGACCAGGAAGGGTTGAAAGAGAAAAAAAAAAAAAAACGAAAAAAAAACAGTCAAAGATAGTGACAGAAAAAAGTAAATTACTAGTACAGAATTTCCAGAAGTTAGGGACACATTTTACACTGAAAGAGTCCCTGGCATCCTTATGGGATCAGGAAAAAAAAAGTACACGATATCCTGATCAAAGACAGGTGAGCAAGACAACTGCAGAAAAATAGATTAAGATCGAAAACAAACTTTGAAAAAAAAAAAAAAAAAGGGCAGCAACAAAACAGGACAGAATTTTCCAGCACAGAATTTCCAACTAGGGAGAAATCTGAAAGAGTCCCTAGCATCCCAAGAGACAGAGAATAGAAAGATGACAAAGGGAGACAAATTCACTAACAGAACAGAATACGAGTTTCGAACTGATCACTGCACATTTTACTCATTCCTTCTCTTGTATTACACAGCAATCTTTAACGTTTCTCTTTTGTAACATGGTTTTCCAACAGACAAAAAAAAAAAAATTCATCATTATGAGTGCTGCACCTGCCACAATCAGTCAAGTAGCTGATGTTTTGTCCTGCTGATATCCAGTCACATGCATCCAATCCTTCACTTTTTTCCCAAAGTAACTGGAAGTACAAAAGTTTGTGGTGCTCTCCATGGCAGCTTCATGGACTAAAGAGCTTCCACTTCTGTACTGCAAACAGTTTGCTCCCAGAATCAAATATCATGTGATAAAGGCCTCTTGGAATTCCTTCAATGGACATTCTTTTTTTTCTGTCAAGTTATATAAGTAAATTATAGACAAAAGCTGAATAACACAAAAACATTGCTATAATCTAAATATAGAAGTACATGAAAACCACCCATCAAAATAAATAAAACAAAAAAATCCCAATAAAAAGCTTGCCAAAGCAGAGATGATCACACATCATTTTTCTTCTCATGGGAAGTTTTCTTTTTCTTTTTTTTTTTAATCTTGTAAAAACCCCACAATTCAGACACCTACTGACCATGTGTGTGCAATGGGCAGAGCGTTAAACCTGTGGAGAGGGGACAGCTGCACTTTAGGGTTCAGCTCCCCAAATCCTCCAGGGGGCAGCTGAGAACATCCTGTGGTGAACTGCAGCAACCGTGCCATCTGCTCCTCCGTGAAGCTAGCAATCACCGTCCAGAACCAGTCCAACACCTATACATAGGGGAGGGTATCTATTTACTGACTTGCAGAACTCTGATCTTCTCAATATGCACACAAAAAAGTCAGATTCCTTGCCTCACTGGCACTGTGGTCATGCAGCAATCAGCAGCAGTATCATCCTCACTGGTGTCTTCACATAAAATTTTACAACTCGGGCTTTTAATTTAGTTAAGCAAAATGTCACAGAGAAAGGAATGGGAAGAAGATGGGTGGGGACCAGTGTGGAAGGTACATTGAGGTGGTGGGGAGGACACAAGTTTTACAGATGGACAAGAGAGTGTGACAGAGAGAGACAGACAGTGGGAGACAGACAGACAGACAAAGAGACAGACAGACAGACAGACAGACAAACAGAATTATACTTAAATTCTACAACTACAAGAGGTCTGATGCCACTGCATCTGCTGGCTTGTGAGGCATAATTAAACATTCAAAACCAAAGCTAAAATGGCAGCGTGTAAAAATAATGACAATGAACCAACAGATTGAGATACTTATCACATTGAGAGACAAAGAATGGGCCAACCAACACTGTCTGAAAGCCAAACTTTTCAAATCATTAGCTCACACACAACCTTTTTTTTCAATTTCAACTAAGTCATGTAGAACATTTTAAATCTAGCATCATTACCCAAGCGTTCATCTTCGACTTTGACAAGACTTTTGTTTTTACCCAAGTAAAAACCTACCATGATACTCTGGGTAAAAACATCAAAACATTAAGGCAAGTAACAACCAGTTCCTGTCATGTGTGTGTCTCTTTGATTCTGCATGACAAGCCTTCATGCGATGCTGCTGGCAACTGTTGAATCCACTTTGCAAATCCAAATACACCATTGCTGACAGTCATGGTTTCCATGTCACCATTCATGTGATGAGGAAGTTTTTCAAATCCTCAGTTGATTCTATACTTTAGTCAAAGTGAGGTCAAATCCTCAGTTGATTCTATACTTTAGTCAAAGTGAGACAAAATCCTCAGTTGATTCTATACTTCAGTCAAAGTGAGGCAAAGTCCTCAGCTGATTCTATACTTCAGTCAAAGTGAGGCAAAATCCTCAGTTGATTCTATACTTTAGTCAAAGTGAGGCAAAATCCTCAGTTGATTCTATACTTCAGTCAAAGTGAGGCAAAATTCAGTCAAAGTGAGGCAAAATCCTCAGTTGATTCTATACTTCAGTCAAAGTGAGGCAAAATCCTCAGTTGATTCTCTACTTCAGTCAAAGTGAGGCAAAATCCTCAGTTGATTCTATACTTAGATCAAAGTGATGCAAGATCCTCAGTTGATTCTATACTTCAGTCAAAGTGATGCAAAATCCTCAGTTAATTCTTTACTTCAGTCAAAGTGAGGCAAGCACTTTTAGCATCATGTACTATTTCTTTCTGCATTGTTTTCATGATCTCCTTTGAAACTCATCTGTTACTTCAAAGGTTTGCAGTCGAAAAATCTGATATTGAACTTTCACTCTGTGATTTAAAAAAAAAAGATGACTTCTTATCAACAACACAAACGTTCATCTGTAGCAGAAGCATAATTCATTATCTTTGAGGAAAATTCAAAGATTGAACAAAAGGTTGACTACTGTGAAGAACACAGTATGGAGGAAGATAAACATGTCAGACTTTCTGAAGCAATGTTTATGGACAGTGTGTCAGTCAGAAAGTCAACAGAAAGCAATGACATTTTGAGAGACAGTTACACTAGTCTTCTCAACAAAAATATTGGTCATCCTGGTGCATCATTTCAAAGACAAACTTGAGCAAATGTACAATGATGACCCTGAAGTTGTGGTGGAGGAAAATGAAAATGAGAACAATCATACTGATTTATGGACACTTACTTTGTTGATCCCCCCAACAAAAAAGGCATCGGAAAAAAATCAACATATGTAGAACATAATTCCTGAAATAGTCTCGCTCATATCCTGTCATTATCATCAAAGTGAAGTGTTCTTCATGTTATTGCAATAAAGTTCATATTCTGGGACGTTTATTTGTGAGGTATGGGAAGGAAAGAGGTATTGAGAAAAGGGAAAGAAGAGAAGGGATGAAGGCTGGGAGGGGTGAGGAGCTGTACCTTGTTGAAAGATGGGGACGGAGCGCTAACAGTGTGGTGAATCTTGAAGTCTGCAAGGCTGTAAGTACCCATGCCACACATCAACAACTGAAACAAAGCACAAAACCTTTCATTCATAAATGAGCCATTTTCTTTTAAACATTTACAATTTTACATGAGCCAAACACTGATGTTATGTAAATCACCTTACTTTAAATTGATCTCATTATTGTACACTATAACAATCAGAACTGTAATGGCAGTACTCCAGGACATGTAATGAAAGACAACAACTGCTTGGAAAGATAAACTCTATGCAAATCATTATCTGATAAACGCATTATGAAAACTGAAGACAAAGAACACACAAAAAAGTGACCCAGTTTATCAACAAAAATAGGTCAATTTCAGTGACTTACTGTTACAATTCAAAAAGTTCCAAGAGCTCAGTCAGAGATAACTAAACAGTTCTAAAGATGAAAGCTTCATAAGATAAAGTCATTGCATGAACAAACGTCTCCTAACTGACAACTGAAAATCTGTGAAAGAAATATAGTCAAAGTGGCAAATTTGGAAGTCTCCACCCATGTAATCATTTAAAAACAATTTCAAATATTTATCAGAGATGAAGGTGTCATATCAGATATTAAAAACAACCCCCTAACCCCAATCCCAACCCCCCCCTCCCCCTCCAACAAAAAAAAAGAAAGAAAAAAAACACCTTTACTCTGTAACTTTCTCTACTGACATTCTGCTTACAGCTTATCTTAGTCAGAAGACACTTTTCTTGAAAGATGTATGAAACCAAACTATCATACCCTACCAACCTTCCTGCTCTCTCCTCTTAACTCTTTCATCCCTGCCAATCGCTAGAGCGGTTTGACAAATCTTCTCCTTTCATTCCTGAAAACCGCCTCAGCGGTTCAGAGAAACATACTCCATTCTGTCCGGCAACCCGCTGCAGCGGTTCACGCCTTGAAATCCGCGCCCACCTGTCACATGGTTGGCACGTCATAGCAGCCTTCGCCTTGTAACGGGACCTGCGGGATGTTTAGACAAGTCATGCCTGCTTACTTCCTCAGCGTGGGAAAGTGTCTGGAACCGAAATTTTATCTTGACTTGACCTTGAGACCACACTGTTTAGTGCCTACTGAGAAGATAGAGGGTGAAGAAAACGCAGACAGCGATCAGTTTTCTGACGACGAAATTCACAACAATTTAGCCAGTGACTTCGATCTGCTTGATCTAACAGAAGAAGAGAGAGCAGAACTTGCCAGTGCCATCAACGAATATGACAGTGATACTGGTGATGAATTGGATGATGAAAATCTTCCACTTAACCACAATCAGCCACGGTTTGACTGGACAGGTGGGGGTTTCACTGAACCACGCACACCTCGGAAAAACTTCGAACGGTGCCCCGGTCCTGTGCGCATACTCGATACGTCAATGAAGGCAGTGGATTATTTTCAGCTGTTCTATTCTGATACAGTCCTTTCAAAGGTAGTCAGTTTTGCAAACGACAATGCCAACACTAAACTGCAGACTGATCCAGAAAAAAAAACCAACAACAGTGGCAGGTGTTGGAAAAGATCACACCTGTGTGGTATGTGTCGCGCGACACAAACAATATGAGTCAACACACTCTGGTGTGAAATACAGTGACAATCCGTTCAAGCAAGGCAAGACAACGATGATATGCGAAAAGTGCAATGAATACCTGTGTTGCAATAATCAGAAAGATTGTGTTAATGTGTACCACACCCGTGTTTCCTTTGTGTGACACCTGGTTTCACGTGTGACACTTTGACACTGTGACACTAGCAGTGCATCATTTTCTAAGACTGACATGTTGTGTGTTGTTTGTTGACATTAACTCGAAGTGTGACTTTTGGACAAATACTGTGCAAAGACCACTGAATTCGGTAAGACCATAGTGCAGAAGGAGTACTGTGGGGACATTTTTATCATTGCTGTGCATTTTTCCTTGGACATGGTGACACTGTGACAAAGACACTTGTGAAGCATTCTTTGAAGTGGATTTACCGGAGGACATCAGACTGTGAGTTACATGCATGGTTTTTGCTGCTCGCATGTTTTTGAGCGCTGTATAACATTTTGTTTCTTTAAGTTTGAATTAATTAGTAGTTGTCACCAGTCTTGACACCTGTGTGTCACCAAATACGTGACAAAGGGGTCGGAAAACCGGATCAAAATGTGCCGGCACCATTTCTGTACACAACGGTGTATGACATGCCATAGTCCAGTAGAAACACCAGTCACACAAAAGAATCAGAAGTACACACCCTATTCTTTGTTTACTTTTTTCCTGGAAACCCAGGAATGAAGGGTACTGCTTGTAACTAAGAAACATAGGAATAAGGGGAAGTAATGTCCGACAGACAACCAGGGATGAAAGAGTTAATTAAGCAACTCACTTCCAGCTCGTATTCATCGAAGATGCTGAGCAGGTTGTCAGGGATGAGTTCGTTGAGTCCACGCAGGAAGTACTCCACCTCTTCCTTGACACAGGTGGCCAGACGGTACTGGGCCAGGCAGTCCAGGTACTGATGCTTGTTCTTGTTGCTCACCTTCACCCCGCTCCCACCCGGGATCAGCTCCACTGTCTTCAGCAACTGACCGTTCTCGTTGTATTCCTCCTCCGTGAAGGTCAGCTCCATGTCCTCGATGTCATTCTCCTCGATGAAACGGATCTTGGTGGCGTACAGCTCTGGGTCGTCTGTCTCAAAGTACTGCACACACCTCGATTCCATCAGTCAGTCTGTTCACAAGTGTGCAGCATTATTGACAGATCCATGTACGCCAACATACTTTCCATTGATCATAATGACAAACCTGGCTAGTTCTTGTCTGCTTTCCTTATAATGATCGACTGGTCTCAATGACCAAGCTGCTCACCTCATCTGCTGTTATAGCCATGGCTGATGCAATTATATTATATGAGACAGTAAAGACTGAGTACTGGTAATTGTTATGCCCTTTCAAGCCATTAAAGACTTAAGACAGCAAGCATTGAGCACAATCTAACTATGCCTTTCATTCAAGTCATTAAAGACTTAAACCAGCAAACACTGAACACAACCTAGCTATGCCCTTTCAAGCCATGAAAGATCTACTGCTCACCTGTGTTTGATGTTATCAATATGAAGTCATCTGACACAGCCATTGTTAATACAAATCATCTTCATCGAACTACCTAATGGCCAGAATCATTCAGACAACAGTTCTAGTCCACTTACACTGACAATCAGTTTTAACAAACGTCACTCTTGAAACAAATGACATCATTTTCCTCAGTTCGACGCTACCCAACAAGCTCACCATGTCTTCATCAGTTTACTGTGCATTTAACAGAATTCTCATCACATGAAAGCTGACCATGCAAACCAAAGTTAAAAAGAAAAAGCCAAGGGAACACAGTACATGTGA
>CM031598.1:78230982-78238362 GCA_018398815.1 Conus ventricosus
CACTGGCAGCTGTCTCTTTGTGCATTTTCCCCGAGATAATTATGGCGCTTGCAGTCATTTGCTCCCCATGTCCGATGGAGAAGTCTGAATTGCACACCGAGCAGTATACAAATCCAGGTCCATGTTTTTTGGATTGCAAAAGACAAGGCCAAGTCCGCGTGTATTTACTTCAGAACACTTGCTTCTTCGCCTTCTTCCGTTGTGGCACAGTGGTTTTCGAACCTCGTCGTCGGTTTCATGCAAACGTTTAGAAGATTTCTCCGCCATTTTCACAATCGCCGGCAAAAAATCGGTTGAAACTTTGTCTTACAATGGCTGAACAAAAGGCTTCGAATGGCGCGCACAGATGTGATGGCGCGTCGTGTTGGCCCACAGCACCACATTAACCAATCGCAAGTTCCGAACCATCTGTGGTTTCGGCTTGAGTCAAGGGAAGTTACTCTGTGGTCTCGGAAAGGTCTAGCAGTCGACAATTTTTCGAGTCTGGAATTTGCGTAGTTTTTCAATTTTCTTTTCCGTAATTTCGCACGGAAAATCGTACCTCCCGTAATGGGGGGTTAATTTCCGTAAGATTACGGACGATTACGGAAGGGTAGGCAGGTCTGTGTTAGCCATTTAAAACAGATGTAAGACCACACCACACACAAACACTAACACACAAACACAAACACTAACACACACACACACACACACACACACACACACACTAACACTAACACACACTTACAGCAACAAGACATTTACCCTTGACAACATTCTATAGAGCGTCAGTTTGTTAAGTCAACAATTCCTATCAGAAAAAAGAGTAAAACATTCATACCAACCTCACTGTCTTACTTTACCCTAGAACAGCAGGCGAAATTCCACACAGAAACATCTGTCCTAGAATCTAGTAGTGAGGCGCCCATACAAACACGCATGTGCACACACATTTGCTACGAAAAGTACAATGAATTATTTGAGTAAAGATTTTGCTTATTCATACGGCGCTTCAAATCAAGCATCAATAAAGCAAAGACGAGGACATAACCCCGAGCTGATATAGGCAGCGACCACGATCTCGTGCTGCTCACAATGAAGATCAAATTGAAGAAAAGCACCAAGCTGCGCAGCCACGCATCAAGTTTGACCTGGAGAAGTTAAAAGACCCAGAGATAGAAGAGGCATTCCAGGCACAGCTCGGGGGGCGGTTCGCGGCACTCACCTCCTGGACAATGACATCAACGACCTCACAAACAGCTTCAATGAGGCAGTCTGCGAAACAGCAGAGGAGTACTTGGGCGACAGAGGAAGAAACACCAAGCATGGATCTCAAACGACATCCTTGACCTCTGCGACAAAAGAAGATCACTGAAGAATACGAAAAATTCCAGCCCTGAACAAGCCGCACAGTATCGAAAACCAACAACCTTGTAAAGAAGGAAATGATTGAAGCCAAAGAACAATGGATCAATAATCAGTGCGAGAACATAGAGAAAGGCATGGAAAAGGGAAACAGCAAACATGCCTTCACCACACGAAAAACCTCACCAAGACGCAGCAAAACAGATCGTCAGTCATCGAGGATACCTCAGGCGAGCTGCTGACAGAAAGCTCCGCTGTTTTGAACAGATGGACACAGTACTGCCAAGAACTTTACAACTACCCTATACAGCCAAACGACAGTCTGTTTGAGGGGGACTCAACACCACCAAGGGAATCCTCACCACTACCAGTGATGAGAGAAGAAGTGGAAGAAGCATCGGCAGCCTTCCGGCAGGGAAATCACCTGGAGCAGACAATATTCCAGCAGAGCTGCTCAAACATGGAGGGAAGGAATTGGTCACTCTAGTAACATCGATTTGTCAGAAGATCTGGGAGACAAAACAGTGGCCCACAGAATGGACTCAATCACTCATCATCCCCCTGCCCAAAAAGGAAATCTACGCCAATGCCAGAACTACAGAACAATAAGTCTCATTAGCCACACCAGTAAAATCATGCTCAGAGTCATCCTGAATCGACTGAAGAAAGAGGCGGAAGAACACCTGGCGGAAGAACAAGCTGATTCAGGGCAGGCAGAAGCACAGTAGAACAGATCTTCACCTGCCGGATACTGATGGAGAAACATCTGCAACATCAGAGAGACCTGTTCCACAACTTCATTGACTTTAGGAAAGCGTTTGACAGGGTGTGGCACAAGGGTGTGTGGCAGGTGCTCAGAAAGTTTGGCATAGAGGAGGGTCTCATCCAAACCATCCAGGCGCTGTATAACACCGCCAGCAGCGCAGTCCTCCTCAACAACCAGATAGGGGACTACTTCAAGACCACAGTTGGAGTCCGTCAAGGCTGCCTGCTATCTCCCGTACTGTTCAATCTCTTCCTGGAAAACATCATGCGTGAAACCCTCCATGACTTCCACTCCACTGTCTCCATCGGAGGAAGAATCATCAATAATCTGAGGTTCGCAGATGACATCGACCTGATGGGAGGCAGCAACGAAGAACTACAAGACCTGACAAAGAGACTGGAAGAAAGGGCAGGTGCATATGGAATGGAAGTGAGCACAGAAAAAAGCAAAGTCCTGGTCAACAGCACAACCAACACCCATGCTGAAATCTACATGAACGGACAACAGCTTGAAGAAGTGGGCGCTTTCAAATACCTTGGCGCCACTCTCACCAAAGACGGTCGCTCTACAACAGAAATCAAGACCAGACTAGCGATCGCAACAGCAGCAATGGCAAAGCTAAACAAGATCTGGAAGAGCAGGGAGATCAGCTTTCTACAAAGATGAAGCTGTACAAGTCCCTGGTGCTGTCCATCCTGCTGTATGGCTGCGAAAGCTGGACCATGACAGCAGAGACCACCAAGAGAATCCAGACGTTTGAAACTAAATGCTTCAGGCGCTTGCTCGGGATCTCTTGGCAAGACCGGAAGACAAACGACGTTGTGAGGAGCCAAATAACATCACTTGCAGGCCCCCAAGAACCCCTCTTGGCAACAGTCAAGAAGAGGAAGCTGTCGTGGTTCGGGCATGTCATACGCCACAATTCACTGCCCAAAACAGTCATCCAGGCACGCTGGAAGGCGGCAGACGAAGGGGACGACAAGCCAAATGCTGGATGGACAACATCAAAGAATGGACCAGGATGGATGGCCCTACGCTAATGCGACATGCAGAGGACAGGGCCGGATGGCGGTGTCTGGCTTCGAGAGTGTCTCTCATCTCTCCTCTACGCCCATCATGGGCAAGAGAATGATGATGATGACGTTTCTATTATGACTACTGTTTCAAATCTTTATAAGGTAAACTAACGTTAATACTGTTCTGCTGCCGTCATCGTTATCAATATGTCTCTATCATTCCTATAATTGTCTTCCTCGTTATTCTTTTCTCTCCTGATTGAGAACTGACAGAGGAAGACAAGAAGGACAGCAGCACACACCTATTCTTTGCAGCAGGAAACAGGAGAAAGTGGCTGCTATCGTGTTGTGATCTTTTGAGCCAGCACCAAAGGAGGTTGTGCTCCATCGTCAATGGTGAAGCTCGGTGCACCCACTTGATTGTTAAATCCGTTGAAATAAAACTGCAACAAATCTTTCCATAAAGCGCTAATTTCATCATCATCAAGAGACTGTCCTATCAATCGTTTGCATCACCATTCTATTACTGATATCATCAATGTCACTGCTGTGGCCACTGATACAACTGGTGATCTGGTGAGTGTTTGTCCTTGTGAGTGTATGAATTAGTAAGTGAATTACTTTTCTACTTGTATGTTGCAATGGTAATATGGGGAGTTTGTATTATACTCCCTGTTTGGCTAGTATACTTACCATGTCAGACCATAGCATTCAACGGCAGTTAGTTAGCTCTGCCAGGCCAAATTTTGTGGCTAATGCAGTAATAAGACCATCACGTGGCGCCCACCCTACTTCCGGCAGGGAAGAAGCCGGTGTAAACTTCCTGTTCCTCATTCAACAAGGCCTATGCGCAAGGTAACCCGAGAACCATAGCGCTAGCGGGGAAGGTAGGGTGGGCATTAGAGTCTGACATGGTAAGTACACTAGCCAAACAGGGAGTATAATACAAACTCCCCATTTTGGCGTCATATACTTTACAATGTCAGACCATAGCAGAATTCAAAGGAACTGGAGGAGGGCTTAGCGCCCCAATGGTTCTTGGGGTTAGCAGAGGAATAGATATGGCTGTGTTAGCCGCAAAAGAAGTCCCTAAATCATCAGCCCTGGTCATGCGGACATCCCTCAAATAAAAGCTTATGAAGGGATTTTCCGGATGTCAGTGGGCTGCCTCCAGGATGTGGTGCAAGAGGACAGAGCGCTGGATCGCTGTGGAAGTGGCCAGTGCCCTGCCCTCATGGGCCCGGGGAGATAAAACGGGGAGATCCTTATACGCCTGGGCGTAGGCCGATCTGCCAATCTTTGAAGCATCTAGAGATAGGACTGGGAGGAGCGCCTGGGGCGCGGGGTTCCCAGTAGCCCCGAATGGAGCCAGCTGAGAGCCTAACGAAGAAGATAGGTGAGATTGAAACTGCCTCTCTGAAAATTGGAAGGCCAGATGGAGGAAAAGAGATGAGCCCAGAAGGCCATGTCTCCCCTTGGAAAAGGGCTCACCCTGTGGAGGATTGGGAATGGAGGAAGGCGTATGTTATGAGGCCAGACCAGGGAGGGTGAGCGACCCTGGGCCTGAACACTGTTCCCCACTGGGCTGAGGGTTAGCCTGCTGAGGGTCCCTTCAATGTGGAGGAGGGTCCCCGCTATGTGTGTCGCGCAGGGGGTGAATCCCCGCACGTGGCACCAGCGGAGGAGGGCCTCTACTCGGAGGGTGAGGCTGAGGGAGCAAGCTCCCCCTCTTTGTTAACATAACAAGGCACCGAAGTGTTGTCCGTGGGCAGGAGAACAAGTCGGTGCGAGACCTGGGGTTGGAAGCGGGGGAATGGAGGGAGAGGCTGAGGGAGCGAGCCCCCTTCTGCCACCCCTTTCTGTTGACATAACAAGGCACCGAAGTGTTGTCTGTGGACAGGAGAACAAGTCGGTGTGAGACCTGGGATGGAAGCGGGGCAGGGCAAGCGTGCCCGCATCCAATTCCACGACGTTGATGTGAAATCGGGCCAACTGAGCGTCCCACACTGTGCATCCCACACTCCCTTATAGCCCAGTCGGTTGCAAAGGGCCATATCTGGGCTGTCACTGTGTTGAAGCAAACTCACAAGTCAATTAAAGAAAGAAAAATAATTCAGACAATTCTTTAAAACACACCTTCCAAAAACACACCAGAAATTTTGTTAAAAATCTTTCCTCAGTAAAATCTTAGATCAGATGACAACTGTTAATCTCCCTCAGAAATTCAAAGATCACGTCAGGTGGGACATCTCTGAACAATGTTTTCATGGAGTCGGCTGTAAAGTGTTTATGTCTCACATCATGCAAGTCCCAACACTCTTAAAAGGATATGTTTCACTGTGAGTGGTATATGACATGGAATGCACCACGGAACTTCTTCACTTTTAAAACATAAGAATGGGTGCAAAACAAGTGGGCTGTATGCAAAACTGTTTCTTCTTTACAGCCACCTCGGGACCATTGTAAAAACTCTTTCAGGTTGGACGGATTTTAAATACTTTGTTATCCGTCTGCAAGTCCCATTCCTCTTGCCAGAGGTCTTTGACAAAAGCCTGGGTTTGGGGTTTCAGATCTGTGTGAGGGATAAACAATCTGTACAACTCTTTCTATGTGGCACTCTTAGGAAGTTCATCAACCATTGTGTTGCCTCGAATGACCACATGGCTGAAAACGTGGCTGTTTTTTTTGTTGTTACATACATTTTGCTAAACGTTTTATTCATCTGTCATTCTCATACTTAGCTTAAATATAAAAAAAAAAAAAAGCTTTAATCCTCTTGGTGTGAACAATGCCAAAACCAATCAGATTACTCCAAAAAAAAATCAGGGAGAAGAGGGAGCTAAATACGTGCTTTCAATCACTTCTACTTGGCTTCCCAGAATGGTCTCCTTGAGGCATGTCACTTGCGACTTGTGACCTATCAGTCAGTTACCTTTTTTCCTTCAGCAAAAGAACATTTTCAGGGTTGGTCCAATGCTCTTCCAGAAAGTCACTGGCAGCTCTGGAGTGTTTGGAGGGCTGTGTTTGCTAAAACAGTTACACACCCTTCAAAGCAAATGTTTCTGTGTTGTGTTTCCTTTCCTTTCTAATCTTGGCCTTAAAAAAAAGAAAAGATTTCAGGAAATGGGAATGAATGTGTGTATATGTGCACAAGGTATCCTGATTTGTTGCTTTCTTGCTAAACAACTTTATGACAGAGATCAGGAACTCAATTCCATTCACTCCTTTGGCTTATGCTTGACAAGAACAGATAAATCTTTATCTTTCGCACATCATCACCTCCACCAAGCAGCACTGCTGGCTTGGGGAGTATTTTAAGACTTGAGCGTGAAACTCATCTCTCTTATTGTAGGTGAGCATTTTAACTACCCACCATCCTTTTCAACATTCCAGTCACTTGTTTGAACAGATGAGTACCAGAAAAGGAATAATACCACTAGAAGTAGCTTTTTTATATACTTACTTGTCCAAATATTCGGACTCCCTCCTCCCTTCCTGCTCTTTGCGAGGAAAGGTGCAGAAACTGATAGTTCACAAGTCGGAAGAATGTTTCAAGTGAGATCATGTTAGGAATCCATGCTGAGGTGACTGGAGGTTCAGATTTTCTCCTGTCTCTCCCCATACAGTTTAAGGGTATCCTGGTCAGCTAGGGTGTTAGTCATGTCCAGTATGATTAAGACACTTGTTTGGACATATAGGTATACCTAAACACTACTTTCAGTGGAGAAAAACACACTTGTTTGGACTGGTAAGTACACCTAAAAACTACTTCAAATAGAGAAATTCCTATTTTTCTTTACAAGAACTCATCCCTCATTCCAAACAGAGCTATCTAAAATATTCCCATCATTACTAATCGTTATCATTACTACCATGGTAAACAACTAGGCACTTATTCTTAATCACAGTAACCATCTTCACAGTGTTCATGACAAAAACGGTTGTGTGTGTTTATGAATAGGAGTGTGAGAAGCCACACACAATATTCATTAATTTGAGAGAAGGCTAGAAAGTCTTACAATCATCTTGTTTTTGTTCTTGACCGTTATGTTGCTACTATAACCGTCACTGAGGGTGTATACCGTGCCAAGTTCATTCTCCTTATTACTGTTCTTCACATGTTTGTTAAAAACAAAATTCAAGTGAGCTGATCAGCAATCCACTCTGATTTGTTATTCCTTTCACACTGCTGATTAATCTGGAAACTGGAAACCTTCAACGACAAGACATGACTGCTTCAACTGCAGAATCACT
>CM031598.1:78238462-78254595 GCA_018398815.1 Conus ventricosus
GATCTACACCAGTTATACCAAAGTCAGCGTAGGACCTTACCTTTGTGGAAGGACACACTCGAAATGTGAACAACTTCCTCGGATAAAACTTGAAGTAAAATTCCTTCAGTGTGAGTTGCTGAAAACAGAGCAAGGAGCAAGAATTTACTCTGAGTAATATTTACAAGCTTTAAGATTCATGACTATGGAAAGTATTTGTATGTCATTGTGTCCATCCTCCACACACACACACACACACACACACACACACACACACACACACACACACACACACACACACACACACTCCCCACAAAAACAAAAAAAATTTCTTTTGATGACTTGAAAGTTCCTGTATCCATGCTGCAAACTGAATTCACTTGGAACAATCACTGACTCATTTTTTCCAAGGGCAACATCAAATTCCCAAACTTTTGAAAAAAACCACAAGTCAGTGTTGACAAACTTCCAAAGCCTTAAAAAGGGTACCTCAATTTCTCCATACTTTTCAAACCCTATAACGAGCAAATGAATGCTGGACTAAGTGGGTCACTAAGCAGAAAAGCAAGACTATTGTGGAAATAACTGTACAGAAGTGTCAATTTCAATACATTGTCACATTCACTAAAATAAGAAAATAAATCGATCAATACATACAAACTTGATATACAAGATCACTCTGAAATACACTATCATAATAATCGTCATTATCCTTGCATACATAATTCACAATTGCACAACTGGTCTTTGTTTCTTACCTTTGGAGAAATGTAAAGATACACCTTTTTAGGTTTGTCCAGTTTCTCATTGTTGCAAGATATGAGCCTGACCTCATAGTACAGATTGTGTCGTCTTTTGACCACATTCTTGTTCACTTTCTGAAGTTCGTCACCTGTTCACAACACAAACATACTCATTGAAACTATGGCTTTCCTTGCTGACAAAACACAATCACAAATAAGATGTCTGTCTTAATCATTCCGTATCTATTACTAAACTTTAAACACCATGCTGTGTTCCAATCAGTTTTAATTTCTGCCTAAATTGTTTCACTGCAAGCAACGTTGAAAAACCATGCTGTGCATAAATCAGTTAAAATGACAATCATGAACAACCATATTACGTCACTTTACATGCGTTTCAGGCTGTCTTAATGACAGGAGAAATACAAATATACAATAACACATTGCATACTAACATTGATGAAAAACGAGTATTCAATCAGACAACCAATTTCTAAAAATACCACTGAAATTCTGGGGCTTTCATCTCTGAGAACAACTTTCAGACCATAGACCATAAAATATGTTATCATTTCTTCCAGAAATATTCACATAAAATATGTAATCTTTTCTTGCAGAAATATTCAGCTCTGGTGTACAAGACATTTTAACAACCCCCCAAATTTAATCACAATCTAAACTAACACATAATGCAGACCAGTTTACCCATAAAACTGCTGTTGGTGGACTTATCAACAAATGGGTGTAATTTCTACAAAGAGCATGTACATGTCTTCCACATTTGTGGGAAAGCAGGAGAGGTGGGGAAAGGGGGTTTTCAATATTCCATCTTCCGAAGGTTTTTTTCTTCTTTTTTTTTTCCTTTTTTTTTTTGGGGGGGGGGAGGGTGGTGGTGGTGGTGGTGGGGGTAGGGTAGGAGGTTGGTCTGTGTGGTTCAGTTTCATTCTGTAGTTCTAGTTGTTCACCCAAGACCATATTTTGCACCCAGATCAAAGAGATTTATAAGTGACCATCTGTCCTTTCTGTTCGTTGTTTTGAATGTGACATGTCCCACCTGATGAAGACCCAATAGGTCCAAACACATTGCGTTTGTCATGCACTGTGTTTGTTCCTGCGTTTGGTGACCAGCAGTTCTCTTTCTGCTCTTGTTTCAAGTTCTGCCTGCAGTCTCCCCACTTTAAAGCCAACAGTCTAAATGACAATATCCACTGCTATGACATGCACCCTCAACGTCTTTAAACCAACAGTCTCCATCACAATATCCACTACTATGACATACATCCTCAACGTCTTTAAAACCAACAGTCTCCATGACAATATCAACTACTATGACATACACCCTCAACGTCTTTAAAACCAACACTCTCCATGACAATATCCGCTATTATGACATACATCCTCAACGTCTTTAAAGCCAACAGTCTCCATGACAATATCCACTACTATGACATACAGTAACACCCTCAACGTCTTTAAAACCAACAGTCTCCATGACAATATCCACTACTATGACATACACCCTCAACGTCTTTAAAACCAACACTCTCCATGACAATATCCACTATTATGACATACATCCTCAACGTCTTTAAAGCCAACAGTCTCTATGACAATATCCACTACTATGACATACACCCTCAACGTCTTTAAAACCAACAGTCTCCATGACAATATCAACTACTATGACATACACCCTCAACGTCTTTAAAGCCAACAGTCTCCATCACAATATCCACTACTATGACATACACCCTCAACGTCTTTAAAGCCAACAGTCTCCATCACAATATCAACTACTATGACATACACCCTCAACGTCTTTAAAGCCAACAGTCTCTATCACAATATCCACTACTATGACATACACCCTCAACGTCTTTAAAACTAACAGTCTCCATGACAATATCCACTACTATGACATACACCCTCAACGTCTTTAAAACCAACAGTCTCCATGACAATATCCACTACTATGACATACACCCTCAACGTCTTTAAAACCAACAGTCTCCATGACAATATCAACTACTATGACATACACCCTCAACGTCTTTAAAACCAACAGTCTCCATGACAATATCAACTACTATGACATACACCCTCCAATGTCTTTAAAACCAACAGTCTCCATGACAATATCAACTATTATGACATACACCCTCAACGTCTTTAAAACCAACAGTCTCCATGACAATATCCACTACTATGACATACACCCTAAACGTCTTTAAAACCAACAGTCTCCATCACAATATCAACTACTATGACATACACCCTCAACGTCTTTAAAACCAACAGTCTCCATCACAATATCAACTACTATGACATACACCCTCAACGTCTTTAAAGCCAACAGTCTCCATGACAATATCCACTACTATGACATACATCCTCAACGTCTTTAAAGCCAACAGTCTCCATGACACTATCCACTACTTGACATACACCCTCAACGTCTTCGTCTTTAAAACCAACAGTCTCCATGACAATATCCACTACTATGACATACACCCTCAACGTCTTCGTCTTTAAAACCAACAGTCTCCATGACAATATCCACTGCTATGACATACACCCTCAACATCTTTAAACCAACAGTCTCCATGACACTATCCACTACTATGACATACACCCTCAACGTCTTCATCTTTAAAACCAACAGTCTCCATGACAATATCCACTGCTATGACATACACCCTCAACGTCTTTAAACCAACAGTCTCCATGACAATATCAACTACTATGACATACACCCTCAACGTCTTTAAACCAACAGTCTCCATGACAATATCCACTGCTATGACATACACCCTCAACGTCTTTAAACCAACAGTCTCCATGACAATATCAACTACTATGACATACACCCTCAACGTCTTTAAACCAACAGTCTCCATGACAATATCCACTACTATGACATACACCCTCAACATCTTTAAACCAACAGTCTCCATGACAATATCCACTACTATGACATACACCCTCAACGTCTTTAAAGCCAACAGTCTCCATCACAATATCCACTACTATGACATACACCCTCAACGTCTTTAACGCCAACAGTCTCCATGACAATATCCACTGCTATGACATACACCCTCAACGTCTTTAAACCAACAGTCTCCATCACAATATCCACTACTATGACATACACCCTCAACGTCTTTAAACCAACAGTCTCCATGACAATATCCACTACTATGACATACACCCTCAACGTCTTTAAAGCCAACAGTCTCTATGACAATATCCACTACTATGACATACACCCTCAACGTCTTTAAAGCCAACAGTCTCCATGACAATATCCACTACTATGACATACTCCCTCAACGTCTTTAAAACCAACAGTCTCCATCACAATATCAACTACTATGACATACACCCTCAACGTCTTTAAAGCCAACAGTCTCAATGACAATATCCACTACTATGATATACACCCTCAACGTCTTTAAACCAACAGTCTCCATCACAATATCCACTGCTATGACATACACCCTCAACGTCTTTAAAGCCAACAGTCTCCATGACAATATCCACTACTATGGCATACAATTATGAACGTGGAGAGGAAATAGAAACTGGGGTCACTGCAGAGCGTGGGGGAACCAGACAATTTCTTTCTGATGAACATAAAGAAAGATGACGACGTTGAATAGGACGACTTCCATTCTGGCCTGGGACTAAACGTGCTCTATGTTCCCTTTCACAGTATATCCAGGAATCAACCAGGCATGAAAGATGGACAAGATATCTGCAGTATTGGTCTGGACATTTGAACAACGTTCTCCAAGTCACTTCATAAAAAGCTCATGGAACTCAAACACGTATTGCCACCCTTTCTCTTTACCCCATGCCACATTCAATTGGGGAGGAGCCAGCCATGGCAAAAAAAAAAAAAAAATATCCAACAAATAAATGTCTTTGATGGGATTCAAACCCTTGACCTTTCAGATTGCAAAGTAAGACAACAACCACTGCACTACTGCCTCTGATACTACTTTCATCATTAGCTAAATCCCCACTTCTCTGATTTCAGTTCTTGAAAACACGCATTAACACATGGTGAGGGATAGATCAAGCCACCAAAAACACTATAAACAGATGATGAGGGATAGATCAAGCCACCAACACTATAAACAGATGATGAGGGATAGATCAAGCCACCAACACTATAAACAGATGATGAGGAATAGATCAAGCCACCAACACTATAAACAGATGATGAGGGATAGATCAAGCCACCAGAAACACTTTGAACAGATGGTGAGGGACAGATCAAGCCACCAAAAACACTGTAAACAGATGATGAGGGATGAAGGATAGATCAAGCCACCAAAAACACTTTGAACAGATGGTAAGGGATAGATCAAGCCACCAAAAACACTATGAACAGATGGTGAGGGACAGATCAAGCCACCAAAAACACTGTAAACAGATGATGAGGGATGAAGGATAGATCAAGCCACCAAAAACACTATAAACAGATGATGAGGGATAGATCAAGCCACCAAAAACACTATAAACAAGAAAAAGAAAAAAAATGACCAAACTTACCACTGAGTACAATAATGTTAAACTCTCCATTCTTCAGCTTGACATCTCCATAAGACACTGTGGCCTGGTAGCACCCCTCCTTTTCCATCTTGATGAACATGGTCAGCCGTTTCTCCTGAACATTGTACACGATCTGGGTGGCAGGCGTATACCTTACACCTGTTCCAGCCTGGAAATAACATTCATTATTAATGGATTTTAATACCACTTGCTCGGGAGACCCTAAACATAGCTTATCTGACTCAAAAATATTTATTATACCGTTAATTGGTATATGATTTTGCAGTCTCCCCCCCCCCCCCCCCCCCCCCCCCCCCCCCCACACCACACACCACAAAAAACCAGTCTAAACATGTCTGTCTCAAAACCTCACTGTGAACATTCTGTTGTTTAGTCTGACCAAAGACTCAGTCAAGTACAAATTTACCCCCAAAACAAAAGTATTCAATAAATGTAAGTTTAAAAAGAGCCATTACAAGAAAAAGAAAAACATACATCCACAAAAATGACCACAGATGAAAGTGACAGTTAGTCGTAAACATCAACAACACAAGGCAGACACGAAAACATCAAACTATATCCAAAATTTGGACTTGCAGGGTTCTTTTTATCTTAAACTAAACCCAAATTTCATAATGTCCTCTGGGATGCCAGATACTAAATTTGCTAAGTAGGCACATGTTACACTGAAGAAAAAAAAGCCATTTTTAATAAGTGCAATGACAGCAGAAGACAAGTGTTCAAATTTTGTTCACTACTGTTACTAAGATGCATCACTCTACATAAGTCCAGTTGTTAAAAAAAAAAAAACATGCCATCTTATTTTTGTACTAAGCCACCATTTTCAAACAACCGTATCACTTCTTCCCAATCCAACTATAACTCACTACTTTTTTTTTTAATGTATGAGGACCATCATCATCAAACAATCACCACATCACTCTGTCCAAGTCCAAGGATCACTCACCTCTTTCACTTTGATTTTGAAGAAATGTTTGGATTGGTCAGCGCGATAGGCGGCCAGGTTGTTAAAGGAATCCCTGGTCTCGATGGTCAAAGGATGGGAAGTGCCGGCAGCACAGACCACAGTAGAGCTGTAGTTCATGAACCCTGTCTTGCTGGCATCAATCGTACCTGCACACACAGTGGGGAAGAGAGTGCACCCACATTAAGGATTCATATATGCATACAGAGTGGAATTGAAACACGCAACCCAAGGAAAGGGAATCAAGTGGACAGAAGGAAACAGCCTCTCAGATCTGGATTTTGCCAATGACATTGCTGCTCTTGCAAGCACCACTCAAGATCTGCAGGTGCTAGTAGACAATATCAGCAAGTTTGCAGGCAACATTGGCCTCATTATCAGTGCCAAAAAGACTAAAAACATGCTAAATGGTCTCATCGACCAAAAACAAGTGGGAGAAGTAGAGAACTTCACATACCTAGGCAGCTCTATCAACAACGCCAATGATCTCAACCACGAACTGAAGTGTCGTATTGGGAAGGCAACATCAGCATTCAATCAGCTGAACAAAATATGGAACAGCAAGAAATTCTCCCTTGGAATCAAACTGAAATTCTATAACTCCAGTGTGATTTCAACGCTGTTATATGGCTGTGGAACCTGGCACTGAAGACCACCCAGGAGAAGAAACTCAACGCATTTGATACTAAGTGCCTAAGCAAGATCTTGGGTATCAAATGGTCAGACTTTATACCAAATAAAGACGTCAGGGAGAGGTCCAAACAGCTCCCCGTGTCAACCATCATCTGCAGACGGCGCCTCCACTGGCTGGGTCATGTCTTGAGATTACCCTCTTCAAGACCTGCAAACCAGGCCATTAAATGGACCCCAGCAGGCCAGAGAAAAAGAGGACGACCCAGGGTGAGCAGGCGACAGACAGTGGAAAGAGACCTCAGACTCGTTGACAGAGGATGGAGTGACACTACCAGACTGGCTGGGGACCATGCACAGTGGAGCGCTTTGACTGCCTCATGCGTCGCGAGACGCTGGAACATCTAAGTCTAAGTAAGTGGAACAGAGTGCACCCACATTGTGGAAATCATGGAAAATGTTTAGTGTACATATCTGAGATAAGCACAAGAACCCACACCAAAGATTTACACCAATTCAAAGTGTTGAGGGGCCAGGAATGGAGAGAGTAGGTCAATGGTGAGAGGGGTGAAGAGGTTTTCAAAGCACAATTGTTAAGAAAAAAAAAAAGTTTAAAATTTCATCAGTTCATTAATCTTGATAGTAATGTTACTCACCAGCATACCATCCATCTCAAAAGGGGAAATGTGGATATGTACCCTATGAACTATATCTTACATTAACTTGCGAAAGCTCCAAACATTAAGTTATGGAAGCTCCAAACAGATATTCAAATTTTTCATGGCTGAAGTAAATGTTCTTGCACATCTTATTACCACAGCCATACAGAGCGTGATTCAGGACAGTGACCTCTGAATTTCCTTCTTTCATTCTATTAAAAAAAAGTACGAAAATCCAACAAAAGTAATGCTAGATTTCTCTTTATGCTTTCAGTCACACATCTTTTAATACCTTAGCACATTTTTTTTTAACTTATCACTTCAATTTTGTTCTGCATCAAGTCTATATTAGATGCAATAACTGAAACAACAAAATGTAAGATTTTTGTACGGCCGGAAAGACTAGCTTAGACATAATAAAACCTTTATACCTGGTTCAAAAGTTTTGGAGAAAGGACTCCCTTTGATGTGGCGACCACCAATCATGACGGAGATGACATAATCCCCTGATCTGTGGACAGTGAAGGAGACGCGGGCCAGGTTGACATCACTGGGCTGATCACTGCCAAACTCCGTCGTGGTGGCCACTTTGGCGTTCTGATGCACAATCTCCACTAGCACATTGTCAGCTTTGGAGATTGGGTACGGTGATCCATTCTTCTGGAAAAACTGCACACAAGACAATTTTGAGCTCTGACAACTTGGCCCAGTTCAGAGAATTCCTTCTGCTTGAATAAAGCACCTAAAAGTGACTATACTGGGACATTCCTTCTGCTGGAATAAAGCATCTAACAGTGACTATACAAGGGCATTCCTTCTGCTTGAATGAAGCATCTAACAGTGACTATACAAGGGCATTCCTTCTGCTTGAATAAAGCATCTAACAGTGACTATACAGGGACATTCCTTCTGCTTGAATAAAGCATCTAACAGTGACTATACAAGGGCATTCCTTCTGCTTGAATAAAGCATCTAACAGTGACTATACAGGGACATTCCTTCTGCTGGAATAAAGCATCTAACAGTGACTATACAGGGACATTCCTTCTGCTTGAATAAAGCATCTAACAGTGACTATACAAGGGCATTCCTTCTGCTTGAATAAAGCATCTAACAGTGACTATACAAGGGCATTCCTTCTGCTTGAATAAAGCATCTAACAGTGACTATACAGGGACATTCCTTCTGCTGGAATAAAGCATCTAACAGTGACTATACTGGGACATTCCTTCTGCTGGAATAAAGCATCTAACAGTGACTATACTGGGACATTCCTTCTGCTGGAATAAAGCATCTAACAGTGACTATACAGGGACATTCCTTCTGCTTGAATAAAGCATCTAACAGTGACTATACAAGGACATTCCTTCTGCTAGAATAAAGCATCTAACAGTGACTATACAAGGACACAAACACACACACACACACACACACATATGCGCGCATGCGCGAGCGCACACACGCACGCACGCACGTTAGCACGCACGCACACGCACACACACACACGGAATGAAAGAAAAGAAATATATATAAAAGATGGACTATATGTAACTGAAAGAAAACCAGAGAGACAAGAGGGAGTTGATAGATTAGCGTGATATGTACACTGAACAATTTGGTGTGGGAGAAAACAGGTGCACCCTAGCAATTCCTCCATCATTATATTAATGACTTGGCAACGATCTGAAAGAAAAAGAAAGTGTGCAAGAGTGCGTGCATGCACGTGCGCATGCATGCATGTGTGCGTGCGTATGTGCATGCATGCGTACACATGCATGTGCATGTGTGAGTGAGTGAGTGAGTGAAAGAGAGGGTGAGTGTGAGTGTGTGTGTGTGTGTGTTTGTGTGTGTGTGCGTGCGCGCGCGCGCATGTGTGTGTGTGTGTGTGTAAACGCTTGTGCATATGTGTGCGCATATGAATGAACCTGTGTGTGTGTGTGTGTGTGTGTGTGTGCGTGCGTGCGTGCGTGCGTGCGTGCGTGCGTGCGTGCGTGCGTGCGTGCGTGCGTGCGTGCGTGCGTGGTTCCCCATCCTCTCTTTCTCCCTCCCTCCCTCCCCCACCCCCTCTCTCTGTCCCTTTCTGCATCCATGCTGGCATGTCTGTGTGCCTCAGATGGTGAGTGTAGATCTTGGGTGCAAATGCCTTGAATTTTCATTCAAGGCAAAACAGACAATGTCACATCCTATAGCCCTTCCTTATACTACATTTTCTGTGCCATATTAAAAGAAAGGATTAAAAGACACAACAGTCATTTTCCCTAAACCCTCATCTCAAAGGAACCAATCTAATGCTCATAAACCACAGAGACCAAAACAAGAAATCAAACAACAATAAAATAAAGTGTGTGCAGGTAAAATTGATTGTTTACCAAAAAAAAATCAGACATCCCCCACCCCTCTCTCTCTCTCTCTCTCCCTCACTCTCTCATCAGCATTCTTGTAAAACTGCTTTAGTCCATCTCTGCGATACATGTTTATCCGCAATGAATCAAACTAAAATAACAGGTGCTGTCTTTCTCGATTTAAAGAGGGCTTTTGATCTTGTCAAACTCAAAATACTACTTAAAAAATTAACTTTACATCTCCTAGACCAGAACACAATAGCATTCTTTGAATCCTATTTGACCAACAGAACACATTTTGTCTTTAGCAATAGCAACTTCTCTTCTGCAAAGATTACAAAATTTGGATTGCCGCAAGGTTCTGTTCTAGAGCTGCTTCTATTCTGTTTGTTTATAAATTATCTCTCATTATCAATTTTACATCAGAGTGTCTTGTGTGACCTTTTTGCTCATGACACTTCCCTTCATTCCAGCGCAGTGGACTTATCAACAGTCCAAAACGCTACACAGCAAGGTTTAAACGATGCCTGGGAGTGGTGTAACTATAATTCCATGATAGTTCATCCTAAGAAGACAAAAAGCATGGCAATCACTTCTGCACAGAAACGCCAAACAGAAGCTCAAAGTCTCAGTCTGACTTTAGATAGTAACGTCATAGAACAAGTGCATAAGCACTGAGTCATGGGAGTGATGGTGGATGAGGAATAAAAGTGGCAGTCCCACACTGAATCTGTCATTAACAAGCTCGCTTGCAGTCTCTTCATGCTTAAACAACTGAAGCCTCAAATATATACAAATGCTTGAAAAAAATGTGGTTTTCCAGGCTCACTCTCTCTCACATCAACTTTGCATCTGTAGTCTGGGAATGTGCAGCAAAATTCACCATAGAAAACTAGATTCAATGTACAGAAGAGCTGCAAAGATAATTCTGCCAGCTTCTTCCTCATCAACCTCCGAAAAGCAGGCTAAATTAAACATACTGCCGCTGCAAACACAACTAGATTTCAACAAAGCTGTACTCATCGATATGTATAAAGTACACAATTATCTGGCCCACAATACCTCAGAGATGTACATACTAAGGCCTCATGTCAATATGGGTCTAACAATTATATTCTACCACATACTCAAATCAACATGTTCAAAACTAGTTTTGCATTTTCAGGTTCAGCCATTTGGAACTCTCTTTCCCCCAACCCTGAGATTGTGTTGTTCACTGCACACCTTCAAAAATGCCTTTGAAAATATTTCATAGACCACTGCACACCTTCAAAAATGCCTTTGAAAATATTTCATAGACTCTTTGACTTAAATTACACTGTCTCATAGAAGTGTTTTGCAGCCGTCACTTACACCATCAACAGTTACAGATGTGTACATTGTTAGCATACCAGTCAATAAATGGTACCACTTACTGTCCTTCCTCAGAGAGGAAAACTGTTTCTCTTAGAATATTGCATTTTGTTTCATGCCAATGCCATCACCATCATCATCCTTGTCTGGTCACAAACTCCACCAACAATCACAAACACACAGCATGCAAACATTGGCATTTTGTACTGCTTATCTAACCACCCTTTTATCTTCCATTCCCAACCACTGCCCCGCACTACACATCCACCCCCATCCTTCCCTGTCTCACATCCCCACTCCCCCACCCCCATTTTGTTGTTCTTGTTGTCTGCATCTTATGATTGCATATACATACATGCTTTTGTCAAATCTTTGCATACAAATGCGTGTGTATGAATCACATACTCGATAATCCTGTGCACCTGTTTTTTTTTTCTTGTCTTTCAATCTCATGGCATAATTTAGTTTAGCAAAGGACAGATTGGAAGAACAGGCTCTGCCTAAAGTCTCAAACCTTGATTGAATGAAAGTTTTCTGAGTTCTGAGTTCTGTGTTCTCTCTCTCTCTCTCTTTCCCCCCCCCCCCCCCCCCCCCTTTCCTTTCTGTCTTCATCCCTCCCTTCAATTCATGGCAGCAAACAGCGAAACAGGAGCAAAAACAGTCTACCAGAGAAAGAAGACAGACAGACAGAGCCAGACAGGCAGAGACAGACAAACAGACAAAGGAAAAGACTGAGAGACTGACAGACAGACAGACAGAGAGAAAAGGAGAAAATGGGGAGGAAGGAGGACAGAGATAGACAGACATACAGACAGACAGACAGAGAGAGCAGAGAGCAAACAAGAAAGATGAGCAGAGAATAAGACGTGAGGAAATTTGCTCTCTCCCTGGACACGCACACCAGGGGCGATGGGATCATCAGTCGGGAGTGGCTGCTACATCAATCACACAGAGCAAGCACCAAGAGGAAGGAGGGAGGGGATGGAAGAGAGGGCACCATCCATGAAAAGGTGGTGGATGGGGGCGGGAAGCCTGGAAGGATGGTGGGAGAAAAGGGGGGGGGGGGGGACGACATAAAATCAATAACACCACTTTTGCAAGCCTCTCCACACTCCTATGCCTCTGAGAGCATGTCCTCCCTTAGCAGCATCCTGTACAAAAGACAACTACAACAGGGAAACAGGAGCGAGGGAAGCTTTCGAGGATCTGTCGGGATCTGTGAAAATCAAACATTAATCAGCGCAAACACCTTTTTTTCTTTTTTCTTTTTTTTGGTTAAAAACCCTCATGGGAAGGCACAAAAGTTCCGGCTGAAGCACATGATGAAGCTTTATGGACTGATGGATGTTTCTTTTTTGTCAACTACTGGTTCAGAGAGAGTGAGAGAGACAGAATGGGTGTGTGTGTGTGTGTGTGTGTGTGTGTGTGTGTGTGTGTGTGTGTGTGTGTGTGTGTGTGTGTGTGTGTGTGTGTGTGTGTGTGTGTGTGTGTGTGCCTATGCGCATGTAAGATAAGATAATGTTGCTTATAGCCCAGCCGACCGCAAAGGGCCACATCAGGGCTGCTATGCGCATGTGAGTATGTCCCAGCTTACATGGCGCATTCATTTGCATGTACGCTAAGGTAAGGTAATGTTGCTTATAGCCCAGTGGACCACAAAGGGCCATATCAGGACTATCACTGCTGAGTCAACTCACAAGTCACACTCATTTGCGTGTACACAGGTGGGTGGGTGTGTGGTGAGACAATCAGAAAATATTGCAAAAAGGCACGTACAATAACGACAATTTGCCCTTGATACGCGCAAAAAAAATTTCTGATTTGCTGCACCAGCAAAGGCAAACAGAATGACAATGCTGGAAGACTTCAAAAATACAGAAAATTTATAATCTATTGAACAGATTGCCTTGGAAAATAAATCTTGGGAATAAAGAAAATCATAAAAAGACAATACTTAGCAGCACTGATGTGAGTTATGCTGTATCTGAAGTCAATAATAATAATAATAATAATGAATACTTATATAGCGCCTATTCTCGGCTAGAGGCCAAGCTCTAAGCGCTTTACAATCAACACTCGTTTACACAACGGGCTGCCTACCTGGGTAGTGCCGACTGAAGAGCTGCCAGCCGGCGCTTCATTCAGTCGTTTCCCGTGTCATCCAGTCAGTATCGTTCAATATCGATCACTCATTTTCCTTACTTCCTTCATTCTTTCCATTTCTCACGCAGGGTGCATGCTATGTGTAACGTGTCATCCATACCAATGGCCAAACTGGCCTACTCTTCCGAAAGTTGGTGATGGGATTTTACGTGTGTACAAGATGTTATGCATGCGTTCACACACGGAACCTCGGTTTATAGTCTCATTCGAAGGACTGTATGGGAAATGGAGTCAGAACCAATGTTAACTCCGAGGGAAAAATCCCCCTGTACCGAAACGGCCCGGCGGAGGTTCGAACCCGCAACCCCAGGATCACCAAGATTACGAGTCAGGCGCTCTACCAACTGAGCTATTCAACATGTGTATGATTTTAATTCAAAGTTTGTATTTTACATCTCTCTCTCTCTCTCTCTCCCCTCTCCCCCTCGCTCGCACGCACGCACGCACGCACGCACGCACGCATGCACGCACACACACACACATGCACACACAATGTCATATTAAATCATGTTGCTTAATGGAAATGCAGTTGCGGCACAAAATGACTTGGGTTGTGGTGGATGGTCACAACAGTTCCATCATGTGCAGCGTGGTCTCACCATTATATCTGGACTTCCAAAAAATATCTACCTGACATTGGCTGTGCCATTATTACCTGTCTGACCATTGCGTTGGGCTTTTGACTAAGCCATGAGACCCTCTTCTTAAATTCTCTCATCTCAGTCATTTATTCATTTATCCATCAGCTTTAAACCATGCGTAGTGTGGTCTCAACACTTAACAGATGCGGTATAGTAATACAGACTAGTCCACACACAGCGACACCTCCTTCATGAAACGGAACTGAAACAATGAATATCTAACACTGCTATACAAAATTATAGCATCTGTTCATTAGCAATAAATCCCAAGCAGTCAGTGCATGAAGAAATGATTAAATGGATACAAAAATATATGACTAAACACTATAAAACAAAGAAAGTGAATACAACTTTCGTCACACAGTTTCTGTCTTTTTTTATTTTCCATTCAGCTCAGCAGTATCTTTCTTACTAGGCTTATGGACAGGGTTCAGCAACTTGCTCTGTTATCCACTATGAACACCAAATTTCTTTCTTTTTTTTCTCTTTTTTGTTGTTGTTGTTTGTTTTGTGCATGATCTAACCTTCCTTGCTCTCTTGCAAGCTTTACTCCCATGCCACCAATTCCACCTTCCTTGCACACATCTCCAGAAAACAAACTTTCTACCCGATCTTGCCTCTTGTCCCTCCATGGTCCTCCCAAAGCAAAGAACACACCCGTGTCCCCACGAACTCTTCAGGTCCTGGGGGGAGGGCCTTAACCTCCCTGACCTTCTACTGACTTCCGTTCACCACAATGCAGGAAGCTCTCACTCCATGGAGCACAGGGCCTGCAATGCAGCACTTTTCCACTGGATTACACCCCTTAATGACAGCCTAATGGCAGCTTCCGCTCAAGGGACCTGGGTGAACTGGCAAGCTATTAAGGAAAGTGAAAGGCTCTTCCCCAAACACGCTGTGGTGCCAGACATAATTGACTGACTTCGCAGGGTCTGCGGCTGGCTCTAGCGCCGTTGCACCTTGCCAGCAAAAAAAAAACAAACCCACTTGAGGATCAGAGATGTTTGGGGGATGCCTGGAATTAAATGGACCATATTTGGGTGCATGCTGTCCATGTTTTTTTTTTGAAACATGGATTCCAGAGTGCAATTCCTAGTCTTCCATTTTGTTGAAATTCAAACTAACTACAGAGAATAGAGATGGATGCAAATAAGCACAAATGCATGAAGATGCATACACACACACACCACACACACACACACACACACACACACACACACACACACACATATGCACACTCCCTAAGCCTCTCTCTCTCTCTCTCTCTCTCTCTCTCTCTCTCCTCTCTCTCTCTCTCTCTCTCTCTCTTCTCTCAGTTTTTCTCCATCCTTTCCTCCCTCTCACCCTCCCACAGTCTCTTCCTCTAAACATGCATTGTCTTATTCATTCTGACCTGTTAGGTATTCATTGTTGTATAAGTGTTGATATGCATTTCTGTGCTGTGTTTTCTTTCATGTATTTGCAGACATCTTTCCTTTTCTTTTTTCTTTTCTTTTTTCTGAAGGCTGGATGAAAAAAAAAGCCACCAACCTGGTGCTTTTTCCTTTCCCTCAATAAGTAACATTTTGTTTGTTCGTTTGTTTTCTCTCTCTCTCTCTCTCTCTCCCTCTCTCTCTCTCTCTCTCTCTCTCTCTCTCTCTCTCTCCCCTCTCTCTCTCTCTCTCTCTCTCTCTCTCTCTCTCTCTCCTCTCTCTCTCTCTCTCTCTCTCTCTCTCTCTCTCTCTCTCTCTCTCTCTCTCTCCCTCCCTCCCTCCCTCCCTCCCTCATACAAATCAATCTTTCTTTGTACACTCCTCCCCGTACATCCCCCCCCCCCCCCCTCTTCTTTTTCTCTGTCTGTCTTTGTCTCTCTGTGTACCACAAATCAATCTTTCTTTGTACATTCTCTCTCTCTCTCTCTCTCTCTCTCTCTCTTGATTTTCACATCTCTTAAGGGCATACTGGGGAAAACAAACTTGTAGTTTAGTCATTTTTACCTTCAATAAAACATATGTATTCATAATCATATTCTCCCTCTCCTGATTTATTATCATCTGTAAGAGTTGAAAATCAAGCAGAACTGCAGTTGTTACTGTTGC
>CM031598.1:78254695-78309695 GCA_018398815.1 Conus ventricosus
AGATCACCAGAGTGACTCGGCAACTGGTGGATTGCAATAAGATGACCAGATATTGATTGCTTCTTGCGGACTGCTTGAACTACATGTCAGACTGTTGCACTGCATACTGGTTGGCCGGAATTAAGCAGCACTGGAACAACTGATGGGGTGTGGAAACAGGACAACAAAACTAAAAACAAAGCAAAGCAAACATCATCATGACAGTCCACTGGTTTGCAAAGCAAGCTGGGATAAATGATAATGAAGTGAAATATTCACTGTCCTACAGTGGAAGGGCACAGAAAATAGCACGGCAGCTGCATTTGGTTCTGGTAGCATTTGTAAATCAAGCAGAAGTGCCCATCATCTGTGTTGTCCTCTGTTGCATGGTAATCCATTAATATGGTTGCAGGTGTGTGGCTTGGTGTGGAATGGGATGACCCCAGCAGAGGAAAGCATGATGGGTCTCACGAAGGAGTTCGATATTTTGAAACCCGGTAAGCAAATGATGTAAACGTGAGTGTATTTCTGTTATTCCTGCTTGATCCTTCATCACTTTCTCTTTATTTGAGTTCCTATTGATATCATTTGCTTATACCTATATCTTTTTTTTGTGGTAACATTCAGAACTTGTTTTACTGAACATAAAATAAATCAAGAACAAAGATACTTTTAGAAAAAGAAAATGTTTCATTGTTTGCTGTCTTTTCTCTCTGTCTGTGTCTAAAGCAGTTGTGTTTCATTATGGTTTCCTTTCAGCCATCCAACATCAGGGTCATTTGTACGTCCACAGAAAGTAGATCTGGGCACGGACTGTGTAACGGCAATCAAGGAGCGCTATGGGTTGCAGCTGAATGGAAATGCGGGTGTGGATACGGATGAACTGTATGTCCTTGGTGCTAAAAACAAAGCCACAATAGTGGAAATGGTGGGGGCAGACAAAATCAATAAGCAGCAGAGGTAAGTCTATGCTGTGCACCTATGTCTCACAAAATTAAAAAGAATGAAAAAAGTTGATCACATAGTGTGCAGTGCAAAGCAAGAAGGCATGGTCGTTGGTATTTTGTTTTACTTGGCTGTCTTAACTCAGGTATAAAGCAACCCTCTCAGATTAAAGATAATCTGTTGTTTGTTGTCCTTGAAGAGATAAACCATGATTCAGCGTCTTTCAGCGTAACTGTGTTTGCTGTTACCATGAAACTTGAGTTAGTTGACTCATATGTGCATCAAATATGCATATCGTTGTGTGTTTTTCTCTTCTTATTTACCTGTCCAAGCAAATGTCTGTTCCCCACTCAGTGTGGAACATCCCCATTTCATCAGGATTAAAAAACAATGACAACAACAAAATTGAGAGAGCTGGAAGCTAATCTCACCTCCATTCCTAGTTAGCCAGCAAGAGTGATAACCCCTTGTGAATTCACCTCATCAAAATATATTTGAACTAAATGAGTTTTCTCCTTTCCTTGATGGAGGAACTTGTCCTTCTGTGGAGACAGGCCAGTATCTACCCCCCTCCTGTTCCTTGGTCTTGACCTCTCAGCGCCTCTTTGATGAAGAGGGGCAATCAGAGAATGTGTTCTTTGAGGATGTACTCTCTTGGTTATCGTTGGGGATGTGCTGTCTTCCTCACCCATGGCGAGGTTGGTGGCTGAGCAGTTTCCTGAGTGGAAGTGATTCAACAGGGGTCCCTGCTGCTAAATTCAAACCTCTTTACACCCCTGCTGGTAGGCTTGGACGTCCTTTGACTGTCAGCATACAGGTACGTTTAGTGAGGGTTTGGGCGAACATGAATCTGGCGAGGAACAAGAAGAGTGTTGTGAAGATGATGATTTTGACACTGCCATTTCAAATTTTGAAGTTCTTCTTGTTAGGGCTACTGCATCCAGTGCATGATATGTGATTCAAGAAACCTACCTTATTGGTATTTTGATCTGACCCCTCCTCTTCCGCGCGGGATGCGTGTAAAATCATCCTTATTTTAGTTATCATTGCAGACAAAGTTTCTCATACTATTCTTTCTTTGAAAAAAAGTGCTATGGTCACGGGACACCCTGAATCAATCATTCGTTGATATTCACAGTTTTCTTTTTCTGGTGTTCCCGCAATACAGGTGGCTTACCTGACACGGTGGCCAATCATCTAAGATATCCATTTAGTTATGCACATCGAATCCTCTATCCAGACCCCTGCTTTTCAGTCTTTTTGTCTGGACCCAGGATGGTCAAAATACAGCCAATCATTCTTCTCACTCTTTGTGTTATTCCACTGATCATTTGGTCTCTTCCATGTCATTTTTGGAGCTGTCTTCTGTCTTCTTGTCTTTTCTCAAACAGGGCACAATCTGCAAAGAGGATTTTTCTCTTGCAAAGCATTCAGCTTCCATTGCTTCTGATGGCCTTTTATGCTGCTTATGTGAGTTCTTCCATCTTACCATACTTGGGATGGACAGTCTTTTTTTTTCCTTTTTTTCTTTTTAACTGTTCCATCTTTTGCGCCTCCACAGTGGCAGTGGGCGCATGCCACTCATTTCAACACCCTGTCCACAGCCATAGTCTGGCCTGGCTTGCTGCACCCCCAGCTACGGCAATCCATAGGGAGCAGTCAGTGTCAAGTTGTCAACAGGCAACCCACTGGAGGAGACACTGCACTGTTGCTGAGTTACTTTGGTGGTGTTCAGTGGCGCCTGTTCTGCTCCAACATATGGAAGACACCACCTACTAAGTCCCCTACTGACGACAATAATTGCTCAGTCACAGAGCTGGCATGAGTGAGCTCTCCCTCTGGAGTCTGCCACCACGTCTGTCCAACGACAGCCCCCATGGATTTCCAGGTACCGATGACCCCGACGGAATCAAACAAAGGCCACAGACATGGAGAGGATGTCAAAACTGATGTCACCACAAGAACAGGGCAAGAAGGGCCACAGAATTCAAGACTTTTTTAAATGCTGACTTATTCGGTGTGAGACTGCATGACAGGGCTGTACTCTACGCTTACTTTCATCATATATATCCCGACGTCAACCAGGCCCAAGATGTACAGACACTTGCAGTGTTGGTCAGGAAATTTGAGCAACACTCGCAGAGACGCATCCATTAAATGAATGAAATTAAACTAATCTGTGTGGTCCCATTTTTCCCGACTGAGCCTGTAGCAAACTCAACTTTGGGTAGGGCCGGTCGAGGCAGAAAAATCCCACTTGGCTCTGATGGGAATCGAACCCACGAACTTCCCGCCAGGAGTCCGTGATGCTAGCTACTTCGTCAGGGCGGCTGTTCGGGATGGACAGTCTTGTTCCCATGATGATCTTAAGGCAACTCAGACAAGCTTCTTTGCAGGGACTGTTGCCCTGTGGAAAAGCAAAGCATTGGGGAACTTTCACAAAGCTAAGGTTACTCCTACTTCTCGTCCTTTTTGGGCCAGGCGTTCTGTCTCTCCTTCTCCATACAGGCATGGTACTTTCGTGGCTAACAGCTCACCCAGACCAAGCCTTCTATTTCATTCAGGCCCTGCCATGCTCACTCCTCCAGTAGGGGTCGATCCTGAGGCCAGGGTCATAAGTGGTCACTGTCTTCTCTTTCTAGAGATGATTCCAATGGAAGGTCATCTCTCTTGACCTTCCTTCAGTGGGAGGTGCTCACTTCAGACATGTGACTTTTCTCCATTGTAAAGGAAGACCTGAGAATTTTGCTTCCCATACCAGCCTCTCTTACATCATCCCCAGCTTGGGCTAAGGCGACCGCAGATCCAACAAATGGTGCTGTTCTCTTTGTGGATGTGAATTCTCCTTTGAAAGGGCGCAGTTACGGAGGTCTTTTTCCATGTCCCCGGGATTTATAGCGATTCTATTCCTTGTTACCAAGAAGAAAGGTAAGTGGAGACTGGTGATCAGCCTTAGCAGACTGAACCTGTATTATATTTCTCTATCAAGTTTACCGTGGAGACAGTTTGAAGGTTACAAGCTTCCATCTTCATGAAGACTGGACTTGTTCATGTCAGCACATGAGGGGTTCCGATGACTTGGGAAGTCGATCTGAACATAGCATTGTTTAGCATCCATTGTGAGGGGAGAACTTAACTCTGTCAGGCATGAGAATCGGCATGAACATTCAGCGATCCTGTTGACATTGCAATGTTTCATGCCAAGTGGGGATAAGGTGTTTGTTTGGACTGGTAGTTTATTTAATAAAACTACTTTTAGAGGTAATATTTTTGTTTGTATCCAAGATAAACTGTAATATGGGTATTTTCTCTTCAGTTACAAATATGAGACAAACCAAATTTAGCAGAATGATAAACTTGATGAATTCTTCTCAGTCTCCCATGCAGGACTGTAAAGGCTTTATACACTGTGTCAGCAGTGTAAATAACATTGAAAATAGTATGTTTTCTAAGAAACAGTCTGTTACCATTATTGTGTTTTGCAGTGACACAAAACATATTAATACAATATTTTATGCAAATTTGCTGCAGATACGAAGTAACTTTTTGTCAACATCTGGTGCAGTTTCCAGTTATAAAAAGAAAACTAATTTTGCCAAAAATGGAGCTCATGTCCATCATTTCACGGTCTATCAACCACTAGAGCCATACTCATTGATAAATTGACTTGCAGCAACATTACATTATTAACTAGAAGGGCACTCAGGAGAGCGTAGACCTCTGCCGAGATCAAACATTGTGTAGGATGTTGTTTGGTGCCAGATGCTTGTACTGTTTCATCAGGATGGTAAATATTTCTGTTACAAGGCTATTTTTGTTAGTACTAAATAAAGGAGGAAAGAAACGATCTCATGGTCTGAAAGAGAGATAAAGATTGCCACACTGGGTTTGAATTACAACTTGCTTTGTAGCTTTAACAGCGTGGTTTATACTTTTTTTTTATTGTTCCTAACCAATATCTTTTAAACCAGTATTTTTGCTTAAGATGGTCCAGATGGAATTCAGTGTGCTTGTCTCTGAGTTCATAGTAAGTGAGCTTTGCTGCTGTTTTCAACTGATTTTGAAATACCCTATCTACAATATAATGTCTTGGGATCAGTTCTATGCATACCCATGTCTTTGCACTTTAATGCATTATGTGAGCGTGTGGTGTGTGTGTGTGTGTGTGTGTGTGTGTGTGTGTGTGTGTGTGTGTGTGTGTGGTGTGTGTGTGTGTGTATGTGTGTGTGTGTGTGTGTGTGTGCACGTGCGTGCGCTGTTTTTTTTTTATGCCAGTCAGTTCAGCCGATTGCGCGAAGTGTCTGTGCGTGGTAAAAGTGTCTATGGCATCGAGTCAGACCATCTTCTTTCACATATAACACCAAATGTCAACGAGCTTGACCTTTCACTAAACCTACTTGGTTCATGGGACATGGTGGCCAACATATGCAAACAGCTTCCACACTTGATCAATCTTCATGTCAGGCAAGTTCAAACTGTGTTTTGTCATTGTAGAATTGGGCTAAAAAAAAAAAGTTGTGGTTACTGTATCACAGCCAAAACAAAATAAGGGATTGGTAGGTCTGTTAGAACTTTTTTTTTCCCTTTTTGATGGCCAGTGTATGTAAATGCTGACACTATATTATACAATGTTCGTTTCAGTGTCTGGATCTTTTCCCTTAGTCGCACCAGGACTTCTGCTGATGAATAGCAGAAAGTTACCGCCTCCTCTTGCCTCCTTCCTTTCCCCCAATAGTCTCCAAAAAATATGGAAACTTGTATTCCAAATGGTGCAATCAGTGTGATGAAAATCTGAGCATCAAGTTATGTATCGGCTACTTTTTGAACCAGCTACTACCAGGACCACTTGTTCGTTTGGCTGTTGTCAGTCTCTTTTGCTTTTGTTAAGTCTTTCAGATGCAGGAAGACAAAACGGCAACTGCCCTCTCTCGTGAAGAAGATCACACAAGGTCTGGTGGTGTTAGTGTTGTCTGCCAGAACACCTGAAACATGAGCTCTGCCTCACAGATTCACTATCTTTTTAATCTAACCTCACTGAGGGTTTGCTTTTTTTTCAGTTTCATATTTCCATCAATTTGTTAGAAAATGGTAGCTTTGCAAACACACACCCATTGTGACTGCAGCAGACGCTGTCTTTCACTGTTTCAGTTAATTGAGATCGTATAGTAATTTCTTCCCATTTCAGGTTTTGATGGCTTGCCAATGATCAGATGGAAGCAGTACACTTTTTGTTAATACCTTCAATTTTCCTGTTCTTGTCAGTCTTTCTTTCTTTCTTTTTTTACTGTCAAGAAGAAAAAAAAAGTTAAGGGGGGGGGGGGGGAGGGAATGTGATCACTTGTGTTCCTGTAACCACAACTTTTTTTGTGCCTTATGTTTGTGAATGTATGAATTCATGTGGTTTATTTACTTGTGAGCGTGCATGTATGTAATTCAGTCTTTTTGTATTAGGTTTTGTTACAGAATTGTGTGTGTTCATGTGTATGCATTTGAGTTACATGTTAGAGTGTGTCAAAGAGGCACAGAAAGTAATATGCTAATTCTTTTTGTATCTTTATGACAAAATAGAGACTGTCTTTCTTCAGACTTGCAGTGTAAATTTGTTTCTTCATTGTTGTGGCTATTTTTAAGCAATTTAAGTCAGCAGAGTTGCAAGAATTAATCTGCTGTTAGACTGCATTTTAAGTCATCTCCACTTTCAGCACACAGCCCTGATGTGGCCCTTTGCGGTCGGCTGGGCTATAAGCAACATTATCCTTATCCCACTTTCAGCATACAGTAAAAGACTGCATTTTAAGTCATCTCCACGTTCAGCATACAGTAAAATCGCCTTATTACAACTTTGAAAAAGCAGCTGAAATCAGCTCTTAATACTATTGAGAAATTTTAATTGAGAAGATGATACTACAGAATTATAGATATTCATTGCCAACCATACATAGGCGTCCACGCAGGCAGACAAACTGCCAAGACATGTTTATTCAACAAGCTGTATGAATGCAGCATGGAATTCTCAAATAAAGTGTGTGTTGTTACAATAGTACAAGATTTTTTTTTTTTGGTCTGGCCTCACAAAACCACCTTGAGACCATTTAATCAATACCCATTTATGTGTGTGTGTGTGTGTGTGTGTGTGTGTGTGTGTGTGTGTGTGTGTGTGTGTGTGTGTGTGTTTGACTTAAAACAATTTTAACTTAAAACAAATTCCATGTCACCGTTTTCTAGACTTTCTCATCAGGATGGCATCAATTCTTTTTTCTTAATGGTATTTTGAACGTATGTCTTCTCTTCCTTGAGTGATTTGGTGATTGAAATTCCACTTTCACCATTTCCACTTCTCTTGATTTCTTTGATTTACTTTTTGAAGGTCACCATCTTATTTTGTGCGATAATGATGACAATTTCCAAAACTGCCTTCCTAACGCAAGCCGCTGAAGTACTGCAATTGTGCAGCAACGATGACAGTTTCCACAGCTATCTGCTAAATGCAGGATGCTATGGTGCTGCTAGGAAATAAGTTCAAATGATTTTTTTTAATTGATATGCAGCTTCTTGACTACTTACCACAGCTATTTTTGCTGCATTTTAGAAAGTTCATTTAATGATATTTCGAACAAAAGTCATATTAGACCAGGACTGGTCAGCCATAAACTTGGTTAAAGAGGTGGATCAAAAGGGTAGTTGTAATAATTATAGTGTTGATTTATGTAGGAAAGTAGGTCACGCATTATCATTCAGATAGCATCCAGGAGGAGAGAGTTGCAATATTGAAGATCAGAATAAGGATATTACAGTTCAGTACATCATTCTGGTAACTTTTCTTGAATCAGTTTTTATGTTGCTATGTTCAGTCAGGTGAAGATTAAGCTGGGGAACTGCTTCATGACAGTACCACGATGGGCACACACAAAAATGGTGTATGGGATGTTCATTTTAGGTGAAACTGATCCAGAATACATATTGCTACATCTGCAACATTACAAAGTTTAAAACAATCACAACTTATACTCCACCCATAGTCTTTGTACTCATGTGCTTTGTCTTTTTATCTGATGTAGTATTTTGTCTTTTTTTTTTCCTGATTGTCCTTTTTATTCCTGATACATTTTTTGTCAAATCTGCAGTGAAAACAGACTTTGCTGCCCAGCCAGCCCTCATCTGCTAGTCCCGGCCTTTAGCAAAGTGAAAATCCTCTACCTCAACAGAATGGCCCTGAAGTGGCAGCAGGTGGGTGATGCTCTGAAACTGAATAAACGGTATTTGTTTTTCCAGGAAGAATTCAGAACTAAGGGGAGAGCAGAAGGGGGGGAAAAAGAATGGATGTAGCAGGGGGGTTGGGACTGAAGCTAAGCAGGTCGAAGAAACCAGTTCTTTTGTTTTGTCATAATTCAGGTATGTATAATTGGGAAGTTTTTAGCTTTGCAATAAATTTGATTCTGAGAACAGATTAGACACCAACCAAGGCTGTCCATTTTGTTTTTGTCAGTCTCATGATGTTTTCTTATAGCATGTCTTTCTGCAGTCAGTCAGATGTGTATGTAAGTAACGATGTTTCATTATTGTTTTAACTGAACATTTATTAAGATGAATCTCGCTGAGTATTGGGTGATTGAGAGTCAGGTAGAAACTTGTTAAGGATTTTTTGTGTGCTAAAGAACCGTAGTGATATATAGATAGATACACAGATAGATTACTAGATGCAAGGAATTTTTTTATCAAAAAGAATCACAGTGGTGTGTAGAAATCATACATAGATATATATTTACATATCTCTCTCTCTATATATATATATATATAGAGAGAGAGAGATGGATATACAGATATAGATATGGAGGATAAGTGCTTTGTTTTTAGTTGTAATGATTACCTGTTTGATAGGTAAGATTGAGAAATAAAGGGAATTTCTGATATTAGAGATTTCTGGTGTAGAATCAGCTGTAATATTTGATCTTCTTCTAAGTACCAGGGTATATTTTGACTTAGCATACACCAAACTCTCAAATTGATTTTCAAGAGTGCCAGGTGAACTGTTAATCTGAGGTACGGCACTAAAGAATTAAAAAAAAAAGTGCCTGCAAGTCCAGATCACATGAAGTGTACAAAAAATGTAGCAGGGGATGTAATTTTGTGTGCATTCATCTGTCTGTGTATTGTTGATGTTTATGACTAATCATTGTGGTAACTCACCTGCTCTGGTTTGATCCTAAAATTGATCTAATGATAGATGCTGATTGTCCAGATTCATGATCGCTGCTGATCCACAACGTGTTGGTCACCTGCTACATTGCCACATAACTTTGAATCAATTTCAGACACATCCATACAGTTGACACTGATGTCCTAGTTGTTGATTCAGCACCCCTTTGGCCACTTAATCATCCACACTCATGTTAATGGGGCTTCGCACTTTCACTGTCACTTTTTCTTTGGGTGGGGGGGGGGGGGGGGGGGTACAAGGCACATTCAAAACCAGGTGAAAAGAAATGTTATATAACTTTGGGGTTGTTAGTAAACACATTACAAATGGCATTACACCAGCTTGAAGAAACAGCTCCAGAAACCATTCTTTAATGCATAGCCCTCCCAAATGACCCATGTGGAAATAAACACAGAGTTACCCTCAGTAGGTGAATCAGGAGGGGTTTTTTTGTACTCCCAGTTCTTATAGAACAGGGAGTACTTTAGAATGGGAACGAAGAAATACTGTCTGTGTGTCTGTCTGTCTGTCTGTGTGTGTGTCTGTGTGTCCGTGGTCAAAATGTGTTCCACTTGCTCCAGACAAAACTACTGGGTCGATCTTTCTGAAAATTTGTAGGTATGTTCATTATGGGTCAAGGATGATGCCCGACGTTTTAGTTTACCGTTACAGCCGTTACTAACGGCTGTAACGGCCTGTAACGCTTTTTTTTCTTTATGGAATATCTCCAAAAGTACTTGGCCGATCTTTGTGAAAATTAGCAGGCATGTTCATTATGGGTCACGGATGATACCCGATGTTTTAGTTTACCCCGTTACAGCTGTTACTAATGGCTGTAACAGCCTGTAACGGTTTTTCTTCTTTTTAGAATAATATTAAAAAGTACTTGGCGGATCTTCCTGAAAATTTGTAGAAATGTTCATTATGGGTCACAGATGATGCACGATGTTTTAGTTTACCGTTACAGCCGTTACTAACGGAGATATTCCATAAAGAAGAAAAAGCGTTACAGGCCGTTACTAACGGCTGTAACGGCTGTAACGCTTTTTCTTCTTTATGGAATATCTCCGAAAGTACTTGGCTGATCTTTGTGAAAATTAGCAGCTATGTTCATTATGGGTCACGAATGATGCCCGATGTTTTAGTTTACCCGTTATAGCCGTTACTAACGGCTGTAACGGCCTGTAACGGTTTTTCTTCTTTATAGAATATCTCAAAAGTACTAGGCCGATCTTTCAGAAAATTTGTAGGTATGTTCATTATGGGTCACGAATAATGCCTGATGTTTTAGTTTACCGTTATAGCCGTTACTAACGGCGGTAACGGCCTGTAATGCTTTCTCTTCTTTATAGAATATCTCAGAAAGCACTTGGCCGAACTTTCTGAAAATTTGTAAGTATGTTTATCATAGGTCACGGATGATGCCCGATGTTTTAGTTTACCCCGTTATAGCCGTTACTAACGGCTGTAACAGCCTGTAACGGTTTTTCTTCTTTATAGAATATCTCAGAAAGCACTTGGCCGATCTTTCTGAAAATTTGTATGTATGTTCATTATGGGTCACAAATAATGTCCAATGTTTTAGTTTACCGTTATACTGTTACTAACGGCTGTAACGGCCTGTAATGCCTTTTCTTCTTCATGGAATATCTCAGAAAGTACGTGGCCGATATTTCTGAAAATTTGTAGATGTGTTCATTATGGGTCATGGATGATGTCCGATGTTTAAGTTTACCGTTTGAGCCGTTACTAACGGCCCATGATGGTTTTCTTCTTTATGGAAAATCTCAGAAAGTTCTTGGCCGATCTTTCTGAAAATTTGTAAGTATGTTCATTTTAGGTCACAGACGATAGCTGATGTTTACCAGAATAGCCATTACTAACGGTTACACCAGCCCAAGACGGTTTTTCCTCTTTATGGAATATCTCACGCGTATTCAGGATAAACTGGGAGTACGTTTATATGCTTTGCATCTTGGTTGTGTTTATTTTGGGGGTGGGGGGGGGGGGGGGGGGGTGGATACAAGCAGACGTTGTCAAAATACTAATATGAGTGGATAGTATATGATGCTGCATGTGATAATTATGGATAAGGCATCAGCCCCAGTTTGAGTTTAAAGTAAATGTTGTAGTGTGTTAACTGTCATTACAGTATTAACGTGGTATTTAAATGCACTTGTGTCAGAAACAAAAGATAAATAATGGCATTTTGAAATCAGATTTTTGCACTGTGTTCAGAATTATGTCTGTTTCTTGATGAGATTTTAATTTTTTGTTGTTAAATTTTAACTTTTCCCACGAATTCTGCATGCAGTATCACCCTACTGTCTTTCTTGTCTTAAGATGTTGGTGTCATTGAGATTACTGTTTGAGATCAGTGAAAGTGATGGCTGTCATGAGAACACCCAGCATTTAGGGTGGTATGAAGATCATCAATGTGTCATGGATGTCCTTAGAATGGTCAGTTTTTAGATCAGTGATGTCGTATGGCTGTCCACAGGACACAGAGCACCTGAGTAGAGTTCAGATAGTGATGCTGTATGGATGTCATGAGAAAAGTTGGTGTTTTGGGCAGTATCCAGGCCAGTAATATTACATGGCTGTCCTTAGTACCCTAAGTTTCGTATGGCTGTCTCTCTCTCTCTCTCCCCCTATTTCTTTATTTTTGTTATGAAGTATTTCGTGTTGCTTACAAATGTTGATTTCTTAACATGGATTCCTTGTTAAAACATGTCCATGATTTTTCTCCCATCAGGTTCTACAATACTGTGCAATGTTCCCCTCCTTGGAGCTGCTGTATCTATGCGAAAACTGCATAGAGTCCATGTGTGAGCCCAAAGGATGCCTGCAGCACCTCACAATGATCACGTTGGAAGCAAACTCCATCACTTCATGGGAAGAAATCCTCAAGCTTGGAAGATTAGAAAAGTAAAAATGATTTTGTCTGCATGGATAATCTGAGTGTATATGCAGCTTCTGAATGTTTCTGAAGTTTGCTTCTCTTTTTTTGTTTGTTTGTTGCTGATCTTTTGTTATATAAACAATTGAAAATTAGTTGCATATATGTGAGTATTATGAAATAACAGGTGGTAAAAACAAGGTTTCACCAACTTATAAAATGTCAAAAGGTGTCGCCAATTATAGACATATCCATTAAGCCAGACATGTTCATTTTTGGTTCAGTGGGGTCAGAAAGTACACGCATACAAAACATGTCATTGTTATGGACATTTCTGGTGCACTTTTGTGCGAGTATGGGTCGGAGGGTGGTGTAACGTGTGTGTGCGTTCATGTATCTCAGTGTCAGTAACTTTTGTAATTTGGGGTAGACTACCCCATGTACACCAGTACTGACTATGTCATTTCAGACTGCAGACACTGGTGATCAGTGACAATCCTGTTGACAAGATCAAGTTCCCTGATGTCGAACATGGACAGAAGTCACAGCTGTTTCCTAGTCTCAGAACCATCTACTTCACAGGGAAAAATTTGCAAGGGGTATGCAAGATATTCCTCGATAACATCTTTAGGATCTGCCTAAATCTTCAAACTTACCTCTGCATACATCCATGTGGTGTATGTATGAAATACCCAGTTATCGTTTTGTCGTAGTTCCAATTTCATTTTTCTTTAATGGATGAATAAGTTTTGTGATTTAGTATTCAGGAAGATTATGTATTAGCCAATTAAATAGCAAAGGAAACTGTTTCAGTTTTGAATTGTTCCAACACTCAGATGGCACGCACATGGTGAGGGAGGGACAAGAGTTATACAAGCAGTGCCCATACCTGACATGAGCAGTCAGAGTGGACAAAAATCAGGAACATATGGGTGAAGAGACGTTAAGTGGAAGTACCCGCACACTCACACACATTCACACCCGCCTTTTCTTCCCCAACACACAAACACACATGTATACACTTCCACTCTCTCACACATACCCACTCATTCTTGCATGCACGTACACAAGCACACACACATGCACGCACGCTCGCACACACACTTGCACACACGCATGCACGCACATGCATGCACTCACACAAGCATATAGATATACCCATGTTGCTTGTTTTCAGAGTTTTGTGTATTAGTAAAGTTGAAAGAGTTCTGTGACATGTCAGAGGTCCGCTGATTTCTGGTTTCAGAATAACCTTCTTCACTGAAAAGGACTTGAAAAGCATGTGCAATGCATTCCAGAATAAAGTCTGATTTAGGATCTGTCTGTTAAATGCAAATGTATGAAATATCCAATGACAATTCATTATATGTGTACTTTTTGATAACAATAGATGATATCGGAACAGTGCATGCTTGGAAAACATTGTTGTCGAACTTACCGGAAGTGGTGAAAGGAGAAGCGGAAATAACAAGTGTGTCAACGAATCTGTGTACGAGCCGAGGAGGCAGTGGTCCGAGTACATTGACAATTTAACTGTTCATGGTAGCAGAGCATCTGTTACATGTAAATGTATGAAATATCCAGTGACTATTCATTATATGTGTACTTTTGATCTGTTTGAAAGAAAAAAAAAGGTACAGTTATTTCATATATTTTTCTTAATTTCAGTAAGTTCATGAAGCCCTTTGTCAGTCGTAAAATGAAGTTTGGTAAGTCCTTCGACAATCATCACCTAATACAGACAATACATTGGTTGACAATCATCACCGATATAGACCAGTGCAATACAGATATAAAGACATTCTTTGACCATCACAGCTATTAACAAGTACAGTACAGACATAAAGACATCCTTTTGACAATCATCACAAATATAGACTAGTACAGAAAAGATGTAAATACATTGTTTGACATCATTTCAGATATAGACCAGTACAGTACAGATGTAAGTATATTCTTTGACAATCATCACAGCTATAGACTAGTACAGTATAGACAGAAAGACATCCTTTTGACAATCATCACAAATATAGGCCAGTACAGAAAAGATGTAAATGCATTGTTCGACATCATCACAGATATAGAGCAGTACTGTACAGATGTAAATATATCCTTTGACATCATCACAGATATAGACCAGTACAGTACAGACATGAATACATCCTTTGACATCATCACAGATATAGACCAGTACAGTACAGACATGAATACATCCTTTGACATCATCACAGATATAGACCAGTACAGTACAGACATGAATACATCCTTTGACAATCATCACAGATATAGACCAGTACAGTACAGACATGAATACATCTTTTTACATCATCACAGATATAGACCAGTACAGTACAGACATGAATACATCCTTTGACATCATCACAGATATAGACCAGCACAGTACAGACATGAATACATCCTTTGACAATCATCACAGATATAGACCAGTACAGTACAGACATGATACCCTTTGACTTCACAGATTAGACATACAGTACGACATGAATACACCTTTGACATCATCACAGATATAGACCAGTACAGTACAGACAGAATGACACCTTTGACATCATCACATTGACCTACGTGACATGAATACCCCCTTTGACAACCATCCAGTATAGCCCGTGTACGATGATACATCTTTGAACTCATCCAGATATTGCCCATTTTTACTGGGGTAAAAACAAGGTGAATGCCGGGGCTTAGAAAAAATGTTTAAAGACAAAAGTATTGAGGAATCTCTTTCAAGGCTTTAGTTTAAATAGTTTCTGAAAAAGGGCAGTGAAAGAAACAAGGAGGAACTAATTTTGGGAAACCCCCCTTTTATTTGTTTGATACAGATGTTTTGGGGAAGAAGAAAATCAGTGGTTATATGAAAAAGTTTTGTGTAGTTTTGCAGTGTGCAATTTTATTTTTCCTTTGAAACTTCAGGGTTGGTTTTTTTTTTTTTACAACAGTTTTCCGTTTGATGAAGAACAAACTCGGGGGCTGAGGAGTTCAGTTTTGGTCATAAAACCAAACCCTTGGGAGAAGCGAACGGTTCGAGAAATTGTCTTCCCCAAGTTGCCAAGCTGATGCGGTTTTAACGAATATGGTATATTAGCTTTTCTTTTTTTTTCCAAGCATGTTAAAAAAAATATTGTTAAAATGACATGAAAAACAATACAAAATGAAACAAATGGAAAAAAGGGTATCTTGTTCAAATGACTGGAAAAACACGAAACAAAATGAAAAAAAAACAAAAAAAAAAGGTCTTGTAAGGTGGTTAATTGTAAGGGGAAAAAAAATGTGCATTTTGGTCCCGTCTGTTGTGCAGATCAAACCTTGAATTTTGTTTTTGTTGGTTGGATCCTATTGCTGGTTTTGTAGTGGTTTTGCTTTGTATTTTTTTTTTTTTGTTTTTTTTTAAGGAGGAGGAAAAGGAAACTATAGTGAAATAGAGTGTAGTCACGAAAACAGCCCGATAAAGAAGCTCTCAAACAGAGTGCGAGTTATGTATTTAACAAAATAAAAAACCTTAAAAACAAAATAAAAAAAGCCACAAAAAAAAGAAAAAAAAACAAAACAAAAACCTAAGCACCAGAGGGGAAATGCCACCCATTGGGGGTTTACTTTGCCATTTTTTATGTTTTTTTTTTTAGGTTTGAAGAAGAATATTTTAAAAAAATTCCCAACATTTTTTTTTAATGATTCTGATGTGTTTTTCTACCCTCAGATATTATCTTTTGGAATGAGTACATTTGTCGTGGGTGGTGTGTTTTGGTTTTACTAATTCTTTTTTCTCAGTCAAGCTGAAGTTTTTTAAAATGATGGTGCAGTGTTAAACTTTTTTTAAAAGAAGTTTGGTTTTTTTTCCCTGAAGGTTTATTTTTTATTGAAAATAAAGAGAGTGTTTTTTTGTCGGGTTCATACTTATCTTGTGTGTGTGTGTTGTGTGTGTGTGGGTGTGGGGTGTGTGTGTGGTGGGTAAAAAAAGGGCAAATGTCGATAATACTTGTTCATTTTCTCAATCAGGGGGGGAATTCTCCTGGCCCGCAAAATTCGCGGTTAGAAGCAAAAGTTTTTCCTGGTTTTGAAATGTTTTTTCTCGGAAAATGAAATTTCGGGATGGGCCTATCTTGTTCGGTTTACGGTCGATTTCGGTAATAGAGGCCTGTCTAGCGGGATACGTGGCCATATCGGCGTAAGAATGTGGGTACTTTAAAAAAAGGGCCCGTCCCGACGAGACACGTAAAGCGCGGGGCTTCGAAATTTTGACGAAAGAAAATTTAAAAAACCCTGGAAAAGGGGGTGTGGATGGGAAGGCAGAGACAACGAAAGGCTGGAAAATTATGAGAAAAATTTGGTCGGACGCTTTTGCCCTTGTGTGAAAAAGAAGAAACCCTACCCCGGGGGCTTGTTGCACTGAAGACCGTGAAATGTCCCAAAGCACAAAGGCGTGTAAAAATTTGCGGGGAAAACCCCAACCTTGAAGGTAAGCACGTCTCTATCTTCTCTCTCTCTCTCGTCTCTCTCTTCTCTGTCCTGTTTTCCCCTCTCTTTTCCCCCCCCCTTCCCCCCTCTGTCTTCTCCCCCCTTTCCTCCCCCCTCTCCCCCCTCCCTCCCCCCTTTTTTTTCCCCTCTTCTCTATTCTCTCCCTCCTTCTTCTCCCCTCTCTCTCTCTTTCTCTCTCTCTCTCTCTCTCTCTTTCCTCTTTTCCTCTCTCTCTGTCTGATCCTCTGTTGCTTCAGCTTTTCCTCTCAACCAACACAAAACCCCAAAAAATATAACACAAATTGATATCCAACCGCATTCACCCATGCACAACACACACCCACACAACACACACAACACACCAACACACACACAACACAAACCAGGAATATCACACAAAATTGTTTTGCCAACGCTTCCCCAGCACAACAACACACAACCCCCAAAACCAACAAAAAACACCCCACACCACACAACACAAACACAAACATACGCACACACCCCCCAAACCAAACTCATAACAAAAACCCACCCCCACCCCACCACAACACACAACACACATACGTACTACACACAACCCAAACCCAACACCCCACACACAGAAGAAATCACGCAAAAAAAATGTATAATGCAAAGCATTACACACACACACACACCCATACCCACACCAACATACACACCAACACAACAATACCACCCACAACACCAAAACCACCAAACACACACACCACACAAAAACCCCCAACAAACCACAGAATATCCCAAAAAAAAAAGTGCCCGCATTTTTTTTTTAAAAAAATTTATTTTAAGCATCTCAGTATCTGTTGGGGGCCCAAGAAGTCTAGGGGGCAAACCCAGCGTCCAACAATCAGCACCACGAAAGGAGATGAAGACATCCCTCTCATCCTTTGAATGTCGGCTGCGAAACGTGGGGCCCATGTGGTTGGATTTTCTTGCAGAGAACTTGCCTTTCTCTAGGGCACCAAAATGATTGATTTGTACGGGCTTTTGGCAACAGTCCAAAGTCTTAGAAAAAATGCCATGGACGGACTGCCGCTTTAAAAAATTAAAAATAGGATTGCTCGACGTTTGGAGCTTATTGGACGATTAAGGTGCCACCTTTTGCTTGGGATTTGATGGGGCAATGAACGCAAACAAGCAGAAAGGGGTAACATTCTAGTCAGTCATTTTCAAAACCCCCGCAAAGAATTGTGATCAATCTCTCACCCCATTTGTTGTTTCCCGATTGACAAGTGAAGCATTGTTCCCGAGATTGAAAGGTTTTTTAGCATTTTTATTCCTTGGAAGACCCCCCTGGCTATGTTTAGGGCTCTTGAGGTATGGGGACAAAAGTGGCCCTTTAAAGTTAATAAGGGAAAGGAAAGGCCCCCTCTCCTTGATGGGGATGGCAACAGCCCTCATGAATAATGCTGCAAAAATTTGGCCCCATTTGAAAGGCATGTTGAACGCTGTGAATGATCTGCTACGATTTTGAGGGTTCTTCCCGAAGTTTGCGGCCCAAAATCTGTACCCCTTTTGGTAACCCCAACCCCCAAGCCCAAAAGGGAGTTTGTTCAACTCGGTGGCGTCGTTTTTGGTAGGAAGGATATCTTCGTCAGTTTGATGGACTCACATTGTATTATTTTCTTTTTTGAAGGGTCAGACAGAGATTGTACAGGTATTGTGACAGAATCTTGAAGAAAAAAAATGTGAAAGAAACTGAAGAACGCCATTTTTTAACCACGGAAAAATGAGAAAATCTTTTTTTCAATGACAAAGAAGGGAAGGTAGGAAAAAAATTTGATGGTTTATAAAAATTTTTATCCAGGAGACGATGAGGATTTTAAACCCCTACTGTCAGGTTTTCCATCCTTTCCCCGTACGTGCGTTCTTCCAGACTAAGATCCTGTCTGCAGAACTAATCCCAACAAGAAAAACGATAAAGAATTTTGGCTGTTTTATTAAGGGAGTGGGGGGGGGGGCCAAAGGGAAATGAAAGAATTGGGAAGAGCAAGCAACCCGTTCCCACAAAGAAAATCTTGTGGGTCCCGAGTGGAAGAATCACGCCCGAAGAAAAAAAGGAAACAGCATGGGAAAAGAGTTTCGTGAAAAAATTAGGAAGGCTTATATCTCTTGTGGTGATCAGTTTACAAAAGATGCCCTGGCAAAACCAGTGTGAGGCTTTGTTCTCTGGATCCATGATTAGAGGAAGTTCGGGTGGTTTCCCCGGGAAGAAAGTTTCGTGTCTCAAAGCATTGTACCCGACGAAACCCCCCAAGACCAGATAGCTCGTAAACGCATCAGGAAAAAGTTTGACAGGAGGGAGGAAATTTATTTGATCGAAATCTTCCAGAGGTAAAATGTGGCACCGGATTTATATGGGGGAATCTGTTAACAGTGAGGGGTTCCCTTTTTTGATAGGTGGAAAGTGCTTTAGCTGTTTTTATGGACTTGGTTTAGTTGTGTTCAGTCTGATGTTGATATCAAAAAAAGGGAACCGGTATTGGGAATTTAAAAAATTTTTGCCATCAGATGTGAAATATTCTTTTACTGCAAGGAAAGTTCTGTGGTGATTTTTGGGAAAAAAGAATCCCCCTAAAAAAGTCTGTTTATAAGAAACTGATGCCAACTGCCCGTGTTGGAGAAAAAAAAAGAAAGGAAGGGATAAAAAAAGAAATAAGGCGAGCTAATCAGAGCTAGGTGTACCGTAGGTGTCCAAAAAAAAGGCAATGAAGAGTCCCGCGAAGCAAAAAGATCCGTGCTACCCCAGAAAGTGTTTCAAGTCAACAGATTTGGAGAGCACCAGAAGAAACAGAATCACCAAAGGGTGGTTGTATTCCAAACACCCCCAAGGCGCGTTGCAAACCCACGGGGCGCACACGTCCGAGGGGAAAAGGGCTCATACGGGTGTGAATCCAGGGGGCGCACCCAGTCAGTCAGGAAAGGGGCTTTCCCGGATGTGAATCCCGAGGCAGCCCCAGTCCGTAGGAAGGACTCTCCCGGGTGTGATACAGAGGGCGCACCACAGTCCAGCTAGGAAGGGGTATCCAGTAAACAAAAGCAGGCATCCCTTTCAATGTTTTTTTTGAAGTAGGGTGAGTATTTTTGTAATGTTTTATGTGATTATAGAGAAACCCTGCCCCAAAAAAAAAATTTTTTGCTTCTGAATGTTTCATTTTTTTGCCCAAAAATAACCCCGATTGCACAGATAGCATCCCCAAGAAAAAAAAATTTTGGGGGGGCATGCCCCGGACCCCCCGATTTTCCCCTTTTTTGGGCTGTTCCCCGTTTCCCCCCCTGCCAAAAAATTTAAGATGCATTTTTCAGGTATATAAGTTTGTTTAAAAAAAAAAAAAAAGGTTTAAAAAGCAACGAAATAGGAAGAAAAAACTAGTTCGAAAAATATCCATGCTGTTTTAGGTTTTTTGGAAAAGAAAACGTCAAGAAAGAAAAGCTTTTTAATGCTGTCGAGTTTACAGATGTAGGGTGAAGTCGGCGTTAAAAGGGGATGAACGGAGGAAGGTGCAGAGTTGATATGAAGCCTAGGACCGACTGGCTGAAGAAGGGGGAACCCCGGATTGCAAAACAATGCGATTTTGCATGCTCCCCGGTTTAAAAGTTAGCACTTTAGTTGGTGCCCCCGTTGGGATTCTAAAATCCATTTTCCCCCTTTTTATTATTTTCCCTCAATCTTTTCTTCTTCACAGAAACATTTTAAACCTTCCCCTTTCTTTTCCATTAAAACTTTTCCTTCCCTTCTACAAAATAAACTTTAAACCAATTTTTCCCTTATTTTCCTTTTTTTTCCTGTGGGGCCCCGGGCCGTTTTGAGACAAGCACGGGGGGGGTTTGCCAAAAGTTTACGAATCGTTTACTGTTTTCCCGTTGGCCCGTTCTGAGAAATGCACTTTGAGGGGCGCAGGGCCCTTCAGCCCGATGTTTCCTTAATCTGTTTCCTGTGCCCATTGGCCTGTTTGAGAACATAGCACTTTGAGGGGCGCAGGCCTTCCAGCCTTACTGTTTCCATCTGAATCTGTGTACTGTGCCCCGTTGGCCTGATTCTGCGAACAATAGCACTTTGAGGGGCGCTGGCCTCAAGCCTTACTGCTTCATCTGAATCTGTTTCACTGTGCCCAGTTGGCCTGATTCTGAGAACATAGCCACTTTGAGGCGCGCAGGCCTTCAGCCTTACTGTTTCCATCTGAATCTGTTTCACTGGCCCACGTGGGCATGATTCTGAGAACATAGCACTTTGAGGGGCGCAGGCCTTCAGCCTTACTGTTTCCATCGGATATGTTTCACTGTGCCACGTTGCCTGATTCTGAGAACATAGCACTTGAGGGGCGCCAGGGCCTCCAGCCTTACTGTTTCCAATTGAATCTGTTTCTCTGTGCCCCGTTCGGCCTGATTTGAGAACATAGCACTTTGAGGGGCGCAGGCATTCCGCTTACTGTTTACATCTGAATCTGTATCACTGTGCCCGTTGGGCCTGATTCTGAGAACATAGCACTTTGAGGGGGCGCAGGCCCTTCCAGCCTTTTTTTTTAAACTGTTACCATCTGAATCTGTTTCACTGGGCCCCGTTGGCCTGATTCTGGAGAACATTAGCATTGAGGGGCGCAGGCCTTCCAGCCTTACTGTTTCAATTCTGAATCTGTTTTCACTGTTGCCCGTTGGCCTGATTCTGAGTAAATAGAACTTGCGCCGCGGCGCAGGCCTTCCAGCTTAATGTTTCCATCTGATCTGTTTCACTGTGCCCCGTTGGCCTGATTCTGAGAACATACACTTGAGTGGGGCAGGCCTTCCTGCCTTACTGTTTCCATCTGAATCTGTTTTCACTGTGCCCGTTGGCCTGATTCTGAGAACATAGCACTTGAGGGGCGAGGCCTTCCCGCCTTACTGTTTCCATCTGAATCTGTTTCACTGTGCCCGTTGGCATGATTCTGAGAACATAGCACTTTGAGGGGCGCAGGCCTTCCAGCCTTACTGTTCCATCTGAATCTGCTTTCACTGTGCCGTTGCCTGATTCTGAGAACATAGCAACTCTGAGGGGCGCAGGCATTCCAGCCTTTACTGTTTCTTCTGAATCTGTTTCACGGTGCCCGTTGGCCTTGATTATGAGAACATACCACTTGAGGGGCGCAGGCCTTCCAGCCTTACTGTTTTTATTTCCATCTGACTTGTGTCAACTGTGCCCGTTGGCCTGATTCTGAGCACATACACTTGAGGGGCGCAGGCCTTCAGCCATACTGTTCCATCTGAATCTTTGTTTCACTGTGCCCCGTTGGCCTGATTCTGAGCAACATAGCACTTGAGGGCGCGGATCTTCCAGCCTTACTGTTTCCATCTGAAGTCTGTGTTCACTGTGCCCGTTGGCCTGTGATTCTGAGAAAAATAGCACTTGAGGGGCGCAGGGGGGCCTTCCAGCCTTTCTGTGTCCATCTGAATCTGTTCAACTGTGCCCCGGGGACTGATTCTTGAAGAAAAATACCACTTGAGGGGCGCAGGCCTTCCAGGCCTCTACTGTTTCCATCTGAAATCTGTTTCACTGTCCCCGTTGGCCTGATATTCTGTGAACATAGCATACTTTGAGGGGCGCAGGCTCTTCCGCCTTACTGTTTCCATCTGATTTCTGTTTCACTGTGCCCGTGGCCTGATTCTCGAGAACATAGCTCTTTGAGGGTCGCAGGACCTTCCAGTCTTACTGTTTCCATCAGGAATCTGTTTCACTGTGCCCCTTTGGCCTGATTCTGAGAACATAAGCACGCTTGAGGGCGGCAGGACTTCCAGCCATACTGTTTCCTTCTGAATCTGTTTCCTGTGCCCCGTCGGCCGGATTGTGAGAACATCGCCACTTTGAAGGCGCAGGCCTTCAGCCTTACTGTTTCATCCTGAATCTGTTTCACCTTGCCCCGGTGCCTGATTCTGAGAAACATAAGCAATTTGAGGGGCGCAGGCCTTCCAGCCTTACTGTTTCCATCTGAATCTGTTTCACTGTGCCCCGTTTGGCCTTGATTCTGAGAAACATAGCACTTTGTGGGGCGCAGGCTTCCAGACTTACTGTTTCCATCTGAATCTGTTTCACCTGTTTGCTCTTCATGCTGTGTTCCACTTACTCAAAGATGGTTATGCTGTGGAAAAAAAAAAAATGCCGTCAATCCAGTTTGAAATCTCATAATGCCGTTTGTATTGCCAGTGATTGGACATTTGCTGCCATTTTTTGTGCTTCAGTGGAAGCAGTCATGATTACAATGCAAAGCATCGAGAATTCTGTTTTTAATGGCTGATTGAAAAAAAAAATGCAGAGAACTTGGGATCCAAATGAATGGTGTAATGCCTTTTCTGTTGCTGTCAGCAGTAGTCTGTTGTATGCACAGTGTGCTCATTTATTTCAGAAGACTATTTGGATTTTCTATTGAGGTGGTCGGCATGTATTTGGATAAAACAACTTCTTGTGAAAACATGTTCAGAATTTGGCCTTATTGATTTAATTCTGTTTCCAGTTTTATTTTCATGAACAATTTTTTTCGGAGATAGGAGAACAAGACACCAAGATTTGGTGGCCTGTAATGTTGGCTAAGAGTGCTGCTGACTATAGCCAATGAAATTCATGATTTAGAGGAGCTCTGTTGTCCAAACTTCAGAGTCTGTCTATCTGTCACTTCCCACCCTCCCCTTTCCTTTTGGCCTCTCAAAAATTTTTCCACCTGCGCTTCATCTTTCTTTTTATATCATTTTTTTTTTTTAATTCTTAAAGGTATACTCACAAGATTGCTTAATTTGTTTTGAAAAACAGGTCTTACATGTCATGTAAACTACAGTTTTGACTTCATTTGCAAAAAAAAAAAAAAAAAGTGAGTTAAATTTAATGCATAAAAAAATGTTGTCACTAACATGTTCAATTCCATGTCATGGACGGCAAACTGTGGTATAGTGTCGGTTGGATACAAATATTAATTAGAATTTAAACAGAAAATGGGCATATGATCGCTGTTCAGTGTGGTCCCATGGGTTTCCAGTCACAGAGGGTTACTGGAGACTTAAGTTAGACCTGTCGTTTAGGTGTTTTGTCCTGGGAGTGGTTGAGAATGCTTGTTTTTTGAAAGGAAAGAGGAAAGACTCAAACAATGACATAATGTATTATTGCATTATCCTACGATAGCCTTCCCAGCTCAAACAGCTTTGGGAGGCAGACGACTACAACAGAATAGTCTGTGTCTTTCCCCAGTCCCCTTGTCCGCTCAGTCTAAAGGTTTCTCATGTCGTCCTATGCACTTATTATCACTTTAAGATTGAGTGAAGTGCTACACCAGGTGGATTGATCTGACTGGCTTTGAGCAGCCAACTAATTCAAACACCGTGTTTGCATTCTATTGAAGAGAAATTAAGCAATGGTGAGATTTGGCTCATTACTCCCTTTCTGCCCGCTTTGTTGGATCATTTGTACTTGATGGGATTGGAGTGTTCATTTTCACAATCTGTCAAACATGTGTATATCCCTCAAGCTCACTAATGATTGCCAGTGTTGAGAGTAGACCTTAAAGTCGAAAACAACACACAGTAACAATGTGAACAAGCGCACACAGCCACAGAGGGAAGAAAATTAAAAATGTGTAGTATTCCATGAGAAACAATACAGGGTAACTCTAGAAGAAAAGTTTGTTTCAGGTCCAGTGTCCTAAATTTATGTCTCAACTGCGGTTACTTCTTCCTAACATTGATATTCCTCTCAAGTCTTCTGAGAGGTTGGCAGGTCTGCTGACACAGTCAGTCAGTCACGTTTCCAAAGCATGTACTGGGGTTATTTTCAAGAATACAGATACCTTAACTTAACCTTATGCTGGAACAGGATACAAACTGATCAAATGATACACAAGACATAGAAAATGTGCATTTTTATTCATACAACCATCTCATTAAATATTGCTTAGATCTTCGGACGAAGTCGCGATGGTCGACTATCGATTTGTATCGATTCTTATAAAAAGACAACCCCAGTCCCCCTCTCCCGCGCACATTCCTCTTCCGGTGTTCCGTCTAGCGTCACTTTTATTTTCGGCCAGCTACCGTACGGAGCTGTTTTCTACACGCGGTGGTACTATCATAAGCCCGGAACTTCATTTTTTCCAGACGAACACGAGGTTTGACCAAGAACTCAGGTGAGATCGTTCCATTATGTTTCTTTGATTGTGAAGAGAAATTTTGGCGAATGGTACCCACAGATCGTGTTTGACAATCGTCAGGAGACAACTGTGGACATAACTGGTGTAGTTTTGAGTGTTGATCCAGCGACTCTGTGACAGTGTGAAACCGACCTGCCGGTCGCTCTCTCTCTCGCTGTATTCTAGTGGGCAGTAGAGCTAGTGTCACAAAAGAGTGTGTTCACAAGTTAGTCCTTTCAAAAATCCTCAGTACTTCAGAGTATTGGTGTTTTCCGTTTTGTTGTTATAGGGTCAGTTTGTTGGGTTGAAACTACAATAATGGCGGAAGGAACCAGTAGTAGCCACGTGGAAATCACGGACACCTTTCAGTCACTACTGGGTATAGAGGCGTCTAGCTCGTCCACGACTCAGCCCACCAATCTAAAGGCAAGAAGAAGAACAATCCAGAAAAGAAATGGCGACACCTAAAGCATCAGAACCGACACGTGCCCCCACGACTGGTGCAAATATTCTAGAAGAGTTTTCACAGGGGGCAGGGAAACGACCAACACCTCTACAAAGAAGCACGCGCCATCGTCAACCAAATCAGGTAATATGGCGGATACACTCAATGGCGACAGGTCTGATGAGGACTTTCCAGACAATAGCCAAAGTTCGAGTGTTGGTCATACTGACGTACGGGCTCAGAGAGATCCTCTGGTGAAACAGCCCTTCCAGTTGACCGGTGCCTACGAGCACCCAGGACCGCAGAGTGACATGCACTTGTCAGGGTCCTATACCGGTCGAAGCGCCAGCGCGTCTACGCAAGGACAGAGTGCGTACGTCCCAACGCTCGACAGAAGCCCTAGTGCAAGTACCAGTGCGAACGCACTTGACCAGGGTACTAGCGCACTAGCACGTGACCGTAGTCCGGGCGCACTGGGAAGAGGTCAAAGTACACATGCTCTCACGCCAGATACGATCCCAGTGCACACGCCACCATTAGTGCGGACGCACTGGAAAGGGCGCGTGCACTCTCAATGGCTCAACTACTTGAGAGTAGTCAACGAGTGGATGCACAAGCACGCTCAAGAGCCGAACATTGATGCTTTTCTCCACAACTACAATGGCAGTCCAGTTCTGCGGATAACCTCCCTTACGACAGACAGAACACGTCCGGACTCTTCAATTATGAGCAGGCACTGAGGAACCAAGGACTTACACCACGGAGTGATCAAGACTTGTACTCCTTGGAAGATTTACTGAGAATCAGCCAGCGCCCGGTGTCCTTCGACCAACAGGGGAGTGCCGTGGGAAGATCAAGCGAACTCTCCCGAAGGCTGGGTGGGCACCATGAGCAACGAAGAGACCACGTGCCTACACGACCGGTTCACAGAGATTTCCAGAACATTCGGCGAAGTGAACCACGTGCCTACAGTCTGAGCCAGTGTCTAAGGGAGACAACAGAGAGGTGATAATTCACGGAGTGCGCTATGTAGCCTGTCCAGAGAACAACACCACATCTAAATCCCTAAAACGACCTCAGTCCAATAGAGAAGAGTCGAGAGGGACACAGAGTAGAGCAAAGATTCCCAGAGTCACTGATCGCAACCCATTATCGGATTCGGAGCAAGAAGGGGAAGATCAGACTAGACTTACCAGGGGAGCCTACTCAGACTTCACGCAAGACATCCCAGATGAATATGGTGATTCTTACGGAGAGGGACTTTCTACCTTGGGACCAGAAACACACTATAGGTCGGAAGAAGAAGAGGAGTGTGAGTCACAATTCGATGAAGGGGCTCAGGAGCTCTTAGAGGCGGGAAAGATGGACCAGGAATCCTCGGCAGAAAAACTCGTCTTTAGGAGACATAAGGAATTTATGGCTCACATCATAGAAAAGGCGGGTGAAATGTGCCCAGAGGTCCTGACATCCCAAGAATCAAAGAAGAAAACTAAGGATGAATGGGCACAGGTGTGGGGGGAAGAGGTTTCTACCAGCAAGAAAGTGTCCAAGAGGTGTGAAACAATTGACGACTGCATCAAAAAGACATTCGAATGTTATGTTAAGGACAAATGCAATCAGTCTAGACCCCCTAAAGGAGTGAAATTATTTCCAGCATGGGACAAATACTCACCTTTCCTGGTGGATGATGGCCGCCCTCTTCGTTGCCCGAGAGAAATCTGAGACAAAACTTTTTGAAGAGGGATCCGACACGAGAACCCTCCAAAACTTTCAAGAGAAATAGGGTCCAGCAAGACGCCACTATTCGCCTACAGAGTGCTCTGACTCATATAGAACAAATGATCAAGGTAGTAGTTCTCTCCAACACCACTGCCCCGAAACAAGGGCGGACAGACAGTGGAAGAAGGAGGCAAGCGCAGAGTTTTTGACGCAATGCATGAAAAGCATTCACCGGGGCGGCGGAGACGGCGGCGACGCTCACAGGTCACCTTCATGCTGCCAGTTTAATGGAGATGAGAGAGGAAGCCCTGGAATCCACTAACATCCCTATGGAAATCAGACACACACTGCTAAAATCGAGTGTTTTCGAAGGGACTGTTTGAAGAGTCTCAAATGGAGAAAGCAAAACGGGACATGGAATCGGAGGCCACGACTCGCTCCCTCCTCAGGTACGCCCCAGAAAGGAAAAGGGAACGTTCCTCGGGGTCGTCCAATTTCAACAGCCAGACAAAAAGGGTACGGGACTTCAAAAATCGCCCCAGTACCTCTTACCGGAGCAGTGCGCCTAGTTCCAACCACAAACCAACACCTACAGGCCAAGAGTGCAACAAAGCACCAGCTTCTCTAACCCTCAACCCAAAGGAAATTTTCACAAGGGCAAAGGGCGGGGGGGGGGGAGAGGTGACTGACGAACACTACTCCTGCTTCCACTCAAGGCCCCTATGTGCTCAGGTACAAGGAGTGGAAGAGAATGGGAGCGTCAGCCTGGGCCTTAAACATCGTTCAGAAGGGGTTTCGCCTCCTTTGGGAAAAAGGAAAGCCGACACTGCAAAGAAGCCCTATATCTTTCCCACGTCCAAAGTCGAGGGAACAACAAGTCCTCTTAGACGAGCAGTAGGGGAAATGATGAAGAAAGGGGCTATAGAAGAGGTGAAGAACATGTCATCACCCGGCTTCTACAGCAGGCTATTCGCAATTCCCAAGCCCTCAGGAGGATACCGTCCCATTCTGGACCCGTCTCCCCTCAACGCCTCCCTCAAGAATGTGAAATTCAAGATGGAATCCCCAGACAACATCAGGAGATCCATACAGCCACACGATTGGGCCACTTCATTAGACCTCAGGGATGCCTACTTCCATATAATGGTGGCAGAAAGGGACAGGAAATGGCTGAGATTCGAATGGGGGGGCAAATGTTACCAGTACCGGGTACTCCCATTCGGATTGAGCCTATCACCTTTCGTCTTCACCAGAGTGGTGAAGGAGGTTGTAGCCAATACGCACAAACGCAAGATCAGGCTACATACCTATTTGGACGACTGGCTACTTCTGGCGGAGAAGGAGACAGAGTGCCTCAACCAAATGACGGTCTTACGCAAGCTTACAGAAGACCTAGGCTTTGTAATCAGGTTGGACAAGTCAGAACTCACTCCCTCCAGGAAGTTTACATATCTGGGGATGGAATTCGACACCAACGCTTACACGGTCCAACCCAGCAAGGCCAGGGTGGAGGCCCTTCTGACACAACTAACCAATTTACTACCACTCCAGTCAGTCTCGGCCAGGAATCTCTTTGCAGTACTAGGCAGGATGGAGTCTCTAGCCCCCCTGTTACCATTGGGGAAACTTCACAAGAGGCCCCTGCAACGGGAAGTAGCCAGCCGATTCTCCCAGGTCAGAGACCGTTGGAACCAGAAAATCAGTATACAACCCTGGTTCAAGGACACAATCCAACAGTGGCTCGACCACGATTGGCTGAAGGCATCGTCTCCAATCACGCTGCCTCCGCCTCTGACAACAGTGTACACAGATGCATCGGAGCACGGTTGGGGAGGCCACATGAACGAACACACAGTCAGTGGGGCATGGGACAGGAATATGCAGGGCTACCATATCAACAGACTGGAATTAGAGGCGGTAGCCCTATCCCTCCAAGAGCTGCAGGTCTGGATCCCGCCAGGAGAGATTTTAGTCAGGTCAGACAACAACACAGTGGTGTCTCTCATAAACAAACAGGGAGGCACTCATGCCCCAATCTCTCAATCAGAGCGGAGGAGTTGTTACTGTGGACGCATGCCAAGGGGTGGAATCTGTCGGCGAAACACATAGCCGGCAGTGCAAACATAATGGCGGACCTTCTGAGCCGCCCGGACAAGATCATCCCTACAGAGTGGACAATAGTCAAGGAGAAACTGCAGGTGGTTTGGGAAAAGTGGGGCAGACCACATGTAGACCTCTTTGCGACGAAATTCAATGCGAGGCTCCCCACCTACATCTCGCCAGTCCCAGACCCACAGGCATGGAAAGTGGACGCGATGGAGTGCAACTGGAAGGGCCTGTTAGCTTACGCTTACCCGCCCCTGAATCTCATCCCCCAAGTGATAGAGAAAGCAAAGAGGGAGGGAGCAAACCTCATCTTGGTAACCCCCTTCTGGCCGACAAAAGAGTGGTTCCCCACGCTACTCAAGGCTTGTCACGAACAACCAATGGACCTGAGACTACAAAACAAGCACATCAGGCAACCAAGGTCGGGGATAACGCACGGCAACGCAGCAACACTCAACTTGCACGCATGGAAATTATGCGCAAGTACTTGCTCAAAAGGAGACTGGAAAAAGGCGCTATCAAGCTGATAGAAGCTAGTCATAGACCCTCAACCAGGAGAGTCTACCACCACCATTGGGAAGACTGGAGAAAATGGTGCATTAGAAACAAGGTCAGAGACCCTCTCAAACCATGTGCACGCCACATTGTCAACCATTTGGCAGAAATTTTCCACTCAAGAAACCTTTCGGCAGTCTCTCTCAAAACTAGAAGAGCAGCCATTGCCTCGGTTTTTAAGAGCAGCGGCAACAAAGGACGTGACGCAAGACAAAGCAGTGACAGATCTTATCAGGGGAGCAGGGGAACCTAACCAAGAAGGTCACCAAGTTCTTACCCAATGGGACTTAGCAGTGGTCCTGAACTACCTCAAGGGAAAGAAATTCAAAGATAATAAACTACTTCCTCTCAAGGAGCTCACATATAAAACGGCATTTCTGGTGGCACTGGCGACGGGCAGAAGAGTGTCAGAAATCACTAACCTGTCTGGCCTTAAGAACGGGGTGGCACATGCAACTAATGGCTCAATCAGCGTCCAGTTCTTGCCCGAGTTTTTGGCCAAAAACCAGAATCCAGAGGACTTCCCGCCTACCATCCAGATTAAACCTCTCTCAAGGGACATAGATCCAGAAGGGTTGGATGTGGCGTTGTGCCCAGTGAAAGCGCTCAAAGAATACAGAGCTAGATCAAACAAATTTCGATCGGTTTCACAAAGGGCACTGTTTCTCTCGATCAACACCTCTTACACATCGGATATCTCCAGAGCAACGTTCTCCAGATGGTTAAAGACTACAATCAAACAAGCGTATGTAGCTCTCAACCTGGAGGAGGGGTCAAAATCTCGTGCGAGTCAAGAAAACCTGAAGGCTAGAGCACATGAGATAAGAGCCTGGGCGACAACTATGGCATCGACCACAACATCTCTGGCAACGTCATGCAAGCGGCGTATTGGCAATCACCTTCAGTCTTCGTAAGACACTACCTGAGGGATATCGCCCAGAGGTCTGAAGATGGCAAGCTGAGACTACCTGCAATGGTTGCGGCCCAAGCAGCAGTCCCGGCGAGACACTAAAGAAGGACAGAATGCAGGGGAACTAGGGGTAAGTCTACAAATGTTGTTATTGAGTGTACCTTACCCCAATCTCCTGTTTTGGAAGTATAACTGGAGGTTCAGGCAATGATTATTGATTCAATTGGACAACACAGTCCCCCCTTTCCTTGCTGATAGTCAGCAATATTTAATGAGATGGTTGTATGAAATATAAATGAGGTTTTGAACTAAACCTAGTTTATATTAAATACTTACCATCTCATTAAACCGTTAAACCCTCCCAGCCGTCCCGCACTGTGTTCCGTAATAGCAGGGAGGTATCCTTAAGGCAGATAACCTGGAAAATAAAAGTGACGCTAGACGGAACACCGGAAGAGGAAGTGCGCGGGAGAGGGGACTGGGGTTGTCTTTTTATAAGAATCGATACAAATCGATAGTCGACCATCGCGACTTCGTCCGAAGATCTAAGCAATATTTAATGAGATGGTAAGTATTTAATATAAACTAGGTTTAGTTCAAAACCTCATGTTTCGTGCCTTGCCCTATTATTAGTCTATCCTCAAAAGGTTCTTAAGTACATGCAGAGTTGAGAAGGGGGGATACCGTTGTTATATTGTTTTCTTTTCCTCTGAAACTGTTTATTATAAAAAATAAAAACAAAAACAATGGAGAAAAAAAACAATGCGTACCTTCAGTAGGAATAAAACTATTTTCATTGCTGGAAATTAAAAATGTGGAATTGTTTGCTCCCAGGTTAATACAGTTTCTGCCCTGGTTTGAAACTCCTTTGTCTATATGAATAAATGTGATAAATAAATCTTCCGTACTCTTTTTGTTTATTTTTCAGAATGGGAGCTCCAGAAGACTCTGAAATGATACAGCAGACCAAGTCTTTGAAGGACAGTCTCATCAGTATCCTTGTGCAGCAGAAATCTTGGGTTTTCCACCCTTCTTTTTGTTTTTCTTTCGTTTATTCAAATCTTTGCCAAGTCATTTATGTAATGACGGAAGAATGAATAGCCTGCACTTTTTTTTCCCCCACTACTAAATTGTTCAGCATTATATTGTTGGGTCAATCAGTGGGAGATTGCATCTCTTAGGAGATCCAAGTAAAGGTTGTTCGCACAATTCTAAGCCGCTAACAATGCTTGGGTTATTGAACAGCAGAACTGACCACTCAGGACTGTTTCACATCTTTTGATCTCCCTTGCATCCTTGAATGGATCCTCAAGCATAGGCTCAAAGATTGTTCCCTACATTTTATACTGTTTGCATAGTGATTATAGTTCTTCAGCAACTTATTTCCTTTCCACACTTTCTTTTGTTTCGCTTTTCTACCCTTCAGTGGCTGCTTTGAGGTGCTGTTGCATTCTTTTTTGAACCTTGGTGGCGAGAACACCACAGAATTGTGGACTCTGGTATATTCTTATTTGACGCCAAGGGAGCACACACACAATTGGTATATTTCTATTTGACGCCAAGGGAGCACACACACAATCAGCCGCTTGTCCCTGACGAGTCTGATCCAGCGGACGAAAGGCATAGGAGCAGGCAATATGAAAAGGTCTGTCTTCAAGAGGGATTGCAATGGTCCCCATATGCTGCCAGTGAGGATTCAGTATTAAATAATACATTTTTCTAATCTTCTCATTTTCTTCCCACCCCTCCTACTTCTTTTTGTACTCCCAGTTCTTATAGAACAGGGAATACTTTAGAATGGGAACGAAGAAATGCTGTCTTTTGTGTGTGTGTGTGTCTGTCTGTGTGTCCGTGGTCAAAATGTGTTCCACTCGCTCCAGACAAAACTACGGGGCCCGATCTTTCTGAAAATTGTAGGTATGTTCATTATCAGCCACAGATGAGCCCGATGTTTCAGTTTACCGCTATAGCCGTTACTAACGGCTGAAACGGCCTGTAACGGTTTTTCTTCTTTATGGAATATCTGGGAAAGTACTTGGCCGATCCTTGTAAAAATGAGCAGGTTACGTTCTTTTATGGGTCAGGGGATGATCCCCGATATTTTAGTTTACCTCGTTATAGCCGTTACTAATGGCTGAAACGGCCTGTAATGCTTTTTTCTTCTTTACTGAATATCTTAGAAAGTACTTGGCCGATCTTTCTTAAAAAATTTGTAGGTAGGGTTCATTGTGGGTCACGAATAATCCCCCGATGTTTTAGTTTACCGTTATAACCGTTACTAAAGACTGTAATGGCCTGTAATGGTTTTTTTTTCTTTATGGAATATCTCAGAAAGTACTTTGGCCGACCTTTATGAAAATTAGCAGGTATGTTCATTATGGGTCACGGATGTGCCTGATGTTTTAATTTGCCCGTTATCGCCGTTACTAACGGCTGTAACGGCCCGTAACGGTTTTCTTCTTTATGGAATATCTCAGAAAGACTTGGCCAATTTATAAGCGGTTTGGATGGTCTTGTGACAAATCGGATCCTCTGTCCATATGTAAGTGATGTAATGCTGAAAAAGATTAAGCAACCGTTAAAAACCGTTATTCTGCCGTTATTTCTTATATATAGGTGGATTTTAATGAAATTTGGTATATAGAAAGTTATCACACACAAGACATTCTGTATAGTGTTTCAAAATTTGGGCCGTTAGAAACCGTTATTCTTGAATATTGTCCGATTTGGGATGAAATTTGATATGTACACAGGATTTAGCCCAGTGAGGACTAAAATACCGGTTTCAAAAGTGTGTATCGGTTACATAACCGTTAAACCGTCATTTGCCCTTATTTTTATATATTGGTAGGTTTTAATGAAATTTGTAATAGAAAAGGTTATCACACACAAATGGCACTTCCCTGTAGTGTTTCAAAATCTGACCATTAAAAACCGTTATTCTTGACATATTGTCCGATTTGAATGAAATCTGGTATGTCCCACAGGCTTTAGCCCAGTGAGGACTAAAATACCAGTTTCAAAAGTGTATATCGGTTATATAACCGTTAAAAACCCTTATTTTGCCTTTATTTCTTATCTCACAAAGCACTTGGCCGATTTAAAAAGCGGTTTGGAAAAACGGGAGTACGTTTATGTCTTTGCTCTTGTTTTCTTTGGTTTGTTCAAATCTTGGCAATTTATTTATGCAATGACGGAAGAATTGTTAGCCTGCACTTGTTGTCCCCCACTTTTTTGTTCAGCATTATCTTTTTGAAATGTATTTTAGCCACAGTGAATTGTTGATAGAGTGATTTTGGTAACGCAAATCTGACTTTTTTGAAGATTAAATAAATTTATGTTTGCATGTTTTATGATGTTGTAGAGTTGTGTGAGTGTATACTTGCCTGTGTATTGAGCTGGAATGGCGGAAAGGGATGTGTGTCTGTTCTTAGAGAGGAATGAGGAATACTTTTTTCTTATAGTAAGGGTTCCGTGGGGTTGGGAGGAAGGGGGACATGTTACGGGTGTGTGTGTGTGTGTGGGAGGGGGGGGGGGTGATCACATTCAAGAATCATAAGACGTTTACATTGCAGTGATTTTTTAAAGTAAATTGATTTTCAGGAACATAATTTCATTACGTTTTTGTAGTGTTTGCGCTTTTGTATCAAAGTCTGCAGCAGTCCACAGATTTAATTCTGTTACACCCAGGCCTGTTAGCAGCAATGCAGATGTTCATGTTGCATGTCAAATCCTACTTTTTGTTGTGGTGCATTAATCTTATATTGGATTGGAGAACTTGATCATCACTTTCAAATTTTTCAGTGTCACATTCCAGTTGAGAGCCTGTGACACTATCCTCCTTTTTTTGTTTGCATACATTTTTGTACTCCCAGTTCTTATAGAACAGGGAAGTACTTTACAATGGGAATGAAGAAATGCTGTGTGTGTCTGTGTCTCTGTCTGTCTGTCTGTCTGAGGTCAAAATGTTTACACTCACCCAGAAAAAATTACTGGCCCGATTGTTCTGAAATTTGTAGGTATGATAATTATGGGTCACGGATGATGCCCAATGTGTTATTTACCATTATAGCCGTTGCTAACGCCATAACACCCCAAAAACGGTTTTCCTTCTTTATGGAATATACAGAAAGTACCTGGGTTTTCTGAAAATTTGTAGGCATGTTTATTAGGGGTCACGGGTTTGATGCCCGATGTTTTAGTTTACCGTTTAGCCGTTATAACGGCCCTTTAATGGTTTTTCTTCTGTATGGAATATCTCGAAAGTACTTAGCCGATCTTCTGGAAATTTTAGGTATGTTCATTAGGGGTCACGGATGATGCCTGATGTTTTTATTTTAACCATTATAGCTGTTACTAATGGCTATAACGGCCAAAAAACGGTTTTTCTTCTTTATAGAATATCTCAGAAAGTACGTGGCCAATCTTTCTGAAAATTTTTTAGGTATGTTCATTGGGGGTCAAGGATCATGCCCAATGTTTTTCTTTTACTGTTATGGCTGTTACTAATAATACTTTTTTTATGGAATATCTCAGAAAGTACTCGGGCCCATCTTTCTGAAAAGATTCTTTTGAAAGGAAAGGGGTTAGTTACCGCCACAGGAACAGGCAAGCAGATTACAGGACAAAAAACAATGCATTTCAACCTCTTGGGTCTTCTTCTGGCAAAAACAAACACAAACAACATTTAGGACAGCGAAAACGAATATGAGAAACCACTTTTTCCCTATTCGTGCAAAAAAAAAAAGAAACTAGGATTCGTTCATTCTGTGAATCCTCAAAGTAAATATTATGTCTGTCATTCCATGAGGCCACATGTCCGTGGGCATTCAGTGATTTAGTAACTGCTTGATAAAATGAAGAAAAAAACTGACAGATTATGTTCCTGATGAACAAAAGCTCTGAAGATCTTTAGCCCAAAGAATCCAGAAAAGGGAACACTTGAAAAGAAATTGCCAGGTAAGAGGCAGCATCTTCTGAGGACAACCAGTCAACTGTTTGGGTTATGTCTTGATAGTATTTCTTTTTTTTTGTTTGGGGGGGTGTCAGTGATGTATATGTGTGTGGTGCTTATGGACTCATGATTAGTACATAGTCAACGGAATAAATTTAGGTACTTGAAAGCAAGAAGAAGGAGATGGTTAGTTTAATCTTTTCCCTTAGTATCATATTGGGGGTCGTTTTCTTGAGTCACTGATGTGAATTTTTTCCCCTAAACCAGAGCTTAGTACTCCTGCGCTCATAACTATCATTAACGGTTACCAAAAAGATAAAAAGTGTAACAATTTTTTCTTATTGTGAAGTACTGATAAAAAGGTACTTTTAAACACATTTGAAGTGAAATTTTTTATCTGGAAAAAAAAAATTTGGCAACTCTGATTAATGCTGTTAGATAGTTTGGTTAAGGATGGACTAGAAAGAAAATTAGTCAGAGAAGTGCACATCCCGAATGAACTTCATTTTTCAAAGATCTTTGAGAAAGGTTTCCTTACAGGGAAGAACGAAGGCCTATTAAAAGAAAACACATCTATACTGAATGCAGACTGATGAAAAAGAATGAAGTGATACAGTAGGCTCTTCCCGTGCTGTGACTCCAACTGAAATGGAAAAAGTGAATTAGGTATTAAATGGAAAACTTGCTACTAAATCAGAAGATAGACTGAAGAAGAAGAAAACGATGTTTTCGATCAGAATGTGCTTTGACTGTAAGGGAGATACGGCAAATGAAACAAACTGCAGCGTTACTGGAACACGACCAACAAAGCAGAAGAGCACACAAAAAAGTGTGAAGTAACACAGTTTTTAAAGCACAACACAAAACAGGACGAGAAATTTTCGGCAATGTGCCTTCCTCAGCGACAAAAAATAAAAACAGTACAGACATCAAACCCCTTTGGCTTCACAAGGGAGTATTGTGCATGTTTATGTCTGTACTGTTTTGTTTTTTTTGTCGCTGAGGAAGGCATATTGCCAAAAATTTCTTGTCCTGTTTTGTGTCGTGCATTAAAACTGCGTTACTTCACACTTTGTTTTGTGTGCTCTTCTGCTTTTTTGTTGTGTAAGGTAGATAACTACTAAACAAAACAAGCTCGTCTACAAAAGGCAGACAATCAAAATCATTCAGAAGAACGTGATGGCGACACACAGGCTGTGAGGAGACTGGGTTGACCCCGAGACACACCAGAACAGTCCTTGGCAGCTGAACGGCTCTGTGCCACCACTGCTTGCCTGAAGCCTGACCGTTTGAAGTGGGAGGACTGAAAAGACTTACCTCCCGTTTCATCAGTGCACGAAACTAGTACCTCCAGGGTAAGAGAGGGAGAGGATACCAGATACATGAAACGTGCCTGTGCAAAGATACAAGGACAAAGATTCAAGGCTTCAAGACTGGTGATTTGGGAATGGATAGAAGTGTAGTGTTCCTGCTGAGCCCCACCAGGGGACCAGTGGCATCCAAGGCTTGGAGAGAGAAACCAGAAGTGTCAGAAAGTTGCTGAGGAAAACCAACCAAGATGGGAATGTTTCTCATCAGTGCATAGTGCTAGAGAGCTAAGTTAGTATTGTGTTAAGCAGCCAAAGCACAAACTTCATGTGCCTGGAGACTGGAGTCAGATGCCATAGTAGTACCCTGCACTTCATATGCCCAGTGGATTACCACCCTTATCAAGGTGCTAATCGTCTGCAGGAATGCAGGATGATTTTTGAAATGAAGAAAAGAGGCGGCAAGACCACCAGTATGTTCAGCAACATTCTCAGCACTTGGTCAAGACCGTGGGAGTTGATTCTGTAGAATTCAAAGAAATTGGTTCCATGTGAACTGAGTGTGTGTAACTGTTCTTAGCCATGAAGAATGGATGAGTACAGAGGGACACTGAACCATGAGAAATCCAGCTCAGCAGTGTGGGATCAACGGACAGAGCATGTATCGTGGTCACCTTTGCTGCAGTTGCCAGGGAGAACGCGAAGCGAGTTTTCTGTGTGAGATACCTTGAACATGCAGATGCAAGGAGCTCCAAGATCTCAGACCACAGAACTGAGGGGATTAAGCTGAAGTCCCACTTTGAAAGCAAAATTTCAGTTTTAGGTTGTTTGATCGAGAAAGTAAATTTGGTTCCCTGTAGACTGTCTTTTATTCTTTAACTTGGTTTACGTTACTCTAGTTATGTTAATGGTGTGTTCAGACTTCTTTATTTGCCCGTTTTTACACTGCCCATCTTGTGCACCTCATCAGATTTCTCTTTGTCTCATTCTCTCTCTCTTTCATACACATACGCAATCTCACACACATGCACGCATTCACACACACAGACACACACACACATATTCTGTCTGTCCTTATTTCTGTGTCTGTCTGTGCGTCTGATTGTAAGTGTATTGTTGGTGTGTCTCGGGTGTCTGTCTGTCATGCACTCCCTGTGTGTAGGTCTGTCTGTCTGTCTGTCTTCCTGCCTGTCTCTAATGTAAAGACAAGACAGTGTGTGTGTTACAGCCACAATGTCCATCCAGAAGCTGAAGACGTTGATCCAGAGATTGTACAGACTGGATACAGACTTTACCTTGTCTTATATCAGTCAGAAGGTGAGAAATGATTGGTGTTCATATCATCTTTGCACCTCACACAATTATCATCTCTTCCACTCAGCCGGGTATGCGCAAAAGGTTAGCTAATGTCAGGTAATAGGTACATAGATTTAAAAGACAGCCAGTTTTTCCCTTCGGGAGGAAAGAAAAACTTACCAAAATATTTTATTGTAGATATGAACTATTCTTTTCTTTTATCTTGTATAAAAAGAACAGTAACTCTTTTCAAACTGCATCTTGCATAAACTGCAAAACAGACACCATGGAGTTGCTTATCTCAAATGTCAGGAGATGAGACATTTGCAAGTGTTAATATTCATGCAAAGTAAATGAAACATCAAGAAGTATATGAGAGTTTGAACAGGTGATATGTGAATGCAAGAAAGCTCACAAGGCAAGACGATGATGATAGCATGCATTCAGCTGATCCATTTTTTGTAACAGCTTTTCTAGGGAAGCGTAGAGTATACAGCATGTCGCTTTAAATATGCAGACCATTTTGACTTATTCATATCATTCATTATGGGATATTTGAACATTGTCTTGCAGTCTGGGATCCTCCATTCCTGCCTTTCGTGGTATGTTTGGCTTCAGTTCATCGTCAACACGCCTTCAGTTTTCTTAACATAGGGGACAAGAAAAGTTTCCTGGTGTGAATTAATGTTTATGCTGACCAAAGAAAGTCAAAGGATCATGCCAGAGATGGAATGAGTAGAGTATGAATGCAAGAAAGGATAATGGGACAAGACCGAAAATCGAGTTAAAATGTCTTGTGAAGTTTAATTGTCAGTAACGACTACCGGATTTACACAGGTCACTCAGCTAGGAATAGCACTTACTTGGAGCTTTCTACAGACCTCCGTCCGTCTTCTTCAGCGGTGGTGTTGCTACTTCAGTTCATACCAGAAGCTACAAAGGGTCACTGAAGTGGTTGAGTCACACAATCTGTTGAACATGAATTGACTGTCCAATCAATTGTCAAGCTGAAGTGCTTGAATTCAGTCTGTTTGTTTCTGTCATGATTGACGGTAATTCCAGGGAGTTGTATCACATCAGCATAGTCACATTACTCATCACAGCTGGCAGTGGAAAAGAATCCATCCAAAGAAAACAATTGTTCCATAGTGGGAAACCTTTAAAACTTACTTTGTGAGAGAACAGCTTGTCCTTTTACTTTTTTCTATGTATAGATATAATGTGCACATTATTTAGAGACCAATGTTTTCAAATTGTAATGCTGTTTTCTAAGAAATTCTTACTATCAGTGTTTTAGGTTTGTTCATGGAAGAACTTCTACCCTTTACCGCACTTACACACACACACTTGTGCTTGTATGTACCAACACACAGACACACACACCTCACACACAGACACACACACACAAACAGCCACATGTGTATGTGTGCATGCACACACATATACACACACACAAATACACGGACACATAAGTATCTACTAATAATGTCAGTGCTTGATTGGGTTTGTTTGGTTTTTTGTCGTTTTCCAGATGCAGGGTCCAGAGATAGTGTTTGACAATGAGCTGAGGCAGCTTTCATTTTATTCTGTGGAATCAGGAGACACAATCCAAGTGAAGTGGTGACGAGGACTCCTGCGTTAGTAGGTGCTCCTTTTCCCTGCCCCACACATGCCCTCGCCAGACCTCAGGTTGTGCTCATGATAGTGGACATCAAAAGTGAATAGATTGTGCAAGGCACGCTTGCGTTCAGCTGGTATGCTCGATGTCTGAATCCCGGCGCTTTCATTCAGGCCATTGGTCTGCCCAAAGCTGAACCTTTCACTGGAAGTTGTCATGCTGTTTACATGCACAGATATGAGCTAATAACTGATAAAGTGCCTCTAAGCCTTTGAAAGTTCAGGCAACGTTTTTTTTGTACCCTCTTGATGAGTATGTGATAGTCAAAAATCTGTGAAAGTTTCAGTTCATATGTTTTTTCTTAATTTGGCAATAATAAACTGGGTTTTCAAATGGGAGATGAAATAGGTTGCATATAGGCATGTATATACAGCCAGACTCATATTTGCACAAACTGCCATTTTTCTTCTTTACTGTCACAGTTTTGTCTACATTGATGCAGCCTGTTCTCTGTTGTCTCATATCAAATATGTAAAATCCACATGTGTGATGAAATAAAATTTGAATACAGATTCCATTTTGCTTAAAACCATCATGTTTGATGTATTTTTGCTCACCATTTTCTGTTCATTACGAATGATGAATATAATGTAAAATCAACTCCAAACAGTAAGTGCAAAGCTTCTCTTCCTCTCGCTCTCCCTCAGTCTCTCTCTCACTGTTCCTCTCTCTCCCTTCTTATGCTTTCTCACTCACCCCTGTCCTTACCACCCCGTTTCCCTCACCTCTCTTTTTCTCTCACTGTCTATCTGAAATGGACCCTGAATGACATCCTGTCAGTTATTTTGCCGTTTCAGTCAGTAACATATTTTCTTTTTTTGGTGCTAATTCTATCTTCTCCTGCTTACCCATCACTATTTCTGAAAAGGTTTATTGTTATAGTTGTGTGTGTGTGTGTAGTACATGCATGTTTATGATTTCAGGAATTGTTTCATCTTCAGAAACTTCAAATTCCTTGCTGCGCTGATTAGCACAATAATCATTTGAATAAATGGGAAGCTTGCCGAAAGTGTAAAAAAGTGAGCCGTCAGATTTTCTGTGAAACTTTAAGATTCAAAGTCTGGATAAATGTATTGCATGTTGCTCTTATGTATTACTGTTTTGACTGGAAAATTTATGGTGAGTAAATTATTTCAAGATCAGATGTTGTGGAGCACTAGATAAACTGGGATATCCTGTAAAACAAAACAAAAATGCTTCCCCCACCATCCAGAATGCAGGCATAAACCTCCAACATTTTGTTTGAAATTAAGGAAATCTTAAATGGGGCAGGGAACAGTAAAAAAATAAAATAAAATAAAAAAACCACTCTAAACTGATGCAGCTTATAACACCAAATTGCATTGTTACAGGTCAGTTCAGTTCAGTTGTTTATTTAATGTCTTTTCATCGCCTGGGCTTATATTCATGGACAACCCGCTGTTGACCTCCGGTTAGTTTTACCCCCGGGCGGGTACGGAACCGGCGGTTAAACTGGACCCGCTGGTTAGAATGCATTGCCATTCATGAGCCGCGGTCTGCCGTCGGTTAGTTACCCGGCCGACTATTTTTAGACTGACAGGGGATTCCCGTAATCTCGCTCTCAGCGCATGCGTATGCTACCTATTTCCTGCATTTCCGAAGTAAACAACGATGTCGAAGACTGAGAGTAAGTCCGTGAAAAATGGACAAATCTAAAGAGAGACAATCGGAATGGAACGGCAGGCCGTATGAAAACGGGCAGTGGGGCAGTGCCTTCTAAACCCACAGACGAGCTGATCGACATGATTGTTGGTGGTGATAGTGACCTGATCCAAGGTATCAGAGGTGAGTCAAACATGATGAGAATACTTGAAAAGCCTGCAGTAAAAGCTGTGTGTATCACTGTATTCTGCATGTTACTGTGTGTGTGCCACTGTGTGTGAGGGAGAAAGAGCGTGTGTTGTGTGCATGCACGTACAAACATCCAAATGTGTAGATGTGCGTGTGCGTTATGCATAGCCCAATGTGCAAGTGCATATAATGTATGTGGTTTGGAGTTAATTCCCAAGCAATATTGTAAGGCACTTAGCAAGTGTAATGCATGAGTGTGGAAGTGTATGTCTGTGGGAGTGGGGGGTAGGTGACCGAGTTAATGTGTGTTTAAGTGTCATGCAGTGAGTCATGTAAATGGATTTTTTTTTTTTTTTTTTTTTGCAATTGGTTGTCTTGAAAGGGATGTGTGTGTGTGTGTGTGTGTGGTGTGTGTGCGCGTGCTTGTGTGTGTGCATGTGTGTGTGTGTGTTGTGTGTCTTTAACAAGTGTGATGAATTTGTAGGTATGTACATAAGGAACTGTTCTATGTAGACTTGGAACAGGATAGCATTTTGAGTTTGCTCATTATTGTACTTTCAGTCATTGTAAAGCAATTTCTAGTGTTGGAAAGTACTGTTATTTTAATATTATAACACTATGACAATGATGATGATACTTAAATAAAAACCTCCCACAGTCCCCGAGCCGTTTTCTACCTGACCAACAGAAAATAAATATGTGTGAGAAATTTGTAGAATATTGTAACTTTCTATAATTTGAAAAAATACTTATTCACTCAAGCAACTAATTAGGGATGTTTGTAGATGAATATTTTGTACCTTTGCTTGACTTGTAATGTATTTGATCAATATGAAATATACCTTTTTCAGGTGGTGGTCATGACACATTCCGACAGCAGCATCTACCAGCCAGCACTTGCAGTGAGCTTGGTAATTTCAATTCTAGATTCCTGATATACCCAACCCAAGTTTCTTTGTTTTGTCTCGCATGCATGAATGTGTGTGTGTGTGTGTGTGTGTGTGTGTGTGTGTGTGTGTGGTGTATGTGTGTGTGTGTGTGCTCTGTGTGTAGTGTGTGTGAGTGTATAGTATTGCTGATAGTGAAGTATAAATTAGCCGTTAGCTAATGAGATGTATATTTAATTTCTTTAGTTGTTTTGCATACATTGCATGTAATTATATCTCTCTCAAATGAAACAAACTCCAAATGCAGCTTTCTTCTACATTAAACTCATCTAACCTGAAGATCACACTAAGACATGTAATGTAATGTTTACATATAATTGCGATTCACAGAAAATTTCTTTTTAGTAAGTGATCGCTGACGTTACAAAATACTCAACAGTGCATTAAGTTGTCATGTTTTGATAAACTGAACATTTCTATGCTGGATCCACACTTAATGTGTACTGTCTGCATAAGTTGTTAAACGTGTTAGGTAGTCTGTTTTCAGCTCCAATTATAAACCTTGAGCTTGTGTACTGTCTGCATAAGTTGTTGAACGTGTTAGGTAGTCTGTTTTCGACTCCGATTATAAACCTTGAGCTTATGTGAATCGATTTTGGGGCACTAGAAATGTACAAACATTTGTAACTTTAGCTTTCCTGTTGTTTGAGAAAAAGATTGAAACGCTAATCATGTTTCTTCTTTCAGAAAGCTTGCACCACAAAATATACAATATACATGTAGATTCTAGTACAACAATTAGATGATGACAGATTATTGTACAACAATCTGATGGCTATTATGACATGGATTACTGTACAACAATCTGATGGCTGTTATGACATGTAATCCAGTATATCTTGTGATGCATTCATTTTGAGTGGATACATTCCCTCTGTGAACATTTTCAAACTGTATGAAATGGTTTAATAGCAAACAAAATGTTCATGTATACAGGACACTGGCCACATGGATAAAATATTTCCTGGGGATGTTATGTGATCACAGGATTAGAAATTGCCATGAACTACTCACTCGCTCCCAATGACAGTGAGGGTTTTTTGACACTGATATCATTCTCTTGCAGCTCAAATGAACAGCCAGCCAACATAATAAGGAATGTGATCTAAATGCAACTATGCCTGTGGACTCAGACATCCTAATCCTAGAAGGTAAATCATATCAGCAAAATTAAGAAAATAATCTGAAAATGAAAAGAAAAATTTGTCTGAACAAAGGGAATTTTCTCTCTCTCTCACACACACACACACACACACACACACACACACACACACACACACACACACACCAAGACCAAAACCAAAAAAGGTGCAAAAATTGAAGCCACATAACACCTAACAGATAATGGCAATATTTCAGTTTATTTTAACCTTTCTCAAACCACACTGGCCAGTTGACAGACAAAGAAAAAGGCAGTCTCAGCCTAACATCTAAAACGGATGACAACATGTCCAAGGTGAAATGAGAACTTTCACCTTGACACTGAAAATATGATTCTGCAGCATGGAGGTCTTTTTCCAAATTGTGTCAAGTATGATCCATGTGACTAAAATAGCATTTGCTACCTAACAGCAAAAACTAAGCACTGTGTACTTATGCAAGTCTTGTTGTCTTTATGCATATTTTTGTTTGTTTGGTATTTCAGGATGGTGTTTGTCATATAAACATATTTGGAAATCAGTCTCAGTAATATATTTTATCTAGTGAAATTGAAACAAAAATCATAGTGAAATTGACAAAAATGTTAATGTTTTCTGAAAAAATGGTAGTGAAATTGAAAAAAAATCATAGAGACATTGAAGCAAGCAAAGGTGGCAAAGATTATGGTTAACAAAAAAATGTGGGAACTGAAGAGCCAACCACCTCCACAGAAACTGATTAGTTTTCATTCCCTCCCTTCCTCTCCTTGCCCACAATAACATTGAAGCTGTTTCTACATTACCTCTCTCTCTTTCTGTTTTGATATTGACTGAAAAGGTAAAACTTTCTCTCTGTGTATGTGTGATTGTGCTGAGGGAAGAGTCCACTTAGTTGTGTGCATATGTATTCATGTGTGTGTGTGTGTGTGTGTTGTGAAAATTTGTTCTTGGTTTTGTTTCAATTTTTGTATGGTCAAAACACTGCTATTACTGAAGACAATGTTAAATGGTAGGGCCTAAGAGGGTAGCCACTTTGAAAGTCAACATGAAATGAAGGTTGTTGATGCCATGTATTTTTGATAGGTGTGTTAATAATGTCTTAAAATTTATCAGTTGGTGTAAAACAATGTTGTTTTGCTCATGACTGTTTTTTGTGAGGTTAAGATATAGGCCAATTATTGCAGCGAGTAGTGCATGCATGCAAGTGTCCTTTTTTTCCTTCAGCATTTTTTTCTTCATTCATTTTGCAATGTTGATGCCAAAATTGTATTTGTTTTTGGTGTATATATATACACATATAGTTGAACACCATTTGTCTAATAAACATTCAACTGAGAACATATTTGTGTGTATTTCATGTGTTTTCACTGAAACATTCTCTTTGTCTTCTGTTGTTTACTGTTTACTCAAAGCAGTGTTCAGGTTTTTACATTCATGACAACATGAACTTATCTAGTTTACAGATCTAACTTATTGTTTGCACTCTACATTACATTATTGACCACCTTGTTCATAAAATATATTGTAGAATCCAACATGGACACATACATAATAAATACCAACAATAATACCAATTGAACGGGATGCAGTTGACTGGCTGACATGAAGCAGTTCTCCAACTGCGTCTTCAAATGTGCCAGTAGCCTAACACAGAAACGAATGGCTAAGCATAGATCTACTTGCTGTACCTGGCAACAGTGCTCCCCTTCGATTCAGGTGTTCAGTTTCCTCGTTTATTGCGTCTGTGAGACTCAAAATGTGCTCACGACGAAATCTGAACTTAGTGAACAGTTCCGCGTCCTTTAACGAGTCAATTGGATTATTTCTATCGCGAAACACTCGTTCCCGTCGCAAAACACGCCGTCGGAAATTTCGCATGTACACGAACGCCGCCATATTTAACTTCTGGTTAGGCAGTGTAACGGCGAGGGCCCCCTCTGTTAAAATAACCTCCGGTCAAGACTACCGGTTAGCCGTAACCGATGGCAATGAATGCGGTTGTGGGAGCTAACCTCCGGTTAGAGAGTTAACAGGCGGAAGTCGGGTTTAACCTCCGGTTAAGTCTGTTCATGAATATAAGCCCAGATGATATTAGACACTTGCATTGTTAAAATGCCAACAAAGAACATGTAGAACTGGAGACTTCCCCAAAATGTGTCTAAGCCTCTAAATAAAAACAAATTAGTACAAATCTTTCAGAAGTTTTCATTGTGGAAGTGATTCAAAATAGCTGCTGCAGGAGGGGAAGCAACTTGTTGAAATGCAATAATTATATGAACGGTCAACTCTTCCCAAGTGACCAGTGTGGCAATGGAAAATAGGCTGATCTTTGACAGGTGGATTGGGAGTTGGTGAGCACCAGTGGAAGAGGGCAGATCGGTAGTCATACAGTTGTGTTGCTTAGCACATGTGTGAGTCCGATGTGGGTGCATGCAGTCAGACGTATCACCAAGTGTACCCATGATACTGAGGACACTCTTGAGGGCTGTTTTGATTTATAAATGGGACAAAACAGTTCAGTTCTGTCATCCTTTTTGTTTGGCATGCTTGTGAAGGGTTTATCATTGGGCATTGTGTGGAATTCCATATTTTATGGAGCAGTCAGATATCATACTTTCATGATTGGTACGCTCAGAAATGAAAGATCATCTAACATAAATTCTTGAACTTTCAGGCGGAGGGTAATTGTTGATCAGGTGCTTTTTTTTTCTTTTAGATTGTGATGATGGGTAGAAAGGACAGAACAGAAAATGTGATAGTTGGTGGCATACTTGTGCAAATAGGAAAAGGGTGTGTGTTTTGAGTCAGTGGAGGTGAGCCAGAGATACTTCTGATTTTTGTTGTTCTTGTTTTGTTCTGTTTTATGAAGTTTGCTGTATTGTTGAGAGATGCATTTAAAACATATCTCCTCCCAAATTATCTGACTTTCCCTTTATGCACTCATACAGTTTGGGCATGGTTGGAGTAGAGAGGGAAAAAAAATGAAGAAGAAAACTATATATGCCAATCAGAATGGTCTTCCCCAACTTAAGGGCAAGTTAGTTTACTTTAATTTAATGCTTATGACTTTAAATACATCCACAGTAAAGTTCAGTTTTCAGGATTTGCTTCTGCCCAGGTTGATTTCACCTGCATCCATTCGTTTGTTTGTCTGCCTGTCTGTCGGTGTGATAATGCAAAGACTGTCCAACACAGTGTGATTAACTTGGTGGGAAAATGGGATGTGGCCAAAGGATGAGGCTGTTTAATTTTGGTGTGGATCAGAATCAATCAGCAGATCTAGTGTCTGTTTAACAAGATCACTGCCAGTTTGATTTTGCAAAATTGCGCAAAAAAAAAAAAATATATATATATAAGGAAAGATGGAACGAGGCCTGGAAATGAAGCTTTTTAAATTTGATGTGGATCCAGATCAAACAGTAGATCCAGGATTCATTCAGTAAGAGTTTTACACTGAAAATAAATGTTGTAAAGATATCATTACCTGTCAGTCACAGTCAGTGGAGGTACATAGTTCCTTGAAATACCCTCTGATATTTTCATTTGACAGGTGCATTGCCTGTCTTCCGGTCACAGTAAGCTTACATAGGTGCATTGCCTGTCTTCCGGTCACAGTAAGCTTACATCAGTTAGTTATCTCGGGTCAGATTCTACATTCGCCATTATGAGCTGTTTTGGGCTGAGCCATTAGGCCTTGGTGTCTCCTCAAAATGCAGTTAGACAACATCTTCACTGTTAGACAGCATCTTGTCTGTTAGACAGCATCTTCTTCTCTGTTAGCATCTTCTCTGAATGTAGCTTACCTGCCAAACTGATTGTAGGATGCAAGCTGCTGGGTTTTCTTTTTCATCCTTTTTTCTTTCTTTTTTTCCTCTTTTTTATGACAAATGACTTGAAAGGTTAGAATTTGTGAGAAAGCAGTCAAGCTTACTTGTAGAAATGACAACACAATTTTTTCATATTTTCTACGATTGTAAAATGTTATTAAACTGGGCTTAGTGATATGTTGTGCTTGCATGATTTGATGTCTAATGTTTATGTGTATACATGTGTGTGTTCCTGGCAGAGGGAAGAAAGAACTGACGTCAGCTTTGTGTGCATGATGTATACTTTATTCAACAGAACTATCTGATAGTTTGTACAGACTGGAAGTAAATGGATGATGTCTGTGAAATCAGTCATCAAAGCTTTAATCCTTCTTCCATATCGTTTGTGTGTATGCTTTTTGCTTTCTTTTATTCTCTCTCTCTTTTAATGATGCAAGAGTTCTCTATCATGATCACCAAATCAACATATGTTGTTTGTAGCCCTGCTGACTGCATCCAGAATTAAATCTTCCCTTACTGAAAGGTCTCAATTGTTGTAGTTGTCTAATCTTCCTCAACATCCCCCAACCCACACCCCCGTACAGTTTCCCAGCTAGCATTACTCTTTCATTGTTCATTCTACACCCCCTTCTCCCATCTCATACATAGCCACACCTAGGTTTGTTCTGTTGCAGACCCAGCACTGGCAGTCCTCAGGGAGCCATCAATATCAAATCTTCATGAGACAACAACCCACAAGAGGAGATGTTGCTTTTTTGCTGAGACACTGTGGTGGTATTCAGTGATGCCTGTTTTGATCCAACGTATGCAGGACACCATTTTTCAGCAGGGGAAGAGTATTGTTATGGGCATTGTGTCAATTTTAACCCGTAGTACTGGTTGTTTTTTGTATCACATCCATCTTCTGGAGGGGCAAAGCAGACTGTCCAGATGAAATTGGGAGAAAAAAAAATCAAGATATCATCAGCATGCATGGAATGAGACCAGGTATAGACATCTACTCAGAACAAATGATGCCTGTTGAGCTCACAGTGCAATATCAAAACAGAACAGAGCAAGTTTGCATCTACAATGCTGAGTAGTATGTTAGTCTAGCCGGCAGCTTGAGGAATACTGGCATCCAAAACAAGTCTACACCATAGATTTCAGAGCAAGGGTGGGGTGAGGTGAGGGGGGAGAGGAAAGGAAGGGAGGGAGGGTTGTAGATACATCTAATAAATTACTGAAAATCTCTCGATTTCTTATAATAAAATCTCTCTCTCTCTCTCTCTCTCTCTCTCTGAGGTAAACTATTCGAAGTGAGGACTGGATTAAAACGAACCAAAACAAAAACCACAACAACTCCACATGCTCATTTGTTTTTAAGTGCCTAGTTTTCTACTCAACACAAGAATGGATATACCACAAAAAGGTGAATGCTCCTCTCTCTCTCTCTCTCTCTGTATGTTTGTGTTATGTAAAAGGCAGAACATGGAAACAATGTCTAGAGGTATAGAAAAAAAAGCATTTTGTTTTCTTTCCAAATAGACTGCTGACTCATCAGGGAAGTCACCTGACTGGGCTTAAGAACTATCACATGCCATCATTGATCAGGCCTCTCAGCTGAGGAACCCACAATACAGCACTAGTGTTGTGTAATGATGTCAATACGGCTGGCCTTCTTCAGCGCTGCCTTTCTACCATAACTTGCATGTGTTAAAAGTCATTAGTGTTTAGTTGGGGGCATGGGAGAAGGGAGTTTCTCAGGGGTCTACACCAGACGTGTGTGGTGAGAGAGAGAGAGGGAGGCAAGACGAAGGTTTTTGTTTACTCTTGTGTATGTGTGTGTGTGTGTGTGTGTGTGTGTGACAGAGAGTGATTCTGGCTTCACAGGTTTGATGAGTTTGTGTGTGTGTGGTTTCTTAATCTTATCATCCTGACATGTCACGGGAGCAGACAAGTTCGTTCACTGAGGTAGCCTATAGTGATCTGAAAATTTCTCAACATTACAGGCAAAAAATGGTGGGATAAGAGGGGAGGAGGAGGAGGGGGGGGGGGGGGGAGGGAAGGATTATTGCATTTGAATATCGGATGATGAGATAGGCCTAGTGGTAGAGGAGGAGGGCTTGAGAGAGAGATGTGAGTGGGATCTGTCCACTGTGTGTATATTCATGTAAACAAACTTTCATGTTTTAATGCCTGATCAAAGCTCGATTTAAGGACAAAGCCATGGAATAAATTCTTTAGAGTATTTCAGTGAAATACAAAAAGACAACAACTAAGAATATCGTAGATGACATTTATACTCTGATTTAAAAATAAATGCAAACCTTTCACAACACGTCTCAGAGAGTGAGGAATTTTATGTATGCATACACCCACCCATCTACACCCACAAAATGTGTGTGTGTAGTGTACACTGGATGACTGGGAGTTCACAGCAGGTCTTTCACAATGAGGTAAACTATCCAGAGATTTTCAGGAAAACTTATGTGCTGTATATAAGCAGAATTGAAGTTCACATCTAAAGGACTTAGAAAGTATGCCTATCTAACCAAACAGGACTTAGAAGTATTAAAAGTATGCCAATCTGACCAAACAGGACTTCACAGTATGCCAATCTAACCAAACAGGACTTCACAGTAGCCAATCTAACCAAACAGGACTTAACAGTATGCCAATCTAACCAAACAGGACTTGATGATATGCCAATCTAACCAAACAGGACTTAACTGTATGCCAATCTAACCAACACAGGACTAACAGTATGCCAATCTAACCAAACAGGACTGAACAGTATGCCAATCCAATGCCAATCTAACCAAACAGGACTTAACAGTATGCCAATCTAACCAAACAGGACTGAACAGTATGCCAATCTAACCAAACAGGACTGAACAGTATGCCAATCTAACCAAACAGGACTTCACAGTATGCCAATCTAACCAAACAGGACTTAACAGTATGCCAATCTAACCAAACAGGACTTGATGATATGCCAATCTAACCAAACAGGACTTAACAGTATGCCAGTCTAACCAAACAGGACTTAACAGTATGCCAATCTAACCAAACAGGGCTTTACAATATGCCAATTTAACCCAACGGGGCTTAAAAGTATGCCAATCTAACCAAACAGGGCTTAAAAATATGCTAATTTAACGCCCAACAGGGCTGAGAAATATGCCAATCTAACCAAACAGGGCTTAATGATATGCCAATCTAACCAGCAGCTGGAGGGAACCTGGTTTCCAAGCCAAAATCCTCTCCAAAGAGAACTCTGAACTCAGAAAAAGCAATTGTTCAATCAAAAATGAATATTTTAGGCACATATTCCACTCTTACAACTCTAAACCTGACACCACCAACCCCCCCCCCCCCCCCCCCCCCCCCCCCCCTCTTCCCTGAGCTTGAGGTTGCAGCAAGGGATGTTTCGTTTACTTGTGGCTGCCGCACAGGTAGGTTTCGAGTCGGAGTCCAGTCGAGTTTGTAGATCGTTAGGCCTAGCCTGACATTGGCCAGTCTAAGGGAAGTCACTCACTATTGTGGTTGTCGTCACTAGCAGACGCAACCTAAATACGTCACATCTCCCTGTCTTTAAATCAACAAATGAACGTCGAAAAAAGAACAAACTTGGTAAACATGTACTTTAGGGTACGAAATTCATAGGGCTGTTTGTACGCACTTTTTCGGGTGTTTTCGGTTCTTGTCGATGCAAAGAGACGTAAGACACCCTCACCTGCCCACTTTGACCTGTCCTGCCCCACTTGTGGTGCAAATAATTTATTTCACTTCACAAGTAGGGATATGCATGCACATCCAATGCGCCATGTTGGTTGCTGATCACATGGGCACAACGTCATCACTACTGGGGTTCTAAAATGGCGCATTGGATGTGCATGCATATCCCTACTTGTGAAGTGAAATAAATTATTTGCACCCACAAGTGGGGCAGGACAGGTCAAAGTGGGCAGGTGAGGGTGTCTTACGTCTCTTTGCATCGACAAGAACCGAAAACACCCGAAAAAGTGCGTACAAACAGCCCCATGAATTTCGTACCCTAAAGTACATGTTTACCACAAACTTTTAACACAAAAATGAACTGCCCTGGATTACAGGATTAAATCTAACATCAATAAAAACAGAAGGTGAGTTGTTTCAAGTTCAAGATGCGTTCATCACTTTCGATAAACGTAGTCTTTCAGATAGGCAGGAGTTTTCACAGTGCGACCAAATCGAGTGTTTTGGTTCTACTTGCTGGGGTGGTGATTGCTCAACAGTGTTCTCTTGATCAATTAGAGAGTCCTGGCAATCTGCTTGCGCCCCAGCTGGTTCTGGAATTCCTTGACTGCTACTTGAAGTCGATCTTTCATCCGCTCCTGGAGTAAGCAGTCTGTAAGGCCTGTTGATTCTCTGTCTTGGCTGTTTCCCGTCTGTTGCAGCATCATTTGGTCCACTCTTGATCCAGTTTGATGGACACAAGTCAGTCGTTCTGTTGGTGGGATAAAAAATGACTGTTCTTTTGTTGCCGTGTGGTGGCTGAAACACTGGCTTGTAACTTTCATTTGTTTCTCGGACGTCACGTCGGTTTCGTCGGAATCTGCGACCATCTTCTGTTCGTATGTTGTACGACCTTATGTCGACTTGTCTTTCAACCTGAGCCTTGACCCATCTTTTACAGCCAGGTGGTCTGAACCGCACAACTTGTCCAGGTTTCAACTCTGTCAATTCTACAGCTCCACGGTTGTAGTATCTTGCCTGTTTCACCTTTCTAGCCTGAAGTCCATCTGTGGCTTGCTTCACTGACGGTTTCAACATGGATCTCGTTGTAGGCAGCTGTGTTCTTGTTCTTCTCGAGAACAGTCTCTGCACAGGTGAACTTTCCAGTATTTCTGATGGAGTATTTCGCAGCTCCAGTAAGGCCAAATATCCATCCTCACCGCTTTGGTGACATTTCTGTATCATGTTCTTCATAACTTTCACAGCACTTTCAGCTTTCCCATTTGACTGTGGATAATGGGGCGAACTTGTTATGTGTTCAAATCCGTAAATCTGCGAAAATTTCTCAAATTCTTTAGAGTTGAATGGTGGTCCATTATCAGTGGTCAGTCTCTCTGGGATTCCATGTCTTGCAAAATGGGCTTTCATCTTCTTGATGATTTCATCACTGTCCTTGGCTGTGAGCACATCAAATTCGAAAAAGTCAGAGTAGTAGTCAACCACTACCAGATAGCTTTTCTTTTTACATTCAAACAAATCGGCAGCCAGATACTGCCATGGCAACTCTGGTATTTCACTGCTTATGAGTGGTTCTTTTTGTTGTCTCTGGCTGAACTCTTGGCAAGTTTGACAATCTTTCACGAAAATCTCAATATCAGAATTCATTCCAGGCCAATATGCGACTTCTCTTCCCCGTCTGGTACATCCTTGAATACCGGCATGACTTGCGTGCATTTTCCGTAAGAAATGATTTCTCATTTCTTTTGGTACAACCACTCTGCTTGCTTTGAAAATCACACCATTTTGTACTGACAGTTCATCCCGGAATGGGAAAAATGCTTGCATGTTTTCTGATAAAGCTTTCTTTTCTTCAGGCCATCCTTCCAGTATGATTTTCATCAGTAGATTCATATCTTCATCTGCCTTTGTTGCTTTTTGTAGGTTGGACATGGTTGTTTCACAGACTGAAAGCTCCTGTGTAATATCCATGTTTTCAAGCTCCGTGCAAAAAATCAATTCTGTGTGGCTCATTTGTTCTTCAGGTTTCCCACTCACTGCTGTGCTCAATGTGTCGGCCAGATACATCTCAGTTCCTTTTTTGTAAACTACTTCATAGTCATACTTCTGGGTGTGTAACAGCCTTCTCTGAATTCTCTTTGGAGCAGAGAGCAGACTCTTTTTGTGGATAACCTCCAGTGGTTTTGGTCAGACTCCACAGTGACTTTGTGTCCAAACACGTATCTTTCAAATCGGTCAAGACCAAAACTGTCGCCAACATTTCTTTTTCAATTTGAGCATAGTTTTTTTCAGTTTCAGACAATGCTCGAGATGCATATTGTATTGGCTGGTTATTTTGCATAAGGCATGCGCCTAAGCCATAAGCTGATGCATCACACTGAAGAGTGATTTGAGTTTTCTCAGCTTGATCAAAGTAGCGCAGAACAGGTGGTTTGGACAGGGTGCTCTTCACTTTTTCTAGTGATTTCCCATGCACATCAGGATCCCATTTGAAATGAACTTCTTTTTCAGAAGTTCTCTCATTGGGGCTGCTTCTTCAGACAGATGTGGAGCAAACTTTTGGAGATAGCCCACAACCCCCAGCAATCTTTGTACATCCTGCTTTGATTTAGGAGTTGGAAGCTGTTGAACTGCTGCAATCTTTTTTGGATCTGGTTTGAGTCCTTCTCTTGTAAGAATGTGTCCTAGATAAGTGACCTTTGTTTGCTTCAGTTCCACTTTTTCTTTGTTCAGCTTGATTCCATTTTCCCGGCATCTTTGTAGCAACAGTTTCACACGCTCATCATGATTTTTTCCTCCTTCTTCATCAGAATCACCTTCTCCCCAAAGGATGATGTCATCATGGACAGCTACCACGCCTGGTAGATCAGCTAGTTCTTGCTCAATCCTTCTTTGGAATTCTTCTGGTGCCACAGATATCCCAAATGGGATTTTGTTCCACTTGTATTTTCCAAATGGGGTTTCAAATGTTGTCAAGTAGCTACTCTTCTCGTCCAGTTCAACATGCCAAAACCCATTCTTCAGGTCAAAGTGCGAGAAGTACTTGGCTTTTTTCAATTTTGGAAGAACATCATCTAATATTGGGGTAGGATATTCATTTCTTTTGAGCGCTTTATTCAAGGGCTTAGGATCAATGCACAGCCTTATCTTCCCATTGGGTTTCATTGCTATCACCAGACTACTGATCCAGTCTGTTGGAGTATCAACTTTGCTGACAACTTCCAATTTTTTCAATCTTTTCAGTTCATCTTTCACTTTTTTCTTCACTGAGAGGGGCCATTTTCTGCAGGGCATTTTGACCGGAGTTGCCTCCTTGTCTATTTGAAGATGGAGTTTCCTTTCAAACTGCCCAACTTCTCCATCAAAAACATCCTTGTACTGATCCAAAATACTAGTGCTTTCTTCTCTGCTCACAGCAGCTATATTCTCTGTATTGACTGTGATGAGATTCATGCCTTGTACTGCTCTCAAACCCAGGATTGGTGTGCAGTTTTCCTCTGTGATGATAAATCTCACTTTGTAAGTGTTTTCATTCTTTGGGTTCTCAACTCTCAAAATGACTTCTCCCCTAGGTTTCATCTCAGATTTGTTAAACATGACTAACTTGCTTTTAGTCTTTTCCAGTTTCTTCAGGTTTGTGTCGCCTGACACTTCTCTGTACGTTTTCTTGGACATAACATTTGTTGATGCCCCTGTGTCCAGAAGAAATCTCACTTGGTTTTCCTTTATGTTCAACCTTGCTTTGATTTTTTTCTCATGTTTCTTGTTCTCCACTGCATAGACTTTCCTTTCTGAGTCACTTTCTTCCTCCGTCTCTGACATTCTGTGAACAATTCTTCCTTTAGAATATTTCTGTGGTGCTTTACATACAGTGGAAAAATGATTTCTTCCTCCGCAGTTCAGGCAAGTTTTCCCAAAGGCAGGGCATTC
>CM031598.1:78314695-78329695 GCA_018398815.1 Conus ventricosus
GTCACTCAGCCACTAACAGAACCGCATCCTGAACAGTTTTTCTTCTACGCTACGCAGCGTTTCGTTTAGAAGTAGGCCTACACACAACTAGCGGCAAACAGAGGTATCCTTCCGTGTTCAGGCTGCAGACGCCATTATCTGCTACGGTGGGACATCATGTGGCATGGAACAACTAGTCACGGCTGCACGAATGATCCTGCCGAACCCTCTACCCCCACCCCCCATCTACCTGGCACCATCTACCTGCGAACCGTACCAGGCTTCACTGCGCGTGGGATCTGTACGGAGACTCCTGCTACTGTGTCGCATCATGTCTTTGGTCCTCTTTTCGGGTGACGTAATCACGCTCAGATTTGCTGATGGCATCGGCGGCCTGGCAGAAAGTGAAGATGAGCTGGCTCACCTGGTGAAATGTCTGGACGAAACAGCATACAGATATGGTATGGAAGTCAGCGCCGAGAAACCTAAGGTGACGCGAAATAGTGACGAACTCCATCAGGACACCAACAAAGTCAGTGGTCAACAACTTGAAAGTCAAAGAATCGAGACACATTGGTGCTATCATCAGCTAAGAATCCAAACCAGAAGTCCACGCAAAAATGTGTTGACAACGGCTGCGATGGCAAAGTTAAAACCAGTTTGGAGAGATAAAAAGGTCTCGTTGCGTCAGTTCTCCTGTATGCATGCGAGTCAAGGACTCTAACAACAGAACCCCAAAGGAAGATCCATGCTGCAGAAATGAGGTGTGTCAGACGACTCCTTGGCATTTCAGACACTGGCCGCATCACTAATGAAGAGGTGGGTATAAGAGTGGGTCAGCAGAAGGGTCACCATGAAGACTCGCTGTCAACCGTTAAAAAGAGGAGACTGAAGTGGTATGACCACATACTCAGATCGCGAGGCTTCTCCAAGACCATTCTACAGGAACGGTACAAGGAAAGAGGAGAAGAGGACGCCAGAGAAAGAGACGGTCAGACAAAGTCATGGAATGGACAGGAGGCGAAAGCTTCACCCAAACCCAGGTGCTAGCCTACGACCAGGGTCAAGTGGAGGCTTCTTGTTAGACAAGCCACTTGCAGCATCCCTACGACCCGGGCGGGGTATGGGACAGGTGATGGGTGAATCACGCCAATGTATCACTGGACACAGACAGACATCGTCGAACAGCCTCCGATTTACTGGTGGGGTTCTACTGGATGGTCCGTCTCTCTCCACACAGACTGGTCTGTATTATATACTGTATGCCTAGTATGACAGAGACCTATCACAGAGAAACAGCACGACATCACTTGGAGCTTAATTATGGTGCCGCCAGCAAGAAGGTTACTTTGTAATGCAGTTTGGGAAAATCCAAAAACTGAAATGGATGTCACGTTTCAAGTTTTGACAACATTTCATGCACTTGCTGCAGCTCCTGTACACAGGCCTATTTCCCGAACGCTTGCAAGTTAATCTTTTTTGGCTTACAGTGTCGTCAAGAGAAAATACGGCCGGGCGTAAAAGCAGCAAACACATCCAGCCCACCCATGTGACATTACATGCCAGAGACCTTGCTAGCCTTCACCGACTGCCACATGCCAATACGGTTGTCAAGATCAGATGTGAGTGATGTTCACGCGTGCCATGTGAGCTCCGGACAAGTTGAGGCCTTGTAGAGCGGGGTTGGTTTGAAAAGGATCGAAAACCATCTGCATCTGATGCATCTGTTGACCTGCTGATGTCATCGTGGTTTGGGGTGGGGGTGGGGGTGGGGAAGGGGGGGGGGATTGACGAAGGAAAAGTTGGCGACCAGGTGATTTGATTGGTTTCAGAGCCCCGGGCTCGAGGTCATGGAGTAAGGTTGGGGTAGGGTGGACGCGGGAAGGAATAGAAGGGCTAAGTGTTGACAAAAGGAGAGTTGAATTCCCGTGTGCAAAGCTAGGAGACGAAGTACAGGTCGAGGACTAGGTTCACTGAGGGAAGGAGGAAGATAGGGACACACCAGCTTGCTGCAAACTGGGCCCTGTAGTTATTTGGTCCATGGGCCATTACTGACCCGAAGGGTCTGACTCTGTGGACCGCTCACAGTCATTGGAATGCTGCACTCGGTGCCACCGGCCTGGCCGGCCCTCTGCTGCCAGAAGACAGCAGCCATGACCGGGATTGTACAGGACATGGTTAACAATCCTTAGCAGCAAGACCTACTGCAGTGCCGACTGTAGGGTGCTGAGGAAGGACAGTGGGCAAGATGGTGAGCTACATGTCTTACGCTGAACAATACGGCTGTTGGCAGCTGTACGGCTTCTCAAGCACCCAGTCTGAGGGTTGCCTGTCCATAATGCAATGACATCAGTTCAAAACGAAATAAACAACACATTTAGTAAATTCATCACCATAACTGAAAACCTGCTCTTCGCACATATATAGCAGTCTAATGCTGAAAGTTTCTGTGAAAACAGCGTTTGAAGCAGAAACGTTTCTGGCCATGTGGCTATACTGTACATCTCTCTCTCTCTCTCTCTCTCTCTCTCTCTCTCTCTCTCTCCTCTCTCTCTCTCTCTCTCTCTCTCTCTCTCTCTCTCTCTGCAACATGGCACAAGAGTTTAGGCAAGACGATGAACTGAAATCCAACACTAACCTCTTTTGGAGGTGCTTGATTTATTTGTTTGACCTCTAGCGCGGCCAACGCCTATAACAGTGCACAAGATGATGAAGCGCGCCCTGAATTGTGGACTCTCGTATCAACACAACTTTCATCAGACAAAGAACCAAATGCATGGAGCGATTGAAACATTGGCAGAATCCATGACGGCACGTACAGCTCGGTGAAAATTAAAAAAAAAGTGCTTAGTGTATCTGCGGGAACGCCTTTTAAATAAAGACTGTGGAGGGCTGCTGAGTGTAAGCCGCTGTCCAGTCAGAAGTAACCAGACTCTCACGCGTGTCTGCTCACCCAGAGTCTTCCATCCTGCCAAGTTTTCCAACGTCATACAGCAGGTATGTGAGAGCAGGAGTTGTGCAAAAACCCGAATGTGTGAGCCGTTGCAGTTAGTATATGTACAAATCATGCCCGTAACGCGCGGTAAGTGTTTGAGGTCTCGTGTAAAGGCCCATCTAGCTCAGCTTGCCGGCATAGGCGAGAAAGAGAACTGTAAAGACTCATAGGTTCAGCTTAGGTGACACTGACTAAAACAAAGAGCGTCATATGCACTGCCCGTGATGTGCCCGTGATAGCAACCAAACCATGTACAGAAAGAGGGGTGGACGGACAGAGGCAGCACTGAGGGACAGAGGTTTGTCTCCTCTGTCTTCGTATGTTTATCAAAAGACAAATACAAACAAAACGAAAACATTGTATGTTAAAGAAACACAAATACATAACATATGCATGGCTAACCGTCGGTTTTTTTTTTTCCACTTACGAATTTTGTGGTTTGTCAGTTCATGTTTACTGCTTATATCAAACGTGTTATGCCTCAAACGCTAAGCATTATGTGTAAAGATGGGTCACTGGTGCGACCAAATCAATTCTGTATCCGAACAGAATGAAAATGAACTTCATATTCACATACATATAGAGAAAACGAAGAAGTGTGGAGTGTATTCGGTGTCAGTTAAAACTAGTGCATCGCATAAGACTCAAAAATAGACGTCGCTTTTAATGGCACTCTAAGCACAGCCCAAAGTGATTCATTGCTCTCTAGCCCTATCAAAAACCACAGCATTTTCTTGCGTCAAATCATCCTCCGTGATAACGAGTTAACACCATAATGTGTGCGTTCTTTCGCTGGAATGTCTTGATGTATCTGCAGGTTTTCTGATTTCAGCCAGAGAAGACTAAGGAGTATTTTGTGGATACTTGAGTACCCCATCCCATCCCAAAGTTATGTCGAGAAATAAGACCAAGGATGGAATCTGAAACACGCTGCTAGAGCGGGAACAATCTGGGGACTGATCACCATGTCCTCGTTTGTTTTCACTCCTAGCTAGAAACACGCAGTCCGCTTTTGTGGACGCCACAATATGATTTAAAACCCAAATAAAAAGGTGCATGATCAACATGCAATGACACGTACACGTCTGTTGGATTAGTTGTCAGTTTTTCTTAACATGAATGTACAAACATTGTTAAACGCTTAGTCCTGCTTTATGTACATAAACCTGAAAGGTCCACGGGTATTCCTCAGCTTGTACATCGATTTCGCACCCAGTCTGAGGAGATTAGCGATTGTTTGTTCTTCGTTTTCATTGTCTTCAATGTCGTTTGTTTTGTCTGAAGAAGACCAAAAAGGTCGAAACGCGTCGTGTTTTGTCTTGTTGTTTGTTTGTCTCTTTCGTTTGGTTGAACAGTCATTTTTTCTTTTAAGTTTGTTTAAGTTCCCGCCTGCAGTCACCTTACTTTGAAATGAACTGAAAAGGCCAACTCTGAGGCAACAGAGTTGTTTGTTACAGTGTGGATGGCGTCGGCCAGGGCCTTGAAGAACATTCCTTGGTCATTTCCTGTTAATTCAGCGTAAGTTTAAATGAAAACCTGGACACACCTAGTAAACCGATTCTCGATTGTCAACAGAACAAATTGTAAAGAACTGTCATTTACACTCCTAACGCCAGGTCAGTAATACAGATAAAGCTTATCAGAATAAAACTCAGGTGGTGGCAGAGTTTACAGTCAGGTGGTGAAGTTCAAATCTGAATACAATTGTGCATTTACGTGAGATCATCTCTCCCTTCAGCTGCCAATGGGATCCTGTTTGAAAGTCAACACTGTTCAGTTAAAAAACTGTCTCATGTACTCCCACAGACTACAACAAATGTACTGTGCTACAGCACTCCCTTCCTGCGACCATTCACTGGCTGTCAGCTCTCTGAAGGGTCTCCCTTTTGATCACTTCCACCTGTTTTGGAATGTCTGGAAAACTCGTCGAGTTCCTCAGCTGTCTTTCTGTCAGTAGGGGACTGGAATGCGAGGACCCAAAAGAACGTGTCCCGCATACTTCCTCCTGGGAACAGCCCTCCTGTACATCTCTCGTCCCAGCTCTGTCTGAATTGTCATCAGATGATACTGCTTCGAGGAGAGGAGTCGGCGATTCGATCCGCGGAATAGAGGGAGGTTTGACCATGTCGACAGTCAGCGGGCTGGAGCGGGCGGAAAACCTTCTGAATCAGAGTCAGACACGGCATGCGGTGAGGGGGGAGGTGGAAGGCTCGATGCTGAACTGGAACAGTGCTCTGGCGTCAATGCTGTTGGGTGTGCAAAACTGTCGTCTGATGCACAGAGAGATGGATCCACGGGCAAGGCTGAGGTGCCGTGTGATGTGGAAGTTTCCTCCGGATTTTCAGTTCCATGCTCAACAGGAACGGGAATATCATCTGAGCTTATTCCTTCACATGTGTTTTCCGGATTCGCCTCAGAAGTTTCCTTCCCGCCATTTTCTGTCGTGGAAGCAGCAGGAAAGGACTCTGTCTGGATATCAGTGTCGACATTTTCAGCGTGGACAGATATCTGGGGATGTGGCCTGTGCGGCGATTCTCCGTGGTGGTTTGGTTCTGTGGGACTGTGTGTTGCAACATTCTCTTCTTGATCAGAATCTTGTGTCAGTGCATTGATTTCATTTTGACCGGATGATTCTGCCCTCGACGCAGTTTGAGGCGAGGGTGTCGTTGCTTCAGAGTCCAGCTGATTTCGTTCTTCGTGATCTTCAGCCGCTCCATCAGAATAATCTTCAGCGCTTCTGGAGGGAGACGGGGAAACCGATGTCTGAAGATTGTTTGCCTCAACGGGCTGTGGTGACGCTTCTGACCGGGAAGTTGTCTGTGGTAAGACTTCTTCTTCAGATGGAGGCACCTCTGATTGTTGTGAAACTTCTGCCTCCAAAGAAGACATCTCTGGCTGCTGTGAAACTTCTGCCTCCAAAGAAGACATCTCTGGCTGCTGTGAAACTTCTGCCTCCGAAGAAGACATCTCTGGTTGTTGTGAAACTTCTCTCTCCGAAGATGACATCTCCGGTTGTTGTGAAACTTCTCTCTCAGAAGAAGGCATCTCCGGTTGTTGTGAAACTTCTCTCTCAGAAGAAGACATCTCCGGTTGTTGTGAAACTTCTCTCTCAGAAGAAGGCATCTCCGGTTGTTGTGAAACTTCTCTCTCAGAAGAAGACATCTCCGGTTGTTGTGGAACTTCTGCATCAGAAGGAGACATCTCCGGTTGTGAAACTTCTGTCTCAGAAGCAGACATCTCTGGTTGTTGTGACACGTCTGCCTCTGAGGGAGACATTTCTGGTTGTTGTGAAACTGTCTCAGAAGGAGACATCTCTGGTTGTTGTTGGACTTCTGCCTGGGAAGGAGACATCTCTGGTTGCCTCTGGACATCGGTGTCAGGGGCAAGACATCCGATCGTTGCAGTGCTTCTGCCTCAGACGGGCGAATTTCTGACTGACCCGATGTTCCCGTCTCAGGAGGAACAATTTCTGTCTCAGTTGGAGAAATCTGTGATTGTTGAGATGACTGAGGAGATGGCATTTCTGATTCTTGTGGAGCTTCTGCTCCAGAGGAGAGATCACTGACTGTTGCAGAGTTTCTGTCTCGGAAGGCAAAGATTCCGACTGCTGAGGGTGTCGGTCTCAGGGGTGAAATCTCTATGCGAACGGAAGGAACACGTTCGTTGGCTTCTCCAGTGCTTGTAGACGGGCTGGGTTGATCTCCATCTGGATTAGCGCCAGGATCTCTTGATGCGTACAGTGGGGGTGCGGCCAGGCCAGCGGTACCCGAGCACCGACGCTTGGGAGTGGGCGGTACTTTGGGAGGATGGGTCACCAGCATGGCATCGGTGTAAGTAGGCGGGGCGGCCCGATGATACTCATAGTGGCCGACATCTCCACCGACTGCTCCCCGCTCCCGTCAAAGGCCATGTTCGTCACTCCGCTGGTGATGTGCGAGGAGAAGTGGGTCGGGGACAGGTTGGTGCCCATGGCCTGAGACACCATGAAGACCGTGTTGTTGCCTTGCATCATGTGGACGGCCGCCGAGATAGCCGAGCCTTCCCCTGGCTCGTGCATCGGGAGATGGGCGGGGCGTGGCTGTGGTAGAAGGCGGCGGCACGGTGCGCCGGAGGCTGACGCAGCTCCCCCCGGCCCACACAGCGGCCACACACGATGCCCAGGATGATGACGAAGCACACTCCTCCCACCACGCCGCCGATCAGAGCCCCTGTGTTCACCCAGTTCCGGCTGCCTTTGTCTTCCGATTTGGCCGTCGCTGTTGGGACAGAGATCAACGTTGTTACGTTTTCGTTACGCGTCATTTCTTTCCTGCACATGTTTCAGTTACCAATGTGAAGATGAACATTTTTTTAGGGTGGGGTGGAGTGTAGATTCCGGAGAATCTGAAAAACCACGCCCAATTCGCCGTGCTTTATGTCAAGAACACTGATGTCAAAAGAATGCGCCATATTTGAAACATGTCGCACATTATTACAAACACAACTTACACCGAGAATTTCTTTGAAAAGCGTGATCTTTAAAACATATGCCCACTTTCCACCCCTCCATTTTACGCCCCCATCCTTCACTACACCCTTCTCCCTTTCCACCTCAACATCCCCGTCTCCTCCCCTCCTCTTTTTTACACGCCCGTTCTTTTCCATTTCACTCTACATCTCCATCCTTTTAATTCATCTGCCATCACCCCACTCCAGTCCAAATCATCGTCCTTCACCCCTCCACTCTACATCCCTATCCTTCATCGCTACTCTCGATATCTCCGTGTTTTTTACCCTTCCGTTCTTCATCCCCTTCATTTATCCCTCTATTCTTCATTCCCATCCTTTACCCGTCCACTCTCCATCCCCATTCTTCATCCTTGTATTCTTCATCCCCATTCTTTAACCCCTCCAATCTTCATCTCCATCCTCTATCCCTCTATTCTTCATCCCCATCCTTTATCACTCTATTCTTCATCCCCATTCATCACCCCCCCCCCCCCCCCATTCTCATCCCCATCCTTCATCCTTCTATTCTTTTTCCCGCCCCCCCCCCCTTCCTTTATTCCTTCACTCTTTATCCCCATTCTTCACCCCTTCATTCTTCATTCCCATCCTTTATCATCCTATTCTTCATCCCCATTCATCACCCCCCCCCCCCCCATTCTTCATCCCCATCCTTCATCCTTCTATTCTTTTCCCGCCCCCCCCCCCCCCCCTTCCTTTATTCCTTCACTCTTTATCCCCATCATCACCCCTCCATTCTTCATCCCCATCCTTCATCCTTCGATTCTCCATTCCCATCCTTTATCACTCTATTCTTCATCCCCATCCTTCATCCTTCTATTCTTCATCCCCATCCTTCATACCTTCTATTCTTCATCCCCATCCTTTATCACTCTATTCTTCATCCCCATCCTTTATCACTCTATTCTTCATCCCCATTCATCACCCCCACCCCCCACCCCCATTCTTCATCCCCATCCTTTATCACTCTATTCTTCATCCCCATCCTTTATCACTCTATTTTTCATCCCCATCCTTCATCCTTCTATTCTTCATCCCCATCCTTATCCTTCTATTCTTCATCCCCATTCATCACCCCCCCCCCCCCATCTCATCTCCATCCTTCATCCTTCTATTCTTCCCCCCCCCCCCCCGCCCCCTTTCCTTTATTCCTTCACTCTTTATCCCCATTCTTCAACCCTTCATTCTTCATCCCCATCCTTTATCCTTCTATTCTTCATCCCCATTCATCACCCCTCCATTCTTCATCCCCATCCTTCATCCTTCTATTCTTTATTCCCATCCTTCATCCTTCTATTCTTCATCCCCATCCTTCATCCTTCTATTCTTTATTCCCATCCTTCATCCTTCTATTCTTCATCCCCATCCTTCATCCTTCTATTCTTTATTCCCATCCTTTATTCCTTCACAGTTTATCCCATTCTTCACCCCTCAATTATTCCACCCCCATCCTTTATCCCTCTGTTCTTCATTCCCATCCTTTATCCTCTATTCTTCATTCCCATCCTTTATCCCTTTATCTTTCATTCTCATCCTTTATAACCCCATTCTTCATTCCCATTCTTTATCCCTCCACTTTCCATTCCCATTCTTCACCCCTCCATTCTTCATCCCCATCCTCCATCCTTCTATTCTTCATCCCCGTCCTTCATCCTTCTATTCTTCATCCCCGTCCTTCATCCTTCTATTATTCATTCATCCCTTTTCCCCTCCACTCTTTCCCTTCCCACTCTTCACCCTTCCATTCTCCATTCCCATCCTTCATTCTTCTATTCTTTATCCCCATCCTTCACCTTCTATTCTTCATCCCCATCCTTCGTCCTTCTATTTTTCATTCATCCTTCACCCCTCCACTCTCCATTCCCATTCTGCACCCTTCCATTCTCCATTCCCATCCTTCATCCTCCTATTCTTCTTTCCCGTCCTTCATCCTTCTACTCTCCATTCCCATCCTTCATCCTTATATTCTTCATCCCCATCCTTCACCCTTCTATTCTTCATCCCATCCTTCATCCTTTTATTCTTCATCCCCATCCTTCACCCTTCTATTCTTCATCCCCATCCTTCATCCTTTTATTCTTCCCCCATCCTTCACCCTTCTATTCTTCATCCCCATCCTTCAATTCTTCATTCCCATCCTTCATCATTCTATTCTTCATCCCCATCCTTCATCCTTCTATTCTTCATCTCCATCCTTTTACCCCTTCACTCTCCATTCCCCGTCTTCACCCTTCCATTTTTCATCCCCATCCTTCATCCTTCTATTCTTCATCCTCATCCTTCATCCTTCTATTCTCCATCCCCATTCTTTACCCCTCCACTCACCATTCCCATTCTTCGCCTCTCCATTCTTCATTCCCAACCTTAAACCTCCATTTCTATAATCCCCTTCATTTGGCGCCTTCACTCATTCATCATTCCAATCCTTCCCCCCTCTCTTCTATATCTTCATTCCTCACCCCTTCACTGTACATTCATATCTTTCACCCCTTCACTCTATATTGCCATCCTCCACACTTCCACTCTATGTCCCCCATCCTTTACCCTTCCACTCTTCATTCCAATTCATTAGCCCTCGACTCTATATCCCTATTATTTGCTCCTTCACTCTACGTTCCCATCTTTCACCCCATCCATTCTATACCCCCTTTTCTCACCCTTTCACTCTACATCCCCATCTTTCACCCTCCCTCTCTATGTCCCCTTCTTCACCCCTCATCTCTACATCCCCATCCTTTACTCTTCCACCATACATCCTCGTCCTTTTACACCTCAACTCTATATCCTCTTCTTCATCCCTCCACTCTATATCCTCTTCTTCATCCCTCCACTCTATATCCTCTTCTTCATCCCTCCACTCTATATTCTCTTCTTCATCCCTCCACTCTACTTCCTCTTCTTCATCCCTCCACTCTACATCCTCTTCTTCATCCCTCCACTCTACATCCTCTTCTTCATCCCTCCACTCTATATCCTCTTCTTCATCCTTCCACTCCATATCCTCTTCTTCATCCTTCCACTCCATATCCTCTTCTTCATCCTTCCATTCTATATCCTCTTCTTCATCCTTCCACTCCATATCCTCTTCTTCATCCTTCCACTCTATATCCTCTTCTTCATCCTTCCACTCCATATCCTCTTCTTCATCCCTCCACTCCATATCCTCTTCTTCATCCCTCCACTCTATATCCTCTTCTTCATCCTTCCACTCCATATCCTCTTCTTCATCCCTTCACTCCATATCCTCTTCTTTGTCCCTCCACTCTATATCCTCTTCTTCATCCCTCCACTCTATATCCTCTTCTTCATCCCTCCACTCCATATTCTCTTCTTCGTCCCTCCACTCTATATCCTCTTCTTCATCCTTCCACTCTATATCCTCTTCTTCATCCCTCCACTCCATATTCTCTTCTTCGTCCCTCCACTCTATATCCTCTTCTTCATCCTTCCACTCCATATCCTCTTCTTCATCCCTCCACTCCATATTCTCTTCTTCGTCCCTCCACTCTATATCCTCTTCTTCATCCCTCCACTCCATATTCTCTTCTTCGTCCCTCCACTCTATATCCTCTTCTTCATCCTTCCACTCCATATCCTCTTCTTCATCCCTCCACTCCATATCCTCTTCTTCATCCTTCCACTCCATATCCTCTTCTTCATCCCTCCACTCTATATCCTCTTCTTCATCCCTCACTCTATATCCTCTTCTTCATCCCTCCACTCTATATCCTCTTCTTCATCCCTCCACTCTATATCCTCTTCTTCATCCCTCCACTCTATAATTATCCTCTTCTTCATCCCTCCACCCTGTACCCCATTTCTCTACCCTTTCACTCTCCATGAACAATTTCACCCCTTCACTTTATATACTCACCCATCTCACCCATCTATCCCCATTTTCCCACCTCTCGTCCCTCCACTCTACATTTTTATCCCTTAATCCTCCATTCTGTATTCCTTCTTCGTACTTTCACCTCACATCCTCATCCATCGTCCCTCCGCTCCATATCCCCTTCTCAATATTTTCAATATTTTTACTCTACATCCCCATCCTTCACCCGCCACTCAGTATCCCCTTTCTTCATTCCTTCATTCTGTGTACGTTCTTCATCCCTCAACTCTCCATGGCAGAAGAAAAGTAGTAGTAGTATTAGTAGTAGAGTAGTAGTAGTAGTAGTAGTAGTATGTAGTAGTAGTAGTAGTAGAGAGAATGGGGACGGGGGGGGGAGAGAGAGAGAGATTGAGAGAGAGAGAGAGAATGGGGAGAAGAGACACACAGGCAGACAGAGAGAGAGAGAGAGAGAGAGAGAGAGAGAGAGAGAGAGAGAGAGAGAGAGAGAATAATGATATTGATGCTGTTGGTGCTGGAACTGCTAATGCTAATGCTGCTGCTGTTGCTGCTGCTGCTGCTGCTGCTGCTGTTGCTGCTGCTGCTGCTGCTGCTGCTGCTGATGATGATGATGATGATGATGATGGTGATGACGGATATTCAAGACTCGACATTCAGACACTCACTGGCGGAGACGGTAGTCCGCACCGTGGGTGGGTTCTTGAGTATAGCCACATACCGGAGCCTGAACCCCCCGGCCTCGTAGCTCTCATCCGACTTTAAGACCACCAGCAGGTAGCGCCCTGTGCTGTAGATAGAGAAATAGCCCACACAGTAGCGGCGGAGCTGGGACGTCTCTTTTTTCTCACCTGCAGGCCCACACAAAGCGCCAGTCCATGAACTCATACCATTTTTTTTTTGCTTATCAGTGAACTGGGTGGTCATGAACGATATCTGTAATATCGATACTGAAATATTAACTTTAAGGACACTCTTCACAGCCTTGACCTCCATCAAGGTCAAAACCCCGGACACACCTACCGTTTTACATTCCCATCCATTCTTCACTTCTTCATTCTATATCCCAATCCTTCACTCCTTCATTCTATATCCCCCATCCTTCACTCCTTCATTCTATATCCCCCATCCTTCACTCCTTCGTTCATATCCCCATCCTTCACTCCTTCGTTCTATATCCCCATCCTTCACTCCTTCATTCTATATCCCCATCCTTCACTCCTTCATTCTATATCCCCATCTTTTCACTCCTTCATTCTATATCCCCATCTTCCACTCATTCATTCTATATCCCTATCCTTCACTCCTTCATTCTATATCCCCATCCTTCACTCCTTCATTCTATATCCACATCTTCCACTCATTCATTCCACATCCCTATCCTTTGCTCCTTCATTCTATATCCCCATCCTTCACTCCTTCATTCTATATCCCCATCCTTCACTCCTTCATTCTGTGTTCCAATCCTTCATTCCTTCATTCTACATGCCTATCCTTCACTCCTTCACTCTATATCCGCATCCTTCACTCCTTCATTCTATATCCCTATCCTTCACTCCTTCACTCTATATCCGCATCCTTCATGCTTCCATTCTACACCCCCATCCTTCACTCCTTCATTCTGTATTCCGATCCTTCTCTGCTCCATTCTACATCCCCATCCTTCACTCCTTCATTCTGTATTCCGATCCTTCTCTGCTCCATTCTACATCCCCATCCTTCACTCCTTCATTCTGTATTCCGATCCTTCTCTGCTCCATTCTACAGGCCCAATCCTTCACTTCTTCATTCTATATTCCGATCCTTCTCTGCTCCATTCTACATCCCCATCCTTCACTCCTTCATTCTGTATTCCGATCCTTCTCTGCTCCATTCTACACCCCCATCCTTCACTCCTTCATTCTGTATTCCGATCCTTCTCTGCTCCATTCTACAGGCCCAATCCTTCACTCCTTCATTCTGTATTCCGATCCTTCTCTGCTCCATTCTACATCCCCATCCTTCACTCCTTCATTCTGTATTCCGATCCTTCTCTGCTCCATTCTACAGGCCCAATCCTTCACTTCTTCATTCTGTATTCCGATCCTTCTCTGCTCCATTCTACATCCCCATCCTTCACTCCTTCATTCTGTATTCCGATCCTTCTCTGCTCCATTCTACATCCCCATCCTTCACTTCTTCATTCTGTATTCCGATCCTTCTCTGCTCCATTCTACATCCCCATCCTTCACTCCTTCATTCTGTATTCCGATCCTTCTCTGCTCCATTCTACATCCCCATCCTTCACTTCTTCATTCTGTATTCCGATCCTTCTCTGCTCCATTCTACATCCCAATCCTTCACTTCTTCATTCTGTATTCCGATCCTTCTCTGCTCCATTCTACATCCCCATCCTTCACTCCTTCATTCTATATCCCCATCCTTCACTTCTTCATTCTGTATTCCGATCCTTCTCTGCTCCATTCTACATCCCCATCCTTCACTTCTTCATTCTGTATTCCGATCCTTCTCTGCTCCATTCTACATCCCCATCCTTCACTCCTTCATTCTGTATTCCGATCCTTCTCTGCTCCATTCTACATCCCCATCCTTCACTTCTTCATTCTGTATTCCGATCCTTCTCTGCTCCATTCTACATCCCAATCCTTCACTTCTTCATTCTGTATTCCGATCCTTCTCTGCTCCATTCTACATCCCCATCCTTCACTTCTTCATTCTGTATTCCGATCCTTCTCTGCTCCATTCTACATCCCCATCCTTCACTTCTTCATTCTGTATTCCGATCCTTCTCTGCTCCATTCTACATCCCCATCCTTCACTCCTTCATTCTATATCCCCATCCTTCACTCCTTCATTCTGTATTCCGATCCTTCTCTGCTCCATTCTTCAGGCCCAATCCTTCACCTTTCATTCTACATTTCCATATTTCACCCCATTCACCGTGCGTCCCTGCCTCTCACTCCTTCCTACCACATTCCTATCCTTCATCCCTTCATTCCAAATTCCTATCCTTCATCCCTTCATTCCACATTCCTATCTTTCACTCCATTCTACATCCCCATCCTTCATCATTTTTTGTACATTCTCATCTTTTCCCATTCTAGTCGTCATTTCCGTCCTTCATCCCCCAACTCTATACCCCAACCCCCCTCCTCTGATCCTTTCACTCCCTCCATTCTCCCTCTACTTAACATTTCCGTGCTTCACCTTGGCACCCTGCTTGCAATGAGATCGTTCATTGGCCACGTTCATTTCTCCACGACGTTTCGTTAGGATTTGTTCGAAGAATTTTTTTTTTCGTAATCCTGCTGAAGGGATCCTTGATCCCCTTTGATCCCGATCCGTACTACCGATCCGCAACAAAATTCATGACATTAGTAATGCACCCCAACAATAGTCAAAAATAAGAATCTGACAGAATCCTACAAATTAAGAAGAAATAATGACATCGACCAAAGCGATAACACCACGTATACGATTCCAATTTTTAGCCGGCCAGGATGGGTTAGGCGAGTCAGAAACAGGTGTTAGGGGAAGGAGAGGAGGGGGTGAGAAAAGGGGGATAGGTGCATGACTGGGGGGGAGGGGGGGGGGAGTTCAATTGAAGAAGGAGATGCTATGCAGCAACTGACCGTTGTAGACGGTGATGCTGTCGTAGACACAGCCCTGGGTG
>CM031598.1:78342195-78354695 GCA_018398815.1 Conus ventricosus
ACAAGAACATTGGGTGTTCGTAGTTCAACTGATAAATTATCATGAACGTGATTTGTTTTAAAAGATATTGCATGCACATATTCCCCAAACTCTCTTTGACTGTTAACGGTAGTGACAAGTTTGTTTGTTTTCCAAAAACATGCCATTGTAGTGTTTTTCTTTTCTTAATAACAAGCTTTTATATTCCTTCTAGCCACACAATGAACATCACTGTCCTTCTTATCTCTTGTTTTCCTAAAGACTGAGCGCAGATCTTTTGTGTTTTGCTTTGCTTAATTTGCATTCTGTGTCATGAGTCGGCCGAATGTTCTCGAGCATTTAGGCAAATTAAGGGTAGTTTGCTGTTGTTGAGAGCACGTTCCTTGGTCTTCAAGTGTGCGAATTCAGGCATCACCAGGGGGGGATACCCGAGTCGTTATACTGAAGGAGGGAGTACTGGGAAGTGTTTCGCATGTCGAGGGATAGTGACAAGGAGTTGGCGACCTGCCAGTCCTGGGTAGAGAAGAGTGTCCACTTTGAGCACAGGCTATTCACTGGGCTCTCCCGTGGGCCTAAAAGGAAGGCGATCGTGTCAGGTGACCGTCACGGGTAGGTGACCGTCAGCCTGCCGCAGAGTACAGCGACCATTCAGTCGTCCCTGTTCTGAGGAATGAATGGAAGGCTGCGGCCTATCGAGTGGTTTGCGCCTTGTTGTCTATAGAGGTAGTAAATACTTGAAGCATCAGTCATGGCTGGTAGAGAGGTCCAGGCTGTTAGTTCAATGGGTAGCTTGGGGGAATCGAACATGAGTTTGAATAGGAGGTTATGCATTAACCACTGGGTACCCAAGTCTTTGTTGCGCTAGCAGCTGTGGTGTGTGTGTATGTGTAGGTGACTAGTGATTCCATTGGTGGAATAAAAATAACTTGGGATTTATTGGTACAAATCGTGTGATGTGTGTGTGCCAGTAATTCCATTGGTTGAACCAGTTAAACTCGGGTTCTCTCTTTTGTGAGAACGAATATAAGGTGCTTGGAAAACCAGGAGAGGTGTGACTCACTTAAGGAAAGTGAACTCGCCGTCTTGCTGAGGGCTCAAGAAAATACAGCGATGAAGCAGAGGTTAGCTGTCGCCTTGTTGTCTCCTGGTGGGGACGTAAGACAGTGGAGGTTGCTGTAGGCTCGGAGCCGACGACGAGAAGAATTGTCTCCCGTGTGGGGACGGTTTGACAGCAAGACGTGTCAACCTGTGGAGCCTAGACAGGGAGCTGCCAGACAACGGTGGGTGTTTGCAGCAGAGAAGACCTGTGGGAGAGGCCGACAGGAGCCCTTTCTGTGGAGAGGGCGAGTGTTGGTGGAGTCCGGGAGATCAGTGCGAGGGTGCGACTCAAGCTACGTTGCCAGTGTCCCCCAACTGGGATTTGGCCAATCGGGAGGACACAACGGTGTGGCAGCTTTCAGCTCGTAGTCGCACAGTGGGATGAAAGAAACACTGACGGTCAACCAAGGAATGCTGGCAAGTTATGGACGTTTATTTGCTCTTAAGTTATAAGTGTGCAAACAGAATAGTGGAATATTGTCTTTCCTGGCTAAGTAAGAATAACTGAAGAACAGGGGATTGCGATTTATGAAATTGTCTGTATGCTGTTTACATTGTTTGTATGATACAGATAGTTGTGTTGTGTAGTGACGGGGGGGGGGCTCGGAGTCAAGTTGAATAAAGTTGATTATTTTCTTTAAATTTGTTTTTGGGTTTTCCCGTACCTTTGTGGGGGCCCCCGTTGTGAGTGAAGAGTGCGGGTTCCTATGCGAGAGTGCTTTTTTGGTTGTAAAAGGGCGAAAATTTACTTCGGTCTAAAACCCCGCTTTCCCCTAAATTTTAAAAAAAATATTTTAATAAGGGAGGGAGGCGTCGGGGACCCGTCAACAAAATTGGGGGTCGTCCGGGATGAAATAAAGGGACCCATAAGTGATTTTGTTTGGGGGGTTTTGTTCAATTGAAAAGGGAATTTTGAAATTTGTCGTGTTTGGGGGAAACCTAGATTTTTTTTTTTACCTGGAAGAGTTAGTCATGGGTGATTTTTTTGGATCATTTTTTTTTCTTTGGGGGGCCCCTTTTTTTTGAACTTGCTTTTTTGGTTGCTGAGAGGTTGTTTGTTGTGCAAAAACTTTTTGACCCGGTTTTTTTTACAAGTAAACGTGTGGTTTATCTGCTTGTTATGGGGTTTGAAATTAACAAGCTGATCGGGGTTAGATGCTTCAGAATGTCGACTAAAGAGGGTGCTGAGACAAGGGGTCCGCTGAAAAAGAGGGACCTCATAGAAAAGGAAAAGTTTTTGGGGGACAAAAGGGGGGCCAACTAAAAGGAATATGTAGATGAAACTGGCCCCGTGTAATCGAGGCTCAGAAAATAAAAAGGGGAAAAGGCGGGAAAAAACCGAGGAAAAAAAAAAGGGTAAAAAAGAGGAAAAAAAGAGAACGGGAAAAAAAAGGAGAGAGAAAGGGGAACGGGAAAAAGAGGAGAGGGGAAAGGAAAAAGGGGAAAAAAAAGAGGAGAGAGAGAGAGAAGGGGTAAAAAGAGGAGAGAGAAAGAGAACGGGAAAAAAGGGGAAAAAAGGAAAAAAAGGAGAAGGGGAAAAAAGAGGAGAGAGAAAGGGAAGGGGGAAAAAAAAGAGAGAAAGGGAAGGGGGAAAAAGAGGAAAAGAAAAAGGGAAAGGGGAAAAGGGGGAAGAAAAAGGGGAAAAGAGGGAGAGAGAAAGGGAAGGGAAAAAAGAGGAGAGAGAAAAGAAGGGGAAAAAGGAGGAGAGAGAAAAAAAAAAGGGGAAAAAAAGAGGAGAGAAAAGGGGAAAAAGGGAGGAGAGAGAACGGGAAAGAGAGGAAAAGAAAGAAGGGGGGAAAAGGCAGTTTGGGTTAAAAAAATTAAAATTGGAGAAAGAAACGGGACGGGGGAAAAACCCAAGTAAACTTTGACCACTTTGCCCGTCCCTCGTCAAAAAAGCCAAGGTTCGATGATAACCCGGGGCCCATTTAGAGGTTTTTCATTTCCTTTTTAAAAGGGAATTGAAAAGTCAGGGCTTCCCCGAAGAATGGTGGGCCAAAAAATTTTGTCGGCGCTGTTTACAACCCAAAGCTGGGGGATGTTTTTTTCTGTTTTACCCCCGGGGGAAAAACGGGACAGATTATGATCGGTGCGCGATGTTTTTGTTTCAGAGGTTTTCGTAACCCCCGTTAGATATAGGAAATTTCGGGGGAAAAGTTCGAAAAATCAGGTGGGGAGCACTTTACAGTTCCTTTATGGCTTAGGGTCTTTTGAAAAAAGGTTTAAGGTTGGAAACATCGAAAAAAACTTTTGAGCCCTTTGAGGGAGGAGATCGTTAAGGACAAATTCTTCCACTTGTGGGAAAGGGTTTCCACAGTATTCTTGGCAAAAAAGAAAATTTGGGGAATTTTAGGGATTTAGTAAAATTTTTGCAGCAGGAAATAAATTTCTCCCCTGAAAGGAAAATTGGATGAAGGGATCAACCAGCCCCGCCCCCGTAATCCCCAGCCACCCCAGCAGGGATTTAAATTCGCCGACTCCCTAAAAAACGGGAGGCGAGACCGCGTTAGAAGGGGGTTTTAAGCCCCGGGGGGCAACGTGGAACTCAAGGAAGTTAGAGGGGAACGCACCTTTTTTTAAAATTGGGGCAAAGAGGGTCAAAAATCCCCAAAGGGATGTACAGATTGGGGTTTAACATCATTTTGTTCCCGTTGATACAATTAAACAGCAAGGCGGGAGTCCCGCCCCAACTACTAGGGAAGTAGTAATCGGGAACCCGGGGAACCTGCTTTTTGATACAGGATGCTCTAGCGGCAATGGTAACCCCGTTTTGTGAAGACCCAGACTAAAACCCGGGGAAAAACCACCGGGTTGCGATATGCAGATGGAAAAATTTAATGGGCTAACTTTGGCCCGCCAGAGTAGAGAAAAGAGTTTGCCCGGGTTACTCTCACTGCAGCAGTGCAAAACAATCTTCCCTATCCAGCTTTGTTGGGGGGTTTTGGTATTTTCACCCCGGGCCCCTTTAACCAGGTCCCAGCCCAAGTGGGGAAACCCGGGCGTAAAGGGTGGGGAAAGTAAACAGAACGCAGGTGGAGTGCACGGGCGCCGCTAGCTTTTGGAGCGTGAAAGGCCTTAAATTTGGCCATGGTGGTGGGGGCCGCGGACCTGAAATAGGCGTATGGGGGGTTTGCCGTACCCATGAAGGGGGCCCGTGGTGGGGTGCAGTGGGCCCCTGAAATACGTCGTAGTAGCGGTCCGTACCCCCATGGAGGGGGCCCCGTAGGGAAGGGGCGTAGGCCTGGGGGCCATAGTGGGGGTTCAAAAAAGTTGTTGGCTTTTCCCAGGGTTTTAGTAAAAAAAAGTATGGAACCACGGTGGGGGGCCCTCGGGGTGGGGGCCCAACATGGACCACAGGGGAAAACGGGAACCGCGGGGTTTTGGGACCAGGGAGGGGGTTTTAATAAGCAGGGCAAGAAGGTCGAGGTGCCCAGCTATCTTTTGGAAACCCCAAAAAAGCCCAGTCAGCCCCAAAGGAGCAGACGAGCCAGGTTGGAAAAAAAAGGAGCGAAAAAAAGGGCTCATCAAGAGGGGGCATAGGCCTTGAGCGGGTTTCAAACCCAAAGGGAAATTTCCTCAGAGAGAAGGAAAAAGGGTTTTCGGTAGGATAAAGTGAGGGATCATCTTTTTAACTTTTTTAAAAAGGGGGGGAGATGATCGTCGTCGCAGTGAAATGGGTGCGACGGCTAAAAGGGAGGATCGCGAGTTTTTAAAACCGCGCCCCTTTTTAAGGACAAAAACTGTGTAAAAGGGTTTCCCCTGACTCTCTTTTAAAGCCGGGAAAGGGCGCAAACTATCTCCCCAAGGTTTACTTTTGGCGAGCCCAACCAAACGGGCGGTCAACATTAAAGGGGGGGCCCAGGAGAGTCAAGGTTGGAGTAATGCCCCTGGGTGTTGCTTTTTGTATTTGGAAACAACAGAACGGGACAAGGGTTTGGGGGGCAATGCCTACGGGCGGCTGTGATTGTGGTGGGGGGTGTGAGCAGTCATCTTTTTCGGACACCCACTGGAAAATTTAATGTAGCTGGCCAGTTGTTTTTGATTTTGATTGCCCGTAAAGGGCGGGTCGAGTCCTTTTTTATGTTCATTTTTTGTTTTTTTTCATTGATGTTTATCTGTCCCAAAAGTGTTTGTTCATTGCCCCTTTTGGGGCCCGGGGGTTTAGTGCATGCTCCCCGTGTTATGATTTTTGATTTTTTCTGGTTTTTATCAGTTTGCCCTTTTTTTTCTTGGGTTTACTGATCGGGAAAGGGAAAAAAGTACTTATTTGTGACAAACAGGATGAAATTTTTTTTGCATATTGTGTGTGAGACCCTGTTTTGGGAGAATTTTGGCCACACGCCTGAATTTGGGTTTTGTGTTACGTGGGTTGGGCCCCGCGCCTGAATTTGAATCTTGTCCTTGTGGATTGGAAACCCCACGCCTGGGAAAAAGATTTTTTATGTTAAGTAGGGGGGCCACACACCTGAATTTGGATCTTGTGGTATTCATGGTTGTGCTATAGTAGAAGTGGAAAAGGAATGATTAAATTTAAAAAGTAAGGGCATGCTGATAGCTAAAAGCCAAGGAGAGAGTTCTTGATTTTTTTTGTAGCCAGGTTAGAGTTAAATTTTTGTGCACAGTGTTTTTGACTGACCAAAGGTGATGTTTGGGGTTATCTGTTTTATCTATTGGTTTTAAAATTTGGGGACATTATCCCGGTTTTTGATGTTGATGGAATATGGGTCTTGGCTTGGGGGAGTACTGTTTATATCGGGCCCCTGCAATTTAGTTTGTTTTACCCAAAGGGGGGAACATTCGCCGGAGGAAAAGTTTGGGTTTGGAAAAACTTTTTTAGGGACGGGGGGGTTTTCATGAGTCGGCCGAATGTTTTCGACATTTAGGCAAAATTTTGGGTTTGTTGCTGTTGTTTAGAGCAATTTTTTGGGTCTTTAAATGTGGGGAAAATTTAGGCATACCCGGGGGGGATACCCCCGGGCGAAAACTGAAGGGGGAGATTTCTGGGGAAATTTTTCGCTTTTCCGAGGGGAAAAGGAAGGATTTTGGGGACCTGCCATCCTGGGTAAGAAAAGTTTTCCCCTTTGAGCACTGGCTATTTTACTGGCTCCCCGGGGCCTAAAAGGAAAGGGGATCCCCTGTCAGGGGGCCGTCACGGGGAGGGGACCGTCAACCCGCCGGCAGAGTACAAACGACCAAATTTGCGTCCCTGTTTTTGAGGAAAAGAAAAGGAAGGCTGGGCCCATCGAGTGGTTTGCGCCCCCTTTTTGTTTTGAGGGGTAAATACCTTAAGCATCATTTAGGCTGGTAGAGGGTCCAGGTGTTTGTTCAATGGGTTCCCTTTTTTGGGGAAACGAAAAATGAGTTTGGAAAAGGAGGTTTGGGATTAAACCCCTGGGGAAACCCCTTTTTTTGTTTGGGGCTTGCAGCTGTGGAGTGGGGTTTGTTTGGGTAAAGGGGAAGTGTTCCCTTGGGGGGGAATAAAAAAAACTTGGGGGTTTTTTGGTTCAAATTTGTGTGATGTGTGTGTGCCAGTAAATTCCCTTTGGGTTTAACCGTTAAAATCGGGGTTTTCTCTTTTTTTGAGAAAGGGAAAATAAGGTGCTTGGAAAACCAGGAAGGGGTGACTCACTTTAAAGGGGAAAATGAAAATCGGGCCCCTTTTGCTGAGGGGGTCAAGAAAATTTCAGCGTTTAAGCAAGGTTACTGTCGCCCCTTTTTTGTTTTTCCGGGTGGGGGGCGTAAGACAGTGGAGGGGTTTCGTTGGCCCCCGGAGCCCACGAAAGAGAAGAAAATTTTTTTTTCCCCCCCCGGTGGGGAAAGGTTGACAGCAAGAGTGGGGCAATGTGGAGCCCAGACGGGGCCCGCAAAAACAAAGGGTGGGGGGGTTTGCAGCAGAGGAAAAACCTGTGGGAAGGGGCCCACAGGAGCCCTTTCTTTTGGAGAGGGCGAAGGGTGGTGGAGTCCGGGAGGGCTCATTTCGGGGTTTCGACCAAGCTTCGTTGCCCCGTGTCCCCCCAAAAGGGAATTTTTGGGCCAAACGGGAGGACCACAAAGGTGGGCAGCTTCAATAGTTTCCCCCACAGTGGGATGAAAAAAAACTGCGGTCAACCCAAAGGGAAAGCTGGCAAAATTAGGACGTTTTTTTTTGCTCTTAAAATTTAAAAATGTGCAAACAGAATAGTTTGGGAAAATTTTCCCTTTCCCTGGTAAGTAAGAATAAATGAAGAAAAAAGGGGGTGCGATTTATGAAAAAATTGGGCCCGTAAAGCTGTTTACATTGGGTTTTATTTATAAGGGTTGGTAGTGGGGCGGGGGGGGGCTCGGAGTCTGTTTTAATAAAGTTGATTATTTTTTATGAAATTTTTATTGGTTTCCCCCCCCCTTTTTGCGGGCCCGATGTTAGGGACAGAGGGGGGGGGGGCCTTTGCGGAGCGCAAATTTTTGGGTTTTGAAAGCGAAAAAACTTTGTCTAAAACCCCCCAAACCCTGAAATTGAAAATAAAAATTTTAAAAATAAAGGGGGGAGCGTCGGGGACCCCTCACACTTGGCATACCAGTCGCTCTTTTACGCACTGTCAAAATTTATTTTTTTTTTTTTTAAAATCATCTTTCTCCCTAATACAGCCCTTTTAAAATTTCAAAAAAAATCATTGTAAAAAAAATCAATCCAAAATTTAGCCTTTTGTATATTTTTTACAAAAAGGAAAAATCTTCATCGACAAAAAACAACATGGGCTTTCAGTTTTCTTTTTTGCTTTTTTTTTATTTTTTCCTTATCTTTGTTGAAGGTTTCAGCGGGGGACGATGGCGAGTAAGGGTTACGTTTAGGCGATGAACCGGAAACCCCTTGGAAATGCCCCCCAGATCGAGTTTGTTGCGATTTACAATGAAAAAAAATTTTAAATCCTTCACGGGCTGTTTGGGTCTCAATTTTTTTTACGAGGAAGTCCATAGGGAAAATCAGGAAAATTTTCCCCTTTGGCGCCCCTTTAAAATTGGGCGGGGCCCTTTTGTTCTGTGGGCCAGCATCCGCCCTTTTTTAGCTCGTCATTTTCCCCCCTCTTAGGTCGAAAACCCCTTCGGGCCTTCAAAAAACTCCCCCTCTTGCTGGATGCCCGGGGGGAGCAAACCCGGATTATTTCCTTCCCCCACCCCTTTTATATCACTTAAATCTTCCCTTAAAGTTCCGATTTTCCTTTTGTTCGTGTGGCAAAAAAGGAATGCAAAAATCTGAAAAATACACATCAGGTTTTGCAGGGGGGGTCAGGGGAGGTCGGGGTGCGAAGCAGAGCGGTAAAGGTCTCTCCCCTCTTCCCGTGGGAGGCACGCTGGGTTCCCCATGGGTTAAAGAGGTTTGGCGATAAGTGTTCTTTATTGGCCTTTGGGTGTGTTCCATGGGCGTCACCCCTTTAAAATAAAAATTGCCCCGAACAAAGCACAGGAGACAACCCACTACAACACTGGGCCCGTCGCCGACCTGAGATTCGATTTTCCCGTGCAAAAAGGGGCATAGTTTTTTGGCCCTTTTCAACAAAGGTTTAAAGAAAACAGGGTGAAAACCTTCACATTTGACGCGGAAATCCAGCTGCAAAGAAGGCATAGCTAATCATAAAGCTGTCGACAGGATCAAAGGTTCGAACGCTTTAAGATTCCACTGTAACTAATGAAATTGTCCGGAGCTCATTGAGCGCGCGCGCGAGAGAGAGAGCAAGAGAACGAACGAACGAAATTTTATTTCACCAGGTAATGAGATAAGCAAATTATACATGCTTTTTTCCACCAAGCCCTGGGAAAGAAAAAAAAAACAAACAAAAAAAACAACACACATGGACAACACACAAGTCAATATGGCAACAAGGAGGAAAAAGTAAATACACCAGTCAACTTGCAAACTGTAAGAAGTAACAGACTAATACTACAAAATCAAACGACAAGATCGTGCAAGCATCCATATGCGAGAGAAAGAAAGAAAGAAAGAGAGAGAAAGAGAGAGAGAGAGAGAGAGAGAGAGAAAGAGAGCGAAAGCGGGGGTATGGGGTGTGGGCGGGATAGGGGAGGGGGGGGAAGAAAATACATGTAAAGTACAAATACAAACGGGGAAACAAGAGTCAAATAGACTTGAATACACTCTATACATCAAATAACAAAATGCAATTGAGCGATATCATCAATGTAAAACATGTCAATTAGCTTAACCCATTATTGCTGTGGTTCAAATGACACGTGCAAGATTTCCGTCTAACACAGGCTTGTAATCGTACAGTATTTTATTTCTATTCACTGAGTCTTTTAATTGATTTAGGCATCAACTAGTACAGTTGTTTTTTCTTTAATATATATCTTTTAACTTACTGAACAGATATCCTTTTAAGCGCTCTTTGAAAATATTAAGACTTGAGATTTCTTTCAGAAATGGAGGCAAATTGTTCCAATACGTACCACCACTGTATACGAGGCTTGATTTGTAAAGGTCAAGTCTGGGCAGAGGCATTATTAACTTGTGGACGTGCCTATTGTCATTCGTCCGGAAACTGTTTACAATGGAGGGAGGTGCATTTCCATTTACCACTTTATGCATAAATATAGCCTTATTATATTCGAGTTTTTGCTTTAGGGGAAGGATATCCAAGGATTATAATCGTTTAGAGTTAATGAACTAGATTTTAAGAGAACTAATTTTTATTGCGCGTCTATACAATATTGCTAAAGGTTTCAGAATGTTTGCGCTGGCTGAATCCCATAAAGTAGAAGCATAGTCTAGAGAGAGAGAGAGAGAGAACTAATGAAATTGTCCGGAGCTCCTTGAGCGCACGCGAGAGAGAGAGAGCGAGAGAGAGAACTAATGAAATTGTCCGGAGCTCATTGAGCGCGTGCGCGCGTAGAGAGAGAGAGAGAGAGAGAAAAGAGAGAGAGAGAGAGAGAGAGAGAGAGAGAGAGAGAGAGAGAGAGAGAGAGAGAGAACTAATGAAATTGTCCGGAGCTCATTGAGCGCGCGCGCGCTAGAGAGAGAGAGAGAGAGAGAGGAGAGAGAGAGAGAGAGAGAGAGAGAGAGAGAGAGAGAATCTACGTGCGTGTGCGTGCGTGCGTGGAGGAAGAGAGAAAAAGAGAAAGGATGGGGGCAGGGAGTAGGGGAGGGGTGTGTGGGGGGGGGGGGGGGGGGGGGGACAAAATAATGGACAGCGCGTGAACAATGTGTAACCGCATAATGCTACATTGTACAGAATGACTCCAGAACATGATGAGAATATGCAATTCAGTAATAATTTAGGGCCTACAGTAAAATAATTGTAAAGGAATGGTCTTTGGGGATTATTACAGATTCGGTGATTTCTGCTAAAAGAGTCGGATTACACAGTATTTTTTTTCAACTTTTCTTCCGAATCATAAACGATTTCTACGAGCGTACGCTGACTATATGCGTGTGCGCGCGCGCGCGCGCGCGCGTGTGTGTGTGTGTGTGTGTGTGTTGTGTGTGTGTGTGTGGTGTGTGTGTGTGTGTGTGTGTGTGTGTGTGTGTGTGTTTATGCGAGTGAGTGTTTATGTCTGTGTGTCTGTGTGTGCGCGCGCGTGTATGTGTCTTGTGTGTGTGTTCCTGTGGGTGTATCTATACTGACTTCCATAAAAAACGCGAAAAATTGAAAGGCTATTTTTCGGGTGAAAAGGGGTGAATATACAATATTGAACCATTGTGGCAAGTTGTTTGGGTCCAAGACTCGCGTGCAGTGAAAAAATTGTGTGAGCAACACATCATTCCCGACATTGGAGGGTCAACAAAAATGGCAAACTGGTTGCTGCATGTGAGGCACGTGCACACCATGCAGAGCAAAGTTAACCAGCGACAAGTACGCAGGCATGCAGCCTTTATAAAGCCGTGCTACAAGGTTCAGATAACGACTTGCCGTCTGAGCGCTACAGAGATGCCAAGACTACGAGCAGAGGAACGCAATCGTGCCCTAGGCCATCTGGAGGCTGGTGTGGATGCCAGGTAGGTAGCCAACATCTTTAACGTCCACATCTCAACCATCTATCGTCTGCAGCACCGCATGCGAGTCACTGGTACCACTGATGGTCGTCCCCGGCCAGGCCGTCCTCGGGTTACCACACCAAGAGAGGATCGCCATTTTGTTCGAACCCATCTGCGGGACAGGCGGCAAACAGCCGCTAACACTGCTCGACAGGTGCCTGGGAATCTCCAGCAACGAATCGGCCTCAACACTGTGCGGCGGCGTCTTCAGGAGAACGGGCTGGCATGTAGGCGTCCTCACAGAGGTCCGGTACTGACACCAAGACACCGGCAGGACAGGCTGCAGTGAGCACAAGCCCGAATCAACTGGCGCAGGCAGCAGTGGGGACGCATACTGTTCTCAGATGAGAGCCGTTTTTGTATTGACAAGACTGACGGTCGTGTCAGAATATGGCGTCGACCTGGTGAACGCTATGCTGACTCCTGTGTGGTAGAGCGGAACCCCTGGGGAGGCCCGAACGTTATGATATGGGGTGCAATTGGCATTAACCACGCCATAGGACCAGTCATCTTTCAGAACATTGGTCCTGGTCGCGGACAGGGTATCAATGCACAGCGCTACATCCACCAGGTGCTCAGACCCCATGTCGATCCTTTTTTTGCGCAACACCCAAACTGGACATTCCAACAGGACAATGCAAGACCACACACAGCCAGGGCCACCCAGCAATTTCTTCAGCATAACAACGTCAATGTGCTGCCCTGGCCAGCCCTCAGTCCCGATTTAAACCCAATAGAACATTTTTGGGATGAACTTGGCAGACGGTTGGACCTCCTGCGTCCACGACCAGCAACAGCGGCTCAACTTCACCAGGCCATCGTCCATGTGTGGGCTGGTGTGCCAAGGGGACGCATCAACCACCTGGTCCACTCAATGAGCCGCAGGTGTCAAGCAGTTGTCCATGCAAATGGTGGCCACACACGGTATTAGGACTTCAAGCTGGTTTGTCACGTGACCTTGGATTTTACACACAAAGACATATTGGTGATGACATTTTCACACATTACCGGTGTAATGAATCAAATCACGTTGAATTCTCGCTTCCACTCTGTACAATTGTGACCAATAAAATTCGCCCCTAACCTTCAGCTTGTTTTGCTTTCGCGTTTTTTATGGAAGTCAGTATATTTTCCTCTCTGTCTGTCTTTCTGTCTGTGTTCATGTGGACATCTAACATGTCTCCGAAGGGTACGCGCATGCTCAAACTCGCTGTGTAACGTCGAGGAAGAAAAAAAGCCGAGACCAAACAAGAAGAAAGAAGTAATAATCGAGTGAAAAGCTTAGTAAATGACATACAACTCTGCTTCGTGCTTTGCAGCGATCAATACACAGCGGCGATTGGTGTTTGAAGTGTTGACTGTCTGTGAGAGGTGCATCGAGCACCCATCCTCGCCGTAA
>CM031598.1:78357195-78359695 GCA_018398815.1 Conus ventricosus
TGTTGTACAACATCACACACGGAACACGGTGTTACGCCAGAACTGTTGTACAACATCACACACGGAACACGGTGCTACGCCAGAACTGTTGTACAACATCACACACGGAACACGGTGCTACGCCAGAACTGTTGTACAACATCACACACGGAACACGGTGTTACGCCAGAACTGTTGTACAACATCACACACGGAACACGGTGCTACGCCAGAACTGTTGTACAACATCATACACGGCACACGGTGTTACACCAGAACTGTTCCTGTTCTACTCGTACTGGTGCAGTTTGCGCGCTCGGGATGGCGACATCTAGTCTAACCCAGTACCCACCCCCACCTTCCACTCTCACCCCCCCCCCCCCCCCCCCCCCCCCCCACTCCAACTCCAGCCCTGCAAGATCTCCGTGCGTCAGTCTAGGATGAACCCGGAAAAGTTCACTACCTCTCAGACTTGGGAGTCCTGTTAATGCACAAAATGTCACCACTGCACGAAATGTCACAATTGTGATATTTTGTGCCAGTTGTGACATTTTGTGCAGCGATTGCGTGCGTGCGTGCGTGCGTGCGTGTGTGTGTGTGTGTGTGTGTGTGTGTGTGTGTGTGTGTGTGTGTGTGTGTGTGTGTGTGTGTGTGTGTGTGTGTGTGTGAAATATCCTTGCAGTAAATACTAGTTCTTTTTTAAAAGCTGCTTTTTCCTCTTATTTTTCTTACGGAAACAAGGTATCGACAATACGCCATATGATTTGTCACACAGATATCTATTGACTGACGTGCCTCTTTCATATTATGTTGTCTCATGTGGTTGTTACCTCTGAAGAATTTTGATTGTACTTTTTTGTCAAGAGAACCCTCAATGCAAGGGGAAAATCTGTGCTTTCATGCTAGGACAGTCACATAACTCCAGACCACAAACAATCGTCGTTTTACTGACATTAAATTCTATTGGCCTCGCTTACAATTTCCTAAAATTATTAAACTGGTTCTGATGAAGGCGACCTTTCCCATAAGGAGTAAAATAACAAAAATAGCACACACACACACACACACACACACACACACACACACACACACAGATAGAGAAATACCGGGTTCGTGACAACAGTGAGTTGTATCAATAAGACATACCAGATTCGTGACAACGGTGTGTTGTATAAAGAAGGCATACCAAGATTCGTGACAACAGTGAGTTGTATAAATAAGACATACCAAGATTCGTGACCACAGTGAGTTGTATACACAAAACATGCTTTCAATCAGAAATCCACGACAACTGGTCAAACTTACCGGAGAAGCAGGTGGGTAGGCAGACGACAAGCATGCAGACTAGAAACTTGCTGAGCATGATGAAAGAGTCGAAATTCACCACCGCTTCACCTCTGTCATGCCCGTCAGCCTGTCCCATTTCCTTTCCCTTGCGATCCACAGTTGTTCACCAGCAACTCTCGTGGCCGTTTGTCTTTCCATCAATGTTCCTTTCCACCTTTCGCTCTGTTCCATCTTGTTTTACACCTCCACAGAGGAAATGGTTCCTGCGGATCGATACCCGGACTGCCTGTGCCGTTCAAGTGTGGCTGAAATGCCGATCGTTGAAGCCAAGGTACGGATGGGTGAACTTTGTGAACACCTCACCAGTTCTTCACTAGATGCTGTGTGATTTTGGGGGTGGAATGTCAATACATGGAGAACACACTTTTTTCGGGTTGAAATGACGAATGCTGATCAGTGCCAGAATAAAAGAGAAATAACAAAATGCAATAAAGTTTATAAACATTTTAGATTTCAGCCGCTTTGTATTCGTGTCTGTGAAGCGTTAAAACGTGTGATCGTTTAGTTACTGGTTGAAGTTGTGATTGAAAGATGATCGGTTTCTTTTCGGTCCAGAAGGACAGATGACGAACCATTACGATGTTATACGGTGTCTGGACATAGGGTATGTCGGTGTCTGTACATAGAGTCTGTCACCAATCTTCCATCGACACGATCACAGTAAAAGCAGTTGAGCGACTGCGAGCAGAATGCGTGCTGCTACTGCGGCTGAAATCGGCAAAGCCTCAACCTCTGTCTCTGCGTCTGCCACGCCCGACACAACACCTAATTATAAGGCAGAAGACACACCCATCTGTCTCGTGCTTCATGGGTTTGCACGCGCGCGCGTGCTCTCTCTCTCTCTCTCTCTCTCTCTCTCTCTCTCTCTCTCTCTCTCTCTCTCTCTCTCTCTCTCTCTCTGTGTGTGTGTGTGTGTGTGTGTGTGTGTGTGTGTGTGTGTGGTTCCAACTGTACATCGTATCTGTTAGCTGTGTGCACGTTGAGATTCAACGCTGAGAAAGAACCAAGCGAAATGTCAACAGTTTGTCCTTGTTTAAAGTTACTGTTGACGTGTAAAGCCAGCCAAGCAGGCGTCACCACGATTTACATTGCGATTCATTCAGATCACAAGTCGTGGATCGAACATACTTGACTCTTGCCGAGACCACACGCGTTGATAACCGGCACGTCCTCA
>CM031598.1:78367195-78374695 GCA_018398815.1 Conus ventricosus
CCTTGTTCCGCTCACATCCTGAGTGAAAGTGGAGACTGATAATTATGGCAGATAATTACATTCATGCTAGTCTAATACTTTGTTGGCTGAGACCTCACACATTTACTGAAAGTTAGAGGGCAGATGTGAGAACTCGACAAGCCGGACTTTCAACTACTTAACTGCAAGCCAGGTTCTGTCTTGCGAACAGATCCAGGGACCATGGGCCTGCCTGGTAGTGGACAAGTGTCGAAGCCCACCAGATCAGCCGACTTAAAGAGAAGGTGAACCAGTCTCTAGCAACCGGAGAGAGATCAACAATCCTCTCCAACATCAGGTAAGTTCTGATATACCAAGTGGACTCCAACTCAACTCATCCAGAACTTTCCCTCTCTATATGATGAGAAAAACAAAACAAAAACAAAAAAACAAGTCGGAAAAAAGTCAGTAAGAACTGAGAAGAAAATGGTGGAAGAGTGCACTCACCAGGGTTTGAGTATGGTGATCGGGGAACAAGAAGGAAAGCAAGCTTTCTGCTCATAGAGCTGTCATCAGGCTTAGAGTTAGTGGGTGACAGAGACAGATCTTATATGAGGACTAACAATAAAAAGAAGAAGGAATGAACAGAGCTCAGAGACAAAAGGAAGTTAACTGGGTTAAGCAGTGAGTAGAAATCATGAGCAACTTAAAGTAGAAAGCAAGAAGGCCTGTTCAAAAAAAAAAAGAAAAAAAAAAGGGGTGGGGGGGGGAAGGAATTAGTACAGAAGGGAAGGGGGTGCCTGAAGCTCAGGTGCTGTCACTCTCTGGTGTTCAGGCCGGCAGGGGCGAGGGTCCCCAGTCGTGCGATGATGGATGACTCCATAAAGAGGCGATAGAGTCCACTGGACCGGTTCTGCCAGACAGCAGCCACTCTCGCATGGGTGAAGTTGTGGTAGGGGCTGTTGAAGTGAGAGCCTACGGGATCTTCATATCCCACCGCATTGAGCGAAGGTGCTCAGAGAAACGCTCATTCAGGCTGCGGTACGTCTCCCCAGTGTATTTCTTTGAACACAAGGTGCAAGTAATGACGTACACCAGGGTCTGCAGATTGACAGTTGAAGCTTGCCAGGACCCTGAACTGGCCAGATGGACCAGCAACTGTGGTGCAGCTGTCAATGAAGGGACATGTCTTGCACTCTTTGCGAGTGCATGGGTGTGTGCCCAGGGGTTGTGCTCTCGCCTTGCAGACAGAGGCACGCACTAGATGGTCCCTCAAATTTGTGTCTCTCTTGAAGGCTATCAAGGGTGGTTTTGGGAAGGTTTCTTTAAGTTTGGGGTCAAGTTGGAGGAGGTGGAAGTTGTTGAGAAGGATGTTGCGGACAGGGAGGTTGTGAGGGTGAAAGGTGAGCACAGCCACTGTACGGTCTGCTTGATCATCTGAACGATTAGCAGAAGTCAACGTCTGACTGCGAGGAATGGCAATGGCACGCTCCAAGGCAGTCTGGACCAATTGCTGAGGGTACTGGCGTGTCAGGAAGGACTTCATTCGTTCAGCCTGGTGCTGGAAGTCAGTGTCACTGCTGCACAGCCTGCGAAGTCGAAGAAACTGGAGAAGGAATGCTATCCTTGCATTTCTGAGGGTGGCTGGAGGTATACAAAAGGTATGAGTGAGAGTCAGTGTCCTTGTAGTAAATACTGGTAGAAAGGCTGTTGGAGTCAGAAAGGATAGTGATCCGAATGTCGAGAAAAGAGACTGAAGAATCTGAAATGCAGTAGGTGTATTTCAGAGCCGGATGGAAGCTGGACACGAAGTCCATGAACTGATTGAGGGAATCTATGGAACAGGAGGCCAGTCCGAGACAGTCGTCAATGAACTGATTTAGTGAAATCAGTAAGAACTGATTTAGTGAAATTGATTTGAATATTTCACCCTTGTTTAAACAAGTAAAGTTGGTGAGTGAAAGTACCTTTAACTTGTGTCAGTTCTCTGTTTTGTTCATTCAGTATTGAATGTTTGAACTTATCTCTAATTCTGTCTCTCGGAGTCACAAGCTCTTTTGAGTATACAAGCCCAATGAAAATTATTCCTGAGCCACTCTTGAGTAGTCCCGAGAAGCACAAATATTTCTTTCGTTCCCTAGTACCGCAGAGAGGGTGGAGGTGAAACTTAAATAGAACTCTAATAGAGAAAGAGAGGGTGGAGGTGAAACTTAGATAGAACTCTAATAGAGAAAACATTCTAAATCCTTCCCCGAGAGGACACACCGACCCACTCCCAACTCTCGTCACAGATGGATCGGATCTGTCACAAAAATTCAAATATTCTATGGTTAGGAGACTTTATTATTATTTTATTTGTTTGTCTGTTTGCTGTCTTATCTTCTGTGACACCTCAGTGGCAGTGCATCCACGCCGCTCATTCTGACACCCCATCCACAGCCACAGCCCGGTCAGTCCTGCGCAGCCCCGACACTGGCAATCCACAGGGAGCAGTCAATGTCAAGTCGTCAACAGGCACCCACTGGAGGAGACACTGCACTGCTGCCGAGTAGTCACTTCGGTGGTGTTCAGCGGTGTTTGTTCTGATCCAACAAATGCAGGACACCACCTACTAGGCCCTCTACTGGCGACAATAATGGCTTTGTCGCGGAGCCGGCGTGAGTGAGCTCTTTCTCCAGAGGGCGCCACCACGTCTGTCTAATGACAACCCCCATGGACTCGCCGGTACGTGTGACCCCGATGAAATCAAACCAAGGCCACAGACGTGGAGAGGACAGCGAAACTGAGGTCACCGTGAGAGCAGGACATGAAGGGCTACAGAATTTGCTACCTTTTTTTATGCTGATCGATGAGAATGAGGATGATGAAGATGATGCCTCGGATTTCCATTCCAGTCTGAGACTGCATGACAGGGCTGTACTATACGCTTCCTTTCATAATATATCCCGGCGTCAACCAGGCCCGAGAAATACAGGCACCTGCAGTGTTGGTCAGGAAATTTGAGCCACATTCTCAGAAACGCATCCATTAAGTGGATGAAACTCGACTGTGTGGTCCCAGTCTTTCCAAATGAGCCCGAAGCAAACTCAGCTCTGGGTAGGAGCCGGTCGGGGAAGAAAAATCCTACGTGACTCTTATGGGAATCGAACCTCCCACCCGGGAGTTCGCGACGCTAACTACTTCATCACGGCGGCTGGTGACTCTAATATTGATATGCTAAAACAACAACCAGTTTGGACGAGCACACTTTCACTTAATGCACTCCATCAGTTAGTAAAACCCCAACGAGAATAACTAGAACAACTGCGACTCTATTGATCATAGTTGTGTACACAACAACAAATCTACAATATCAAATGTTTCAGTGGTACATTCTAGTATTAGTGATCATTGTCCAGTCTTCTGCATATGGTCCTTCAGGCTTCCAAAACCCCCACCCAAAGGTCACACGACCATCCAATACCGCTCTTTCAAAAAGTTTAATGAAACAACAAACCTCTATGATTTCAGCATTTCCCCATTTCCCTTAACGCACGTACCGTTACATCAACAAAGATTTAATTGTCCCCAGATGAACCCGTGGTTAACACCAAAATTGCTGCAAGAAATGATTCTACGTGACCAACTCAAGGCAGCAAATTTGAATACAAAGAGCAGAGAAACTTTGTTTTTAAATGAAGTTGAAAAACCCAAAAGAGAGTACCTCAGTCAAATAATTACGGATGCAAAAACAACATCGCCCATCTGGAGGGCAATAAACACGCTTGTACACAAACAGCGTACAGATTCACAAAATTCAACTACAAACATCACTCCAGACAAATTTAACACACACTTTCTGTCCTTATCAGATATCCTTACTCAAACTTCACAGACTATAAGGTGTCTAATAGATATACATGTCCGACTTCCCTAAGATCATTTTGCATACAAAGATCTGGCTCCAGTAACTCACTCAAGGTCCCCCCTCTTTCTGTATAGGAAGTAGGAATGCACATAGAGCGCTTAAAGAATAGTAACATACCGCATTTCTTCTTAAACTCGCTCTTCCTTACAATGTTGAGTCCCGTACATGCAATATAGTTTATCCCTTGACACTAATGTCTTCCCTCAAGCGTTCAAAAATGCCAAAGTGATCCCCCTTCCAAAATCAAATGATTCGTCGGATCAAAATAATTTCAGACTTATATGCTTACTATCAATTCTAGCTAAACCCCTCGAAAGACACATACACGCACGCGTATCTCTGTTCATGGAGGGAAAACAAACTATTTCACCCACTCCAATCTAGATTCTGATGTAATCACTCCTGCCACACAGCATTATCAGGAATGTGTGTCTGATGGCTTTCAAATATGAACCAATCACAAATGACAGGGGTAGTCTTTCTTGAATTCAAAAAGGCGTTTGAGCTTGTTGATCATTCCATTCTTTCAAAGAAACCATCTATCTACTTGAACCATTCCTCGACAGTCTCATTCTTCCAGTCACACTTGAACAATAGAACTCAGTACGTGGTGCTTAATGTGTCAGACATGGAGTCCCACAAGACTCAGTACTAGGCCCCCTTCTATTCTGCATCTTCATTAATGACTTACCATTGTCAATATCAGACGAAAAAGTCTTGAAAGATTTACTTGCTGGTGACTCGTCACTCCAAACAAAGGGTCATGATCTACAGACAATAGAAACATCTCTCCAGGAAGGTCAGAATGACGTGTCAGACTGGTGTCATTCAAACTCAATGGTCATTCACCCATCCAAAACCAAATCTATGATTATACGAGCCGCTAAAAGCACCAGTTGACCCCTCTTTGGCCAAACTTCAGTTGAATGGCTCTTCTATCGAACAGGTAGATGAGCATCGTGTTTAGAAGTAACCCAAAGAATTGAAATGACAATTTCATCTCAGTACTGCATGCAAGGTAATCTAAAATAATTAATTAATTAATTAAAAAAACCTTTTTCTGTTATCTCAATTAAATCGTTACGTCCACAGTACTGTGCCTAAACTTTTCTTCAACGCTCACATCATGTCACTTATCAATTACGCTTCAACAGTGTGGGACGGGAGTAGTGATGTCCACAAAAAGGCTGAATTCTCTCCATAGACGTGCAGCAAAGCTACTCCATCCAGCCTTATCTCTAATAACAGACGAAAAAACTAAAAGCGCTGAACATACGTCCTCTGAGTAAGCACCTGGAATTCAACAAGGCATCATTCATGTTTACAATCTCGACAGATACTATGCCATGTTATACCAATACACTTTTTACCAGATTCTGGCTCGAATAAATTCCTTCTCCCTTATCTACGCGTTGATCAATGCAAAAGGAGCCTAGCTTACTCTAGACCATATATCTGGAACTCGCTTCCACCAAGTCTACAAAATACGAATACGTTAAAACTTTTCAAGAAACATTTACATAGGCCTAAACATTTTATGCCTCAATAATTTGATTATTCGATTAAAATCATTATCGCCTATTTATAAAGTGTTCTGTAAACCATACTTCAAATACACCGTCTCTCCATTAAATCGCTCATCCTCACTCCCACTCTGTCTACCATCCCTCTTCTCCTCCCCCTACCTACTATTCTCCCTCCCCCCCCCCCCCCCTCCCTCCCGACCTCTCTCTGTCTCTCTGTGCTTTTGTTTGTTTGCTTGTTTGTTTCTTTCCTTCTGTTTGACTACCCCACACGTCATTATTACGAATCTGAATAGTCTGCTTGTCATTGTAGAATTAGATATAGTGTTACTATATTGAATTGTCAGTATGAATGATATGTGTTGAAATAATGTATGCATGACAAGGACAGATTATAAGACTAGGCTTTGGCCTAAAGTCTTCATCCTTGCGTATTAAAGATCATTCAATCAATCTCTCTCTCTCTCTGTCCCTGTCCCTCTCTCTCTCTCTCTCTCTCTCTCTCTCCTGGAGCTACAATTATGATCTTGTTCCCCCCTTGACACAAAGACTGTACAGGTCAATGTCAATAAAAGTATGTCTGAAGCGTCTCTCTCTCTCTCTCTCTCTCTCTCTCTCTCTCTCTCTCTCTCTCTCTCTCTCTCTCTCTCTCTCTCTCTCTCTATCTCTCTCTCTCATTGGTGTATGTGTATTATTATGTTTGCGAGTATTTATGTGCCTGTGTCAACATGGGGGACACACTAATTGTCGCAGACGGTCAGAGATTACCCTCCTATATAGGCAAGTTGATGTGCTGCTCATCGATAGCTGATGCTGCACTTGCTTTTATCACATCCAGTCACGATATAGTCATTCTGTTCCTGGTAATGAGTGGTGCTATGGACAGCTGCAAGAATTTCAGCATTACACTCACCAGACTGACGTGGCTGGATTCGAACCGAAGACCACCCGCAGACCGGGTCTTGCCTCTGTGATATTGTGCTTAGCCTGGTTGGTGGTCATGCCGCATTGCCTAGTGCACTTAGCGTCGATCGCGGATGCTGAATGGCCAAAATCATGGAAGTTGAGTGTGCTTCAGTGGAGGATGGCGGGGAACAGAAACTTACGGATAACATGCGCTGCTAATAACCTTAATGATGAAACGTTAGATAGACAGTGACAATGTCCAGATTAACATGACAGTATTACCGATGTGGGCATCGAAGGATATAAAATCATCAGAAGCAAGACATGACGCACCTCATATCAATTAGCATCTACGATATAATTCCAATAGTGGTAGGCTAGTAAACTAAACCAGCTGTAATGTAATAGCCACTGTTGAAAGCATTCTGTATGATTCATTCCCCCCAACTTACCATTTTCATGAAAGATGGTTCAGAAATCCAAAACCAGATACTGAAATTCAAGAGCAGAGGGAACTTGACAATGGACACAATAATTACTAGCAACGACCAAAAAAAGAAGAAAAAAAGTGGGCCTATGGTCACAATCTGGGTGACAATATCACAATCTGGGTTACAATGTGTACTGTCTGGGGACAGTGTGTGTGGACAAAATGATAACTATGATAATTGTAATGTTATTGTTGAATACTGTAGTTTGAAGCCCACTGAAGATCCCGCCCCAACCCTCTCTCTTCCGAACAACTTACAATAACTCAATGCTGATGTGAAAGCGCGCGCGCGCGCGCGCGTACATGTCTTTTTACCGATCGCAGGACAATATTTGTTTGGCATAGTGGAAGATGGCTGAACAGCCAATGAAGTCCATCACAATCGGAAAGTAGTTGAATCAGTACATAGATCGTACCCATTGAATCGTGTGTGGGTTTGTTTGCTTGTTTTTAGTTTTTAGTTGTTGCTTTTTGTCTGTGTGTAATTTCTTTTTCTCATTTCCCTTTCGCCTTTCATAAACAGCCAAATTATATTAATAACGGATTACATGACTCGCTGAATTCTGTAAGCTATCTTGCGATTGGTGGGGAGAGCTGCAGAAGAAAACAGGTGAAAGTTCAGGACAGGGAAATGGGGCACATTGACAGACTAGAAAAAAGAATGTAAATAGTTTTAATGTAAATAGTTTTAAAGTGAATTCAAAGGATCAAACTTG
>CM031598.1:78382195-78447195 GCA_018398815.1 Conus ventricosus
ATAGGCTGTGCCAGTCTTGAATAAAAGTTACTCTGTGTGTTAGGTTTTCTTATGGGAGCAAACGTTACCCTACTTGTTTACTGCCCTTTGCTGTACGGTCCCTGCCTAAACTAAAGTCAAGTTCAAGTTCAAGGAAACAGGGTAGGAAAGAGCGAGGTCGGGGGTAATTTTTACGAAGTTCCGCTTCCGTTCTTCCGACGGCATTTTCCGGTAAATTTGAACACAGCACTTCCCTGTCAAAGAAGGAGCCATCACAACTTCATCGTTTTAGGTTGCTATATAATCCTAACCGGTCCAGAATTTGTTTCAAAATGAAATATTCTGAATATAATCGGATAAGGGAAATAATCTGCAAATGCAGATCAAAAAAACAACTCGAGAAACTCGCAGAGAGCCATGATTTCAAGTAAGTTCTTGTTTTTATTTTCTATGAGACAAATTACACATTAAATTTTCTTATCTTCTTTCAGGAATGCAAAACGAATCTATTTGTTTCAGATTCTCTAGTTTTTCTACGAAGATGGGCTCATAACACTTTGTGAATATTGTGAACAAAGCCTCGAGATATTGAAAAAAAAACCCACAAAGCCCGAGATATCAAATAGTCCTACTGACTTGCACAAATCAATCAATATATTTATATATAAACATGCATCTTAGTACTAATTCACATCAGTTTCGGTCAGAGACCTCTACTGTATGTATGCATGTGTGTGCATACATGTATGTGCATTGTGCATGCAAGGGTGTGTGCATGTACGTGTGTGTTCGTGTGCATATATATGCGCTTGTGTGCGTGTGTGTGTATGCGCACATCTGTGTGCATTTGTACATAATAACCTTACAAATATCACAATTATTCATATTATTAACATTAATGATCCAATATAATGACAATAAAAACATATCGCCCAAAAATTCATTTTTTAACTAAGAAAACTTATTACAGAACATTATATAAAAGACGCTCACTAAGATCCTTGATTAACACATTGTATATCAACACTAAAACAAATCACGTTGCAGTCACAATTAACACATCGTATAACAACACTAATAGTTATTTAAGAATAAATCACGTTTGTAAGAAATATAGGAAATTTCACAAAAAGTCTCTCATTCCTAAATCTTCTACAAACTACTTCACGCCTTGACACTCACACACACACACACACACACACACACACACACACACACACACAACACACACACACACACATTTCACAAAAAGTGTCTCTCATTCTTAAATCCTCTACAAACTACTTTGCGCCTTTACACTTACACAACACACACACACACACACACACACACACACACACACACACACATTTTCGTTTGAACTTTCAATGGTTTTAGTTTCATCAAGGTGTCACATGCCAATGAAGACATTTGGGCCTTAAGGGCTAAATGTCTTGATTGATGGTTTCAACATCAAAATGTCTGAACAAGTGTCATTTGACTATAACTAGTATAAGATTCCGAATCTCTCAGGACCATTTGTATGAATTGTACATGTCTGTTGGTGAATGTGCACTAAAGTGACATGAGATTGTAATGTAGATCATCTGCATTTGTAGTGTGTCACCTGTGTGTGTGTGTGTGTGTGTGTGTGTGTGTGTGTGTGTGTGTGTGTGTGTGTGTAGAACACGAACAGTATCATATGTATGTTGTTTTTTTTTGTCTTTTTTTTTTTGGGAGGGGGTTAATCCACCTTTCATCCCATAAATTGGTGTGTGATTTTTTTTTTTCAACTAGATCAAAATAGAAATACCACTATCAAGAGGAGGAGAGAAAAAGAAAGGGAAAAAAAAAAGGAAAGGAAAGGAAAAGAAGGACATGAAAGGTGTAAAGTTTTACATCAAACACAAACAAATCTTAGAACAATATTAGAAAGAATAATTTTTTTTTCAAAATAGATGTTGTCCCCCCACCCCTTATTCTCTTGTCAAAATGTGTTAAGGTAATGTGTCTGTGAAAGAGGTCAACTGTCGTTGAAAACAGCAACAGTTTTAACCTCAGTTTATTTGACTTCACTAACCAGAGAAATGAAACCTGCGGGCAGAAGGCTCATTATGTACATCCTTTACTGTACTGACAGGAAAAGGGAATTTGATGGTCGTAGAGAAATTGATGAAGCCAAAAATACCCATGGCCGATTGGGATTGAATGCAGATCATTCCTACACCATGTTGAGTGCGGTTTCATTTCAGTATGATAATTTTGGTTTGGACACTTTTAGGCAGTCCAATTGAAATTTATAAACCTGCTTTTAAGAATTTTTTTTTGGGTGGAGGTGGAGGGGTGGGGATTCACTGTGTTGGCATTTAAAGTCATTCATTGTTTTACATTATACTGTCAGTGTGTGCGGATTTTTCAGTCCTGCATCATTTCTGAATTCTAGATATATAATACAGTCATTTATGTCATGCATCAACTGTCCTGGATATTGCTTTTCAGATTCCCACTGAAAACATTGGTGAGCATTTGCACACTGGAACTGCAGGTAAGGGATCGTATTGTTTTCACTGTATCAATTGATTTTCTCAGATAGACTTTAAAGTCTAATCTACACAATCGTTTGATTGTGACCTGTCTTGTTGTAGTCTCCAGTGGGTGGGGAGAGCATGAGTGACTCAAGCGTGTGATCTATATCTAGACAAAAGTATATTGTTTCAAGGCTGTGTCTAGTCTGTTCTTTGTGTACATTCACAGCTTTGCTGTCCAGTGCATACAGCCCTGATGTGGCCCTCTGCGGTCGGCTGGGCTATAGTATAAGCAACATTATCTTGTCCAGTGCATTTCACTAGGTGTCAACAACTCTTTCAGCTCTCTGTTTTAGGTTTGCTTTCCAGTGAGTTCTTTAATTTTTCCCCCCTTGTGGCACAAAGATTGTTTATTTTCAAATGGGTTTTGACTTTTTACTGTCACAGAAACCATGCATAAATCTGTAAACTTCAATAGACTCAAATATATATCTGTAACATATATAATTTGTGCTCAAGAAAGTCTGTAGAAACCATCTGTGGTGTTCATTTTGTCCTTTTTCACATTTTTCTTAATATTAAAAAGGACTTTATTTGAAGGAGGTGTGTGTGAAAATTGCTTAACTTCTTTATTTTCATGCCGTTTTCTCAAATGATTTTCAGAAATGAATTCTGTGTGCAATTATATTTTATCTATAAGTCAAAACAGCACGTATTATTTGCTATTTCTATTAGAATAATTCAAAAGCAATGAAACACGAAGCCGGATGGCCACCATATGGAAAAAAATTATTGAAAAAAAAAGCAGTTAGATATATAATATAAAGATCCTTTTGTAATTGCATTACTATAGCTCAGCAAAACAATATATAAAAATCCTTTTGTAACTGCATTAGCTCAGCAAAACAAGAAAAGTCATGTTTCAAGTGCCTAACATGTTTGCTATGATACAAATACAGTTCTTGTCATGAAGCTTTTTTTTGTTTGCCTTTTTCATCATTTTGCCCCCATTTGTAGTTCCCAAATCACACAAGAGCTTTGAAATCGCCCAACTATGCTTTTCCATATTTTATTTAACATGAACAATTTTTTTAAAAACGAAGAAGTTTTAAAAGAATAATGGTTTAATTTTCATGCCACCTCTTGCCTTGAAATATAGTAAACGCCCCTTGAAAACTCCTTGAATTTTGTTCTTGGGAGTCTGTAGGAACCCTGTATATATGCAAAGCAGCTTCATGATTTTGAGCTGATCTTCATAATCCAGATGTCCATAACCTTGTGTACATCTTGCTGCCCTCTTCAGTACCCTCTCGGTCAGCCTTGTCTTCTCAAAACAGGCTCCAAAACAAACTCGAGGTGCAGGCTGATGAAAAGACATGTTTAAGCATCCAAGAATTCATAATACTAGTAATACAGGGTCTTACAGGTCTTAAAAAGTCTGGACATTTGAAGTCCATTGTCCAGGCCCTGAGAAAGTCTGGAAAATTGCACTATGGCCTGGAATAGCCTGGAAATTGAAGAATCAAGCACAATTGCTTGATATCATGCATGTCTGCTTTAATTTTCAGCATCATTTAGCGTTTATAATGGGGGGGGGGGGGGGAATATTCTGTGCCCTCAAACGTGATATTTCATCTCTTGTGCGTTTGTGTTTATAGCATCACCTTAAAACATTGCATTATGAACAAAGTGTTGAAAGTGGTATTGAAAATGCAGGTCTTGGCCTGAAAAAAGTCTGGAATTTTGAGTTCCATTTCCTGTATGAACCCTGTAATAGCTACAAATCAAGCCCAGTATCTTTTGGGTTTTGTTGACTTGAATTTCAACATGCCTCCAGAGAGAATTCCATTTCACATTTTCAGTATTAACTTACACACCTAGGTCCATCGCCACACAAAAATTTTGTAGTTTCTCTCAAGTCTTTGCCAAGTTTTTGTGGTGTACTCAAACCAACTCTTATTTTTGCTTCCAAGCAGCAGTGCCATACATTCTTTTTTTTTCCCCATAAATCTAAATTGACTTTTATCAGCCTAATCAACCAGGTTGTCCAAATCATGCATGGCATCTCTTTGCAGTACTAACTGTACTTCGTATCTTTTTGTTATCAGCACGCATCAGATACTGACCACATCATGAAAGTCTTCGTAGAAATGAGCAAATCTGGGCCTAAGACACTGCCATGGGTATCCTAGTCACATCGTCTCACCATGTGGAAAAAATCCATTTTATTTTGACTCTCTGAGAGGGCTCGTAAGTCTCTAATCCCCTTTATCTCCTTAGTGTACCTGCAGCCTTACTCCAGCCACTACAACGTGTTCAAAATTCAGCCACAAGCCATATCTTCAAGGTGCTGAAGCAGCATCCTACTTATTAATGAGAGTGTATTCCAGTCTTTATACATGTATGTTTTTTACTAATTATGGGTTTGGGGTCTCTACGTTTTTATGGATTACATGGCAGTTGCTTAGGGAAAGGTGTCGTCAGTTAATAATGATAATAGTAAAGTGTGTTTGTGTGTGCTTGCATGTACACACATATGTGCTCATGGATTACTCAGCAGTTTCAGTGAAAGCTTTGTATGTGTATACATGTGCATGCGCTTGTTTGTGTCTGTGTCTGCTGTGGGTTGGAGGTCTGTTCTTTTCTTCTTTTTGCCCTTAATTTTTATGGATTGTTTAGGTGGCTGCTAAGGGAAAGAAGGTGTAGACTGTTTTACACACACACACACACACAGGCACGCACGCACGCACATACGCACGCACGCACGCACACACACACACACACACGCACGCACGCACGCACGCACGCACGCACGCACACACACACACACACACACACACACACACACCACACATACACATTCATTATAGATATGTATGCTATATTATGTGTTTATGTGCCTGTATGTATGCATGTGTGTGCATGGATTACTTGGCAGTTGGTTCAGATAAGAAGGTGAAGACTGTGTGTGTGTGTGTGTGTGTGTGTGTGTGTGTGTGCGTGTGTGTGTGCATGGGCATGCATGGACGTGTTTGCATGTGTGTGTGTGCACATGCCACGCGTTTGTGTGTGTGTGCTCACTGTGCAACGTCTGTTTCAGGCCATGTGGAAAGAGGCATTTCCTCATCACAATACAGATAAACTAAAGAACCACTACCGTGAACAGTAAGTAAAAGTGACATAAATAAGATCTTGATACAGCTTATCCTTTTACTTGATTTTACTAAAATCAAGTAAAATGATAAGCTGTGTCAAGATCTCAAAAAAGATAGATAAAATTTAGCCACTTGATATTGTCATATTGGTAGCTGTATCCCAAATAAGTACAATTATTTATCATCTGCTCTTGACCAGGCAATAATTAAAATGCGACGAATGTTCTTGTGTGTGGATATGCATGTTATGTGGACAGAACTTTAAGCAACCCACAGACATAGGTTGAATCAACAGTGCTGTGCCAGTATTGCGTAGTTAAATACCCACAGACATGGCAAGTCAGTATGAAAGACACTCTGCTGTCATTCTTGGCCCTTTACCATAATTTATTCAGGGGATGCTCTGTCTTTCGGTCACAATTGACGATTCAGATGAAGAAATTGCAGTCATTGCAAGGAATTGTGGTCATTGTGAATTATTACTGAATAAAACATCAGCAGCGGTCTGACATCAGCATCAGACAACAATGTATTAATTCAGAAATAGATTTTGAGACTCAAAAACATTGATATTTGATCTCTTTGACACGCATGTATTGTCATCGATCATCTGCATACTGGCGCAGTCCACTCTATCTCAGACACACAATGACACATGCATGCACGTACACATGCGTACACACGCATGCATGCAGGCATACAAACACAAGCATACACTCATGTGTACGTCGTGCACACATTCGACCAAATCGATTTAATGGCATTCCTCCACTCGTTTACTGATTTAGTTTTTGCAGCTGGTCATGTTTCAGCTTGGCTCACATGTGTGCACTTCATTGTGTAACAAACAATGAGCTCTTAAAGTATTGAACTTTTACATGCTCTGTGTGATTGAATGTAGAATTGAATCAGAGCCAGCCAAAATGGTTGTTATTTTAGAAGGGAAATAAGACTATCCATATAGATGATCTATCCCTGATCCTGGGAAGCGGTGCTGATTGCATGTTTGCAAGTAATACAGACAGGGAAAGTTGACCAGAGTGGATCACCGCTCTAATTTGGTAAGACTGCTGGGGACAGGTTTGATACATATTGACCAGACTGGCTCAAAAGATGGATCACCGCTCTAATTTGGTAAGACTGCTGGGGACAGGTTTGATACATATTGACCAGACTGGCTCAAAAGTTGCTATGTACGCAGGTGCTGTGACACTGGCCAGTGCTGGTGCATGACTGTATATAATGCACTTTTCTTTGAGAAATTTGTCCACCTGGGCAGTGTAGTCAGCACAGATGGTGGAGCTGACCGAGACATCAGAAGCTGCATCAATGAGGCTGATCATGTTTTCAACACCCCCCATTAGCCGGCATTGGCTTCCACAGCCATGTCTTCGTAACCAGAACAGAATTTTCAACACAAGTATGAAGTGTTCTGTTACATGGTTCAGAGATATGGTGAACAACAAAGTCAAACATCCATAATCTTCAGGCGTTCATCTGCAAGTGCCTCAAGAAAGTCATCCTCAGAATAGTTGGCCAAAATTCATTTATGACGAATTTTACCTGTAAGGGAGAACCAGTCAAAATCCCATGGGAGGAAAATGGGATTAGTTATACAGTACAAAAGCTTCAACATTACAAGGCAGGCACTCAGTGGGAACCCACTTTAGATGAGGGAAAAGGATTACCTTAACAGATAAGGCGTAAGTGCATAGATTCCGGAATGAAGGCAGTCGGAATTTACATTGACCTAACTGAAGAGGTCAGTCCAGAACTGATCCCCTGGAGGAGTCCCCTCAGCACAAACAATGCTCCTCAATAAATTTAACAGCAAACTCAAGTCGGTCATTGGCCTGCAGAAACTGAAGGGAGAAACTTTGTTGTGCAGACTACACACTGTTCACATTTCCTTGTAAACGTATTCTGAGGTTTGATCATTTGAAGAAACCCCATGGTGTATGCCATGGGATGAGCCACTCAGTATAAAGCATCTTCTGATTGAGGCTGGAACTGAAATGACAGGGCTGTACAAGTGATTTCCTGCAGAGACTATGCAACTCTTCCTAAATGTTCCACCTGATATGATCTTTAGGGATTTTCTTCTTTTTTTCTTTCATTAAGAAAATTAATATTTTCATTTCATCTGACTGGCATGTGGACTGTGATAGAAATGAATTGATTTTAAGCGGCTTTTTAGTTTAAAGTATTGTCTTTGTTTGAATGTTAACAATAGAAAAGGTAGATTATAGTTGACACGGTTTTTAACATGCTTTCATCCCTGACATGACTACCTTGGTTGCTGGCTAGAAACAGCTTCTCTCAGACTTGCCTCATGCTAATGTGTGGCTACCAATCTATAGGCTTTTTCTGTTCACCGTTCTAAGGCCTGATGTTGAAACTACAATTGAAAAAAACTGCTTTTTTTTTTTTTTGCTTGTTTATAAATTCAGACTTTTAAAGTACATTTTATAAAAAAAAATATATTTCTTAACTAAGCTCTTTGTGTGCTTTGCAGATTGATTTAAAGTCTCTTATTTTTGCAGGTTCTTCGAAAGAATGAAAAAGCAAGAATCATTTGTAATCCTTTAAAATGGCAAAAGAGGTATGACATATGTGTGTGCATGTGTGTGTGTGTCTCCAATGACATCTGTGTGTGCATGTGTGTGTGTCTCCAAGCATGTGCATTCTCACATACATGTTAGTATGATGTAAGAAATGTCTGTTGCTCTTTAATGCAAAGTGTATATCATATATTCCTGTGCCTCTTTGTTTATTGTTTGTGAGCAATTATGACCATTACTGAATCTCAAGCAACAAAAACTTGATAGCAACAAGGGAGGGGACATACTTACTTCACGCTGCCATGTATATACATACATGAGAATTTACATGGCAAAATTTACCAAAAGATTATTCTTGGTTACAGATGAAAAAAAATAGGCTTTCCCTTCATTCAATGCTATGACTAGCATCACTGTTCATGACTTGTTTACTGTTGTTTGCTGCTTTTCTCCCTTCTTCACCCATCCCCATCTCTCAGCCTCCCCACTCCTTTGACTTCTCCCTTTCATCAATGCCCCTTTCCCCTCCCTTCCTCCCTTGAGCTTTGCCTTCTTTTCCCCACTTTTCTTCTCCCAAGGCATAGGCCCCCAAAGAGGGTCTCCAGACATCTCCTTCACGGGCCTTTCTGACCCCCATCCTGTTGGTGTCTGCTGTAAAATCACAGCCTCACATTCATCTTGATCAGCCTTTTTTTTTTCTCTTTAGATTATTTTAGGAATCTGCTACCTTTTGAGGTTTTTTTTGGGGGGGGAGGGGAGGGGGGGGGGGGTATGGTGGTGGTGGTTGCAGTGGTGGTGATGATGATTAGTTTAAGTAATTGTGATACTTCTCTCAGTTGAAGTCTTGAATTTAAAAAAAAAAAGGGGGGGGGGGCGGGTTCTTGTTAAAAACTGAGAGAACAGGCTGTGGAGCTAGACTCAGCTCATTTGTGGACACCCATGATACTGAGGAAAAATCTTTAGCACATAGGAAAAGATCAGTTAGTAAAGTATAGTCTCTTTGTAACTTTTGTCATAAATTTCTGTTGTCTGTCGCTAATTTAAATATTAATTAAGCAAAATCTCAAAAATGTAAGCACTGTTAATGGGGCTAAACCGCTGACAAAGCCCACTGTGTTGCAGTTAAGTCTCTCTATTCATGTATGATTGATGTAAATGAATTGTCTAGATGACAGAAGTGTGCCCGTACACTCCCAGTTTTAGTTCGTCGAGAAATTCTTGTGACGCATGAGATAAGTACTGAGGCATCTTCTCTTTGGATTAACCCCCAGTTTAAGACTTGTTGCAGTTCAGACTAAACTGAAATGAATTTGTGAAAGTCTGTTCATGAGATGTTTTTACGCTACATCAGAATCTTTCGATAAAGATCATAGAAAGTCTTTGGAACTTTTTAAATTTCCAGTAAATGCAATAACTGGCCAGGGCCATTATACTGCCACTGTAAAAAGTGTAAATACAGTTCTAAAGAAATCAAACTGCCAGTACCTGTCACTGTTCGGGTGTGACCGAGACCAGTTGGTATGGAAGGCTTTTTTTGTTTATCTTCTTACCCAAGCGTTTGATATTGCTACAATGCAGACATGAGACTGTTCAGTTTTTAGCTTTTGAAAAGTCTCCTGCTGAGAGAATGGGGAGGTGGGTGGTATGTAATATTAAAACCATCAGGTTTCAAGGTAAAGAAATGGCTGATACACTATCAGCATTGTCAGCAATGCCTCAATGGCAAGTGCGCATGCATGTGTGTGTGGTATGTATGTGTTCCATAAAAAGTGCAGCACAGTTTTCTGTCTTTGTATTATATTGATTTGTCATGATTTTTTCCTCTTTTCTGTTTTTGGGTGTGTTTTTTTCCTGTTTTTGTTTGTTTTGTTTTGATTTTTTGTTTGCCTCATGTGACCATATTGGCATCTTTGGTTTGGGTATTTGGCATTTAAATTTCACCTCATTCAACTTGTTCAACTTCCTGTTAAAACCAAAAATTAAAGAAGAGGCTTTTCACTGCTGTTTTATTACTGTGTCATTATGTACTAAGACTGGCATGCTCTCTGAGTTACTTTTATTTCTTTGTGTCAAGGTGGAGAAGAAAGAGGAGGGGGGGGGGGGGTGGAGAATGGGAGCAGGTTAGAATTCTTGTCACTACCAGTTGTCTTCTTCACTTCGCAGCATGATACCTGACATTGTCCTAAACAGGAGGCAGTCATTTTTGCAAAGTTCATTATTTTAGTCCAGACACAAATGTTTATAAATGGTAAGTACTACAAAGAGGGGTCTATGCAGTCTTTTATTATCATTATAGTTATTGTTATTATTATTATAAGATGAGTCTCTGCAGTCTTTTATCATTATTATAGTTGTTATTATGTTATAAGAGGAGTTTCTGCAGTCTTTCTAGAGAAGTTTCTCTCTATCATGTCAGTCTGGTGTTTTGGTACTCTGTTTCAGCTGGACTTGTCCCCGTGTATGCTGGTCAGATTCATTCTGGATGTTCACATGATGCAGACTGAACCTGAAAAATATGCAGGTCAAAACATCAGTGTACCATTTTCTGTAACATGTTGTGATCAGAACATTAAGTTTGTCTTTTTCATGTGTATTCGGAAACAAATGTGGAAATATCCCTGCACATTCTGTATAGAACAAAATTTGCCTTTTAACAACCACATCTCTGTCCTCTCTCTCTCTCTCTCTCTCTCTCTCTCTCTCTCTCTCTCTCTCTCTCTCTCTCTCTTCTCTGTCTTTTTCTGGCATGATAATCATATTAAAATGGGCATAATTATATGCACTCTCATGCTGCCTGTATACCTAAATACATCCTTCACTGGTGTTACTGTTTTATTTTGTTCATGCCTGACTTATCAAGGCTGGAACATAACGAGAGAAAACAGTGTTGCTGATAGTGGATCTGCTGTTGTCTATGTGCGCTGGTAATTTTAATTACTTTCCCCATGTGCTTTTTTATGTGTTCCAAATCATACCTAAATAGAAAGAAATTTCGTCAACCAGACAGTGCAGTGGTTGTAATTCTGCACAACTATTTGTGTAAAATGCACATATATCAGATTTAATACAGAGTTCAGAAATGCAAATCTCAGTGATAGAATTTAAAACACATATGAAATTGACCAATTATTTTGCAAATTGTTGAGAAATCATCAGGAAGGTTTGGAAATCTGGTAATGTGTTGATTTCTGATCTGAGGTAGATGGCTAAGAACTTCAGATCTCTGCAGTGACTGTTTCAGTTGTTTCCTTGTCATTTTCCATGCTGAGGGAATAACCTGTCACTGTTCACTCGCATAAAGGACACAAAAATGGAGATGGCTCGGAAAAAGAAAATAAAAAGGTATTAAAAAGATTTTGTGTCTGCAACCACTCACACACAGGCAGAAAATGAAATTGTTTGCATGTTATGGTGTGGAGGTGGACAGAACATTGTGGCCCAAGATTGTGGAATGTCTGACACCATTTTAGTGAAAAGTTTGGACTTTTTTTTTTCTTTTCTTTTTTTTTTTTGCGCTCATAGATCCTCCCAAAGGGCCTTTTAAGTTTACTTTTTGCTTAGGACAAGGGTGCTTCTTTTTCTCTCCCTTGACAAGGGAGAATTTCGTCTGAAATCATCTGCAAATTGTACTCCGTGGCTACCTGTCTTCAGCATTTGGTTCCGTCATTGTACTCTTTGGCAACTCGCTTGATATCCTGTAAGCCCTCTGCGTTGGATACGTTGAATGTGTTACTTTCAAACGTCACAACTTGTGCAAGAATTGGTCTGGTCCTATGTAACCTACTATTCAGACTTTCGGTATCCATGTGAACCTTCAGTATCATCTTCCAGTTTTGGCTATAGACTCAACCATGACTCTCAGCTCCTCTATGTGAAGACAGACCAATGTCTCCTCCTCCCCCTCCCCTCCCTCCCACCTGCTCTGCACTCTCGACCTGCCAGTGCCTAAAAGTGACGAAGAGTGGCTGGGCCAGGTGTTTTTGTCTGGGATATGCGTCAGCTTTTTTCCGTTGACGAGGCTCGGTAAGACCTGAACTAACTAGGGAGGGACAGACAGACTTACAGACCTACAATACCTAACGCCCCAACTCAAATAAGCAGTCCAGAACAGATGAACAGTTCACACATGTATAATTTCATTCAAACCACGACACCGGGGTCCATAACACTGAATATTCCACTTACTACCCACACAATCACTTTCTCTCAAACTCAAACATTCAACCACTTAACACAATTCGCACACAGATTTCTAGTTCCCCCCCCCCCCCCCCCCCCCCCCCCTGCACAACCAAACTAACACAGGTCATGAAATTAATTGACTAACCTTAATTCGGGTCAAATCCCAATGTGCCCAGCCTGGTGCGATGCATCGCTACCATGCAATACAACTCACACGACCGATAACACCTTGGCTATTGGCCCAACAGGACACTGTGAATCCGAGACTTACTCAACAAATTCACTTACCGGCTCATACACAAGCCAGCAACCAGGGAATGAACTCCGACACAATGACAGACCAAACACCAATATAGAATGCCCAGAACTACAATTTTGTTACACAGTGACAGACCAATCACTGATATACAATGCCCAAAACTACAACAATTCTGCAATGTTCACACACTTTCAAGATGTATTAAACCGGGTCACATTCCAACAACTGGGCACTTAAAGCACGCATGACCAGTTAATAATCCAATAACTGGGTTGCTATGAAATACTCGCACAGAATGGCCCAACCAAGTTGTCCAACATGTAAAAAATGTTGATATAAATGTTTTTTGCCACCACACAAAAGACAATTGTCTTGAAAACCTGTGCAGCCTGCGACACACAAGTAATGACTATTAGCCACAACTAAACCAGCTATGCAATGATATTAACTAAATAAATTTAAAGTCACTAGGATTTCTGCTAGTGTCTTTCACACACTGGGTAGTCCGCTCCACGACTGATGAACGATGGCTCACTTCCTTGATCCTGGAAATAATGTCCAAAGCTGTTACCTCAAAACAGCCCCTGTTTGTCGTCAACATTCACATGTACCACTCGGACTGTCACAGCAACAGGAAGAGTACGCCCACGCTCGTCACTCCTCGCACAGGGATCCTGTCACCAGCTAAGGCAGGATTAAAGGGAGATATCTGTGGACACATACAGGCGCATTCCCACTAAGAATCTATCATGAATCCCATAGTGCCTACACATACTAGTTCATAGTCATCATGAGCACCACCCGTGGGAGTCGAAGTCACTACTGTGAATATTCTGTCTCTTAACTAACTAACCTACTCCAATCACAAGATGCACCAATGGTAACCTTATCCAAATGAAAACCAGCGTTTGCACTTAGCTTTAGTCTAATTATTATCCATTTGTATAAAAGGAAAGAGATTTCCAGACAAACTATACACAGCTTACTTTACAAACCATCAGTGCCACACAGTAGTACACAATCAAAGTCAAACTTCAGTCCGACTTAATCACACAGCCCGGTCCGACTCGATAGCCACTATTAAGTACTTTCCTTAGATAGCAGAACAACCTTAAAAAAAACATGCATGGCTTCCACACAATTCCAATGTTAGGAACAAGGTCCAAACATATGTAACTTGGAAAACAAGAGATAAAAGATACAGATACTTGTTGCCCAAAATAAATCTGTCGGTCACGGTCACTGCCACTGCTGTAAACATCACTTACAACTTACAGCCTATGTCCGAACCATGGGGCAACCACACACACACCACATCACTACCCAAAACACTTCCGGGCTGTCAATCTCGTGTTAAAGTTGACCTTTAGCTGAAATATCCAGCTGGCTTACTCCAACTGACTGAGCAATGCACATAAGGTTGACAAACACATCATCAAAGGTTGACAAACATATCATCATATACAACTAAAACCACAATTTCAAACAATGGGCTGTCTCCCCTGATTAACTTCCAGACAGGTGTCAACAGTACTAGCAACCACACAAATACATATATAATTCCTGGCCTGGCATTAAGGCCTGCTAATAAGACTAACTGATCATACTGACACCGACAGGTTCCAGTGGCTGAAATTACTGAAAGATCACACGAATGAATGTACTCACACACATGCACAAAACACCCTACATTGATCTTACATGCCCAAAATCATATCATCCTATATAACTACTCAATGCAACCATTACAACTGTTTAATTACAAAACCCATAGCCCTTCCTGGCACTAACGCAGCCCCTTGCCTGGCACCTCAGACAGCTTCCGGCCTCCAGCTGCCCAAATCGACCAATAAAGATAAGGATTTCCTTCTGAGCTCGCCCGTATCCTGGCTCAATCCAGCCACAACCAGGTTCAGATCATAGGATTTACTAAAATGTCTACACTGAATTATACCAAACGTACCTTGAACCAACACGTGTCCGGCCCAACTTCGAGATGGGTTGTCCAGCGCCACTAGGCCATCCCCAGACCAGCACGTCTACAGCACCCAACCACAGCACACCAAGTCTTCACCCCACCAAGGTTTCAGGTACACAGGTTCAACAAGAACGCAGCAACCAAGTCTTCATCCCACCAGGGTCTCGGGAAACATCGGTTACAGTTCAACAAGAATGCAGCAACCAAGTCTTCACCCACCAGGGTCTCGGGAACACCGGTTACATCATCATCATCATCATTCTCTTGCCCATGATGGGCGTAGAGGAGAGATGAGAGACACTCTCGAAGCCAGACACCGCCATCCGGCCCTGTCCTCTGCCTGTCGCATCAGCGTAGGGCCATCCATCCTGGTCCATTCTTTGATGTTGTCCATCCAGCATTTGGCTTGTCGTCCCCTTCGTCTGCCGCCTTCCAGCGTGCCCTGGGTGACTGTTTTGGGCAGTGAATTGTGGCGTATGACATGCCCGAACCACGACAGCTTCCTCTTCTTGACTGTTGCCAAGAGGGGTTCTTGGGGGCCTGCAAGTGATGTTATTTGGCTCCTCACAACGTCGTTTGTCTTCCGGTCTTGCCAAGAGATCCCGAGCAAGCGCCTGAAGCATTTAGTTTCAAACGTCTGGATTCTCTTGGTGGTCTCTGCTGTCATGGTCCAGCTTTCGCAGCCATACAGCAGGATGGACAGCACCAGGGACTTGTACAGCTTCATCTTTGTAGGAAAGCTGATCTCCCTGCTCTTCCAGATCTTGTTTAGCTTTGCCATTGCTGCTGTTGCGATCGCTAGTCTGGTCTTGATTTCTGTTGTAGAGCGACGTCTTTGGTGAGAGTGGCGCCAAGGTATTTGAAAGCGCCCACTTCTTCAAGCTGTTGTCCGTTCAACACCGGTTACAGTTCAACCAAATGCAGCAACCACGTCTTCACAATTACAGTAACGACAGTCCTTCTACTGTACCTCCAACAGCGAGAAGAATACAATTACACAGAAACACAGAATCGGTCCCCTCCAGACTCAAGGCAGCTCCACTAATCCTTAAGCCGAACCCTGAACACAAGGTTCCCAAAAGGATTCACCAGGACTTCCAACATAGAATCAACACACACAACGTCAGAGACTTCCACTCTGGAAAACAGCTGCAAAATAACACTGAGCGACAGTTCACCTAACCCCCAGCCTGCTTTACAGTAAACTTGGCTGTGATTGGATAATTCAACGTAAGGTTAACTATGATTGGGCAACTCACAGTGAGGATGATGCATGACCCAATTTCCCCACTTCCACGAAAAAAACACTAAAAAGTTCAAGATACTTCCCTACCTCTCCCAAGCTGTGCTGTCACACAGATATCCACTGACGCACACACACGCATGCGACTGAGCGGAAATGTTCGCCGGGTCACCCTAGCACATATAGAGGAAATACTGACTCTGATGCGAACCACGCAAGATACACTGACATGGAACATGATCAGTCCGCACATGCACAAGTTCAAACATGAGTCACCTCCACTAGATCTATCTGTAACATACATGTACGGGCTCAAGTAGCAATGTCAGTGAACCCTGACATTGGAGGTGTCCTTCCGGGAGGAGCTTCAACAGGGGTCCTGCTGCAGAAGGGCAAGCCTGGGTGGGTATGGCTAGGAAGCCTGGGCATCTTCTGACTGTGACCAATCTCTTTATGGCACAGGTATGTTCAGTGAGATTGTGGACGAACATGGCACAGGTGACGAGGTTGATGAGTTATGATGATGATTTCAGAAATTCCAGTACTTCAGTTCCAAATTCAGAGGTCTCCCTCACAAGAACTTCGTTTCAAGTGCCTGGTCTTTTGCCATGACACCTCCCCCCACCCTCCTTATTTTGTCCCTTCTTGTCCTCTTCCTCAGCTGTTCTTTTTTCGCATTTACCATTTCTGATGAAGTTTCTCACCCCTTTCGGGTTTGTGCTGCTTGAGTCAGGGTGATCCCATTTTGGCCTTTCAAAGGTATCCCCTCAGTTCAGACAGTTTACCTGATACACGACAAAAAAGCAGAAGAGCACACAAAACAAAGTGTGAAGTAACGCAGATTTAATGCACGACAAAAACAGGACAAGAAATTTTCGGCAATATGCCTTCCTCAGCGACAAAAAAATACAGACATAAACATGCACAATACTCCCCTTGTGAAGCCAAAGTGGTACCTGATACAGTTGTCTGTTGCAAGGATCACTCACTTGGCTTTTCTCGTGGATTGAGTATTTGAAGTGTAGGACAACAAATGGAAGGTCTTCTATAAATGGTGCAGTGAGGCAGAGATCTCTCCAGCAGTGGCTGAGATTTAAGATTTGCCCTACTTTCTGGAGAACCATTATGAGAAGGGAAGGAAACCAAGCGTTTTCTTGGGGCTCAGGTCAGTCATTGCTAAAACATTAAGGCTTATGGGAGAGATCTTTATTTCAGCCATGATCTGTTCCTGTCACACCTTATAATACACTGGTGTTTAGGAACTGATGGAACCAGTTTGTGCTGTAAGTGGAGTTTATGACTGGTCATGAAGTGTCTGGCTCTGATGACTTGACACACTCGCCGGATGATTTGTCAAGAACCTCACTCTAAAATCATACTTTTGGTTACCTTGGTTTCTGCCTGTAGAGTGAGTGTGATTCATGCCTTGTCAAGGACCCACAGCCGTGGAAGTGGCATGATGATGGCTTATTCACCGCCAAGAAAACGTAGACAAATGAATCACAAGATAAAACATGACTCGTTTCGACCTCTTAGGTCTTCTTCAGGCAAGATACAAAACACTCAGGACAACAAAAATGAACAAGCAATCACTTATCTTCATTCACTTCAGCGCAAGATGGGCGTTGAATGAAAATGAGGCTGTCAAGAAGGAGACAATGTGTTAGTCGAGGTAGTAATGATGATAGTTATATTGCTGATAGGAATTATAATGATGGTAATGATGATGATCAAATTTTTTTTTTTAATAAATAAAGACAGGATCACTACCACTTTTGGTAATAATATGGCAATAGCAGTTGTTGTATGGGAGAAAGGAGAGTGGGTTAAAGGATTCTTAAACAACATGGTTGACGTGGCAAGGGTCTTGGTGGTGATGGCGATGATGATGTTAATGGTAGTGATGGTAATATTAACCCGTTGACTGCCCTTGCATGAACAGCGTTCGAGGTGGTTTCTGGAAGGCTGTGTGCCACATATCGAACGCTGTTCGAGGTAATTTCATCATCAAAATTCAGCAATTTAAAGAAGGATGCAAGGAGAAAAAATGGTTTAAACGGTTGCAGTGACCCTAAAGGACGGTTTCTTTCCTTTCACGGGTCGTTGACTGACCGGCTCGCGTCCGCTCGGACGATATACTTCGGCAAGGTTCGGCCGAGTCATTTTCGGTTCAAGATGGCGAGTCGAGCAGGCAGTTCGTTCAGGCGCATGCCATTTTCAAACAATCTAATGCTCTGGAAGTGCTTCAAGAAGTTATCCGAGACAGTGAAAGCGATGACGAAGACTTCAGAGAAGTGGAATGAAGCAATTCGGAGGAGGAAGAAAGCGATCACAATCAACACCACCCTTTGCTATTGGAGATTGGTGTTGATGACAAAGCTGATCCCCAACTTCGAACCGACGGATACCAGCGAAAGTGGAGCCGAATCGGAGAATGACGAACCAATTCTGTCTACGTCGACTGCCCCCTTCCTCCTTTTGTGAGAGGTCGGGAGGGGATTCGAGGAAGGGGAGGGGGTTCAGGACAACAGCGAGGGTCCAGTGTGAGGGCGCGGGGCAGAGGGAGAGGGCGTGGCACTCGTCAGTCTGAACTTGTTTCAGAATGGACAGATGCCAGTGCTGATCGCCCAAATCCCAACATATCTTTCACGGGTGATCAGGGTATCAAGGTGAACATTGACAGTTTCAAGCCTGTGGATTTCATGGAGTTGTTTTTGTGGGCTGTATGTGTGTGGTGTTTGTGCATGGTGGGTGGGTGTGTGTGTGTGAGAGAGAGCGTGGGTATACATTGTGTTTGTGTAGTATTTGTGCATGGTGTGTGTGTGTGGTGCTTGTATGTGTGTGTGTTTACATGTGTGTGTGTGTGTTGCTTTTGAATATGGTCCTTGTGCACAGTGTGTGTGTGTACCCAACTGTGTGTCAGTCAACTATGACTAGTATTTATTGGTAGTAGTGTGGGATCCTGATCCTTCTGTCCATAGGTTCTGTGGTGTGGGGTATTCTCTGCAATGCCGGTGTTTTTTTCAGTTGTTAGTGTGCTTTCATCATCTGGTGTGGCCTTTTGTAGCTCAGTCCTATCTTTAGTAGTCTTTTTTTTTTTTTTGGTGTGGTTGGTTTTGCAATGTTTTATGTATTACCTTCTGTGGTGATGGCTTTTTATCAAACGCACTTAGTTCATGAGTGTACCAAACCACATTTGTGAAAGAAAACGGACAGAGTAATTGGACGTTACACTGAGTGTTCTTGTTATTTCATCTCTGCTAGACAAGACCAGTTCCCAAGAGGCTTGCAAGAACTGCAGACTGATGCTGTGGTTAATGTGTAATTCCCATCTTTCCCGTTTTACCTGGAGTGGAGTGTCCCATATGATATGGGTTGCTAAACATTTTATGCATTGTCAAGCTTTATTGTGAATACAGATGTTTGTCCTGAAGTTCAAAGGATACTAGCACCAGTTTTTGTGGTATTTCATTGTGATTTTAGTGCTGTAGTTTTGTTTATGTTCTGAAAGTGTCTGTTGTTCAAACAAAACATTCATCATTATATACATTTTTGGTCTACTCATTACAAACAGAATCAAACTATTATGATATTGGCTGTAGCCAAGAATATAGCAAGAAAATTTCCCAAGTATCTTAGATATTTGTCAAGAATTGAAAGAGCAGCGGGCATATTAGTGAACCTCCCTAAGAAAACAAAATTGTGTCCCTTGATACCTGGATTGTACTGTACCCCAGAAATACAAAGATTTATCATATAAAACAACAATTGTGGGTTGTAAATTCACTACCAAATATTTACACAGGTGTTCAGTAAAGACTAAAACCACTTTTTGCTGGGTTTGTATGTTTTTTGTTTTGCTGCTGTGGGATTTTGTATGCTTGCAAAGTATAGTTGTTAGGTTTTTTTAAGTTGAATTATAAGATTATTTATTATACTCAGAACAAACAAAATCAAAAATTATTTGCAGATATTATAGCCCTGGGTATAAGAAGAAAACGTGCCCAAAATCTAAGAGATATCTCCACAAATAAATGAGCACTGATCAAATTAGTGAACCTACCGCAAAAAATAAAATTTTGTTCCGGCAAAAAATAAAATTTTGCTCCAGCACGCAGAAGTACAAAACTGATACAAAATAGTGGCAGTCAAGGGGTTAAATAACAATCGTATTGATAATAATGATGATAATGCTAACAACTATAGCAACAATAATGGTAATGATAGTACTAATGATAAAAGCATGATAGACTATTAGAGAAATATAATTTTCAAAAAATGAATAAATTTTTAATGGCAATTATATTGATAATAGTAATAATAATAACACTAATACGAAGGGGGGGGGGGGGGCGGAAGGAGGAGGGGAAGGGGAGGACAGGAAGAGGAGAAGGAAGGTATAAATTATGGGAAGTGTTTTGTATCTTGCCTGAAGAAGACCTAAGAGGTCAAAACACATGTTTTGTCTTGTGTTTAATTTGTCTACTTTTTTAGGCGGTTCGCTATTAATTACATTTAAAAATTGTTTAGATTTCCGCCTGCAGTTGCCTTGGAAACCTTTGAAAATCAAGCCTTCGGCGCCAAAAAATTTTGGTGTGGCAAAAAGAAATGGCAGTTTGATTTTTCTGAGTTCAGGTTGATGAAAAATTATTTGAAAACAAATGTTTACATCATCGTGATCCTGGATTGTCATTTGCTATTTAACCAAGGGAGATAATTTGTAACTTTATCAATCTTTAGCCATGTATTGTAGCCTTGAATTTAAAAAGAAATCCTTGAAAACTCCTTGAATTTTGTTATTTGGAACCCTGTAGGAACCCTGAAAATATATATAACTTTTTTTTAACCATATCATTTCATAACATTCAAGGATTTCTGTCTGCAGAATCTCCAAGAGTGCGAGCAAGAGCCATTACGGAACTGTTACGGCATCCACATAAAATAGCCGATCCATACCTGGCTTGTGCTGTGGAGGAGGTGTGTGTGAGTGAGTGTGTGTCTGTGTGTAGAGCTAGCAACAGACTTTGATTTTCTGTCATTGCTTAGAATATGAATAGATATAAATACAACTATTTGTCCTAAGACTGGAAAAGGTATCTATTTTTGTGACATTGAAGATTTGTTTTAAGATCTGTACTTTCAGACCTTTCTGTTGAAAGGTACACTGATTTCAGAATAAAACAAAGCCTGGCTGGGTTCATGCAAGAAGTACCTGAATTTTGGGACACCTTTTCAAGAACTTTTTTTAAAAAGTCCCTGAAATTTGGTCTTTAGTGCTTACAAGTTCATCATAGTCCTTAAAAGTCCTTGAAAATGAAGGTTTTAATGGAGTAAATACAATTGTGGAGAAAACATCACAAAATTATGCTGAAAATTGATAATATCTATAGACTATGAGTTGGTCTTTGGACAAACATAATTAAACAGTACAGTGTGCAACTCTTGTTGTATTCATAATTTAACTCTATTACATCAGTCGTTTATTCATGTAAGTATTGCATAAATAGTTTTCAAATGAAAGTTCTTTTTGCTATGGCAAACATTTGACTAACAGTGCATGGCAGTGCACAGATTTTGAACTTAATTCACAGAAGAAAAAAAAACCAACAGGGAGTTTTTGATTTATTCATAATTGCAGAAGAGCTTGAGGTCATTTCGTCTCCTTTGGGTTTTTTTTCCTACCAAACAAATTTTACTTCGACTTTGAAGTGCTGAAAAAAACCCAACCTGTATTTTTGGAGATGGGAAGCTCTAATATGGTCTCATTTCTGTTGTGAAGCAAGTGTTGACACCAGCTGTTTATGATCAGTGTGTAACCTGCACAAAATATGAAATTAGCTCTGTCATACCTTTATTTAATGGCTGAGGACCAGTTTGTACCTCAGGTTTCATTCACCATAAAGAGGACGGAACACACAGAATGACTGTAAGTTAAAAGTATTAATATGGAGAAATCATCTATCATCATTTTAAGATGGACATACAACAGTCAGCACAATTACGAAAGGTGCTTACTTCTCTCAGTCCAAGTATGACTGGTTCACAGAAAGCTGCTAAGATTCAACTAGAAAGGACAGCTTTGGTGATTCAATCATTTGCCAAACAGAATGAATATGGCACCAAGAAAATTCACAAAATTGTTAAAACCTCACTTTGCTTGGTTGAGGGAGACAGGTCATAACGTGTATTAAATAAGCATTTCTTTGCAATCTGTTTTGTAAGTTCATTTTTATTCTTGCCTACATTTTTCTGAGCCTGTAACTAATGTTTCCCATAATTGTAGCATTGTTATCAGCGTTTCTGTATGTGGTTGCAAAGATCTGGGCCTCTGCACCAGAAATGTTCTGTAGAAATCACTTTGCTGTGTGTTACTCATAATGTGTAGAGGTATGTCAGTTTCTTTTTTTGTTGTATGCATACTGGTTAAGCTTGAACATGGATATGAAATCAATGTTATTTTGTTAACAGGCAATCTACTGCGATGACATATATGGGCCTTATCCTGACAGAATCAGACGGTAAGTTAATGTCTATGAAAGGACTTTGCTTGAATATATTCATTCATCAATTTCATGTACAATTCTGTTTTGATTTCTTTTTCTTTTTCTTGTTTAATGACTTGTAACTTGACTTCAACTTAGTGACAGCCCTGATATGGCCCTTTACAGTCAACTGGGCTATAAGCAGCATTATCTTTTCTTTTTTGTGCAGACTGAATTCTGCATAGGTGTGTGTGTGTGTACATGTGTATGTGTGTGCCTGTACGTTTGTGTGTTCCAGCTGAATATGCTGCTTTTTACATCAATGAACATGTAATTCAATTTCCTAACTGCAAAGCTGTAGCAGTCATTGTGTAAGCACTTCCAAAGACAACTTTAAATGCACTTGTATCCCTTGCTTTCCTTCTCATTCCACCATGTACAGAGGAGTAAATCTAAGCTATATTTGTGAAACTGTTCATTTCGTGAAGTGAGCAAGATTTTGCCTATTAGTATTTTGCAAAATCTGGGGTGGGGGGGGGTGGGGGGGGGGGGGGGGAATCACAAATCATAAAAGTCACTATAAAGATGTGACTTAAAGAAAATGTTTTATAATCAAAGGATTCATCAATTTTTCTATGAATGATTTTGTAACATGCCAAAGATGTGTGACATATTTTGTTATTTAGCATATAATAGATGATTCCAAAATTGTATAGATTATTTATCAATTATTTGAAGAAGGAACATGAAATGGCCAGAGTTTTGGTTTTACTCTAAATTTGGGACTTGGCCTTCGGTCTTTATGTTCTTTGAATTTGTTTCCTCATCTGACACTAACCCCATCTCCTATCTGTCTGTCCCCATTTTCCTTGAAATGCTGTTTGGCGTAAATAGTAAACTGGTTGTATATTAATGTGTTCATAACATTCTCTTGAAACTTTTTTTTTTCACAGTGCCATTGGTCTCGAGTATGAACAGCGGCTGAAAACATGGTGCAGAGAACAGAACATTGGATTCCTGTGTAGGTTTTATGTGTTGTACTTGAGACTTAAAGCATATGACCAACAAAAAAAAAAAGAAATAATGTTTATAGCTACCTAAATGGGGAACCCAAGGCGGTGTTTCATTTGTAATTGTTAAAGGTAATCCCAACAGACAGGACATGCAAAATTAGAAGCCCTTTTTTCTGGACTGCTTTTTACTTTGTATATTCAGTTCTTTCTGTCTCTTCTTTTTGTACTCCAGGAAGTACTTTAGAATGGGAACGAAGAAATGCTGTCTGTGTGTGTGTGTGTCTGTCTGTGTGTCTGTGGTCAAAATGTGTTCCACTCGCTCCAGACAAAACTACTGGGTCGATCTTTCTGAAAATTTGTAGGTGTGTTCATTATGGGTCAAGGATGATGCCCGATGTTTTAGTTTACCCCGTTATAGCCGTTACTAACGTCTGTAACAACCTGTAACGGTTCTTCTTCTTTATAGAATATCTCAAAAAGTGCTTGGCTGATCTTTCTGAAAATTTGTAGGTATGTTCATTATGGGTCACGAATAATGCCTGATGTTTTAGTTTACCGTTATAGCCGTTATTAACGGCTGTAACGGCCTGTAACGGTTTTTCTTCTTTATAGAATATCTCAGAAAGTACATGGCCGATCTTTGTAAAAATTAGCAGATATGTTAAATATGGGTCACAAATGATGCCCAATGTTTTAGTTTACCGTTATAGCCATTACTAACGGCTGTAACGGCCTGTAACATGTTTTTTTTTTCTTCATGGAATATCTCAGAAAGTACTTGGCTGATCTTTGTGAACATTAGCATTATGTTCACTATGGGTTACGGATGATGCTCGATGTTTTAGTTTACCGTTATAGCTGTTACTAATGGCTGTAACGGCCTGTAACGCTTTTCTTCTTTATGGAATATCTCAGAAAGTACGTGGCCGATCTTTGTGAAAATTAGCAGGTATCTTCATTATGGGTTTCGGATGATACCCGATGTTTTGGTTTACCGTTATAGCCGTTATTAACAGACCCTAATGGTTTTCTTCTTTATGGAAAATCTCAGAAAGTTCTTGGCCGATCTTTCAGAAAATTTGTAAGTATGTTCATTTTAGGTCACAGACGATGGCCGATGTTTACCAGAATAGCCATTACTAATGGTTACACCAGCCCAAGACGGGTTTTCCTCTTTATGGAATATCTCACGCATATTCAGGATAAACTGGGAGTATGTTTATATGCTTTGCATCTTGTTTCTTTCGCTTCTTTTCTTAACTTCTGTTTTCCTTTATGTTTTAATACTTTTACGCATTATGTGTTTCTGTGATTGGTCAGGTAGTGGGCGGGTCTGTATATTAGTTTGCTGCCGCAGTTTTTACTTTGTATCAAGTAATGGTCAAGGATGTTGGGTTAGTGTTTGACAGTAACTCGGTGTGAGTGTTGATTTGTGCATATGTGTGTGTTTGTGGTTAGCCCTTTGTTATTCTGTTGAATGTCTACCTTTGTGTCCATTTCAGCTGAAGAGGAGATGCGCCGAGAGGGCTTTGATAAAACCCCAGATGTTAAACTCACTGTGCCTGTTGGTAAGTCATCTGTGCATGTGATGCTGATCGGTGATGGCCTTTGAATGTTGTTCTTTTTTTTTCTTCATTATCACTATTCTGACTTTCGATTTTCCTCAGAAAAGAAAAAAGAGAATAAATGTATAATGTTTGTGTATAGTCTTAAGAATTCCCACAAAAAGTGTTCACATTTGTGTAAACAGGATTTATATATTCATTGGTTGGATTTTAGATTTTGGTTACCTTTTTATGTTAATTTCTTTTTTTCCCTAATTTTAGTGTGATAAGTAACAATGCTACAGTTTGCAAACTAATATTTGTTAAAGTAACAGTCCTACAGTGTACATATTACAATTTGTCATTGTTCACATGTTCTGTTGCACACTGGTAAGCATACACAAAGTAATAACTTTTGTTTAATCTGAAAATTTTTAAGTGCAGAATAACATCAAATGAAGATTAAATCAAATTTATCTAGTGCAGTTATAGATGGTTGAAAGTGTATAAGCACATGTGCTTTTGTGATTAAATATGGGAAATCAGTTCATCAAGTGAAGGTGTAAATGGAAATATTGACACATTTGCCCCTGCACCTGAAGAATGCTTTGGCATCGCTGATGCAATTCCAAACCTGCATCGGAGTAGTGCTGATTCAATTCGTGTCAGTTTTTCTCTGTAATTCTTTTTTAGTCAATTTGCATGCCTTTTTGTGTGTGTGTGTGGGTGGGGTTTTTTTGGGTTTTTTTTTCTTTTTCTTTTTTTTTTCTTAATGATGATTCAGCTTATGATTCATCAGAAAATTTTTCCACTTTCGAAAGTGTGAGAGAAACATGTTGTGCAGGAAGAACTATCCAGGCTGTAAACGTAAAAGATTCTCTCAAAAATATTAATAAAATCCAAGAGCATGCAAGTAAGAAAACCAAATCTGGCACAGCTGAAGAAGAAGCATTATTTTATCACATTTCAGATTTTCAAGGTTTTAAACAAAGCATGTTTACTGCTAACATTCAAAATTGAGGTTATGTAAAGGATTGAAGTGGGGTAATGTTTGATTTTGTCAAACAATCAAAAGGTTTTTTAAAAAGTGGATTATCTGACTTAACTTTGATAGATTACAGATCACTTTGTGTCCTTTTTTTCTTTCTGTAACTCTTGTTTGATTTTTTCTAAATAATAAAGTTATAGTCAAAACACCGTTTCCATTTCTGCAGTTCAGTCCCAGCTGGCTTGGCAGGGAAGGCTGCTCAGACTGCACTCGTGGAAAGATTTAAAGGTTAATTTTAATTCTTTTTTTAAGAGAAAAAGAAAAGTATTACTATAAATGTTTTACTTCACGGCCAACAGAACTGATCCATCTCACACAAGTCAAGACACTCAACACCAGCAAATACGCTTTAGGATGGGAGACAAAAACCTCACAAGATCTAACCAGAAAGAGAAAATTTCAGTATTTTCTGCACACTGTTGTTTCAGCTTTGGATGGTTTTGTGGTGAACTGGATTGAGAGCAAAGCTTCTTTTGGTAATATGGAGTGGCATAAGAAGAATCTGAAGGAGCAGATTGGACCCTACAATCGCAGGTGAGTGTGCATGTGGTCTGTTTGAATGCAGCTGTGACTAGTTTTTGCATCTGATAAGACCGGGTAAGCTGTCTGAACAGCTAAATGCACTCATATGAGCACATGAGTGACGCCAGCTCTTACACTGGGTCCTTCAGCCACTTTGTGTTTTATAGTCTTTTACAAGCAAATTGGTATCACATGGTTGTCGTCCTGTCCCTTACTCGTCATACAACTGATCAGTCCATAAATGGCGAAAAAGCCTCTCTGTAGCCCAGTTTACAGTTAACAGTGCAGACCTGCATACCCATTTATATTCCACTGTCTTGTCCGTGATTGGGACCTGCATACGCTTACACAACCATTTTGTAAAAATATTTGCAAAATCATTGGTTGGATCAAATATTTTGGTAAAGTAGACCAGATGCAACGAAAAGACTACATTACAGTCAGTAATCGGATGTTATGTGGAAATTTTAGAGTTAAATAAGTTTAAGTGACCTGTTTGGTGTGTGAGGTGGTTGACAAAAAGAGAGACCTGCGCAGACATTGGCTGTCAGTTACATAATGGCCAGGGGTCCAATGACGCACATATGTGCGTCCATGACGCATATGAGCGAAAAGGACGCACTAACAAAACATGTAGCAGACCTGCCTACCCTTCCGTAATCGTCCGTAATTTTACGGAAATTAACCCCCCATTACGGAGGTACGATTTTCCGTGCGAAATTACGGAAAGAAAAATTGAAAAACTACGCAAATTTCAGACTCGAAAAATTGTCGACTGCTAGACCTTTCCCAGACCGCAGAGTAACTTCCCTTGACTCAAGCCGAAACCACAGATAGTTCGGAACTTGCGATTGGTCAATGTGGTGCTGTGGGCCAACACGACACGCCATCACATCTGTGCGCCCATTCGAAGCTTTTTGTTCAGCCATTGTAAGACAAAGTTTCAACCGATTTTTTGCCGGCGATTGTGAAAATGGCGGAGAAGATCTTCTAACGTTTGCATGAAACCGATGACGAGGGTTCGAAAACCACTGTGCCACAACGGAAGAAGGCGAAGAAGCAAGTGTTCCGAAGTAAATACACGCGGACTTGGCCTTGTCATGGACCTGGATTTGTATACTCATTTCTGCTCGGTGTGCAATTCAGACTTCTCCATCGGACATGGGGGAGCAAATGACTGCAAGCGCCATATCTCGGGGAAAATGCACAAAGAGACAGCTGCGAGTGCCTCCAGTCAGAAGATCACATCGTTTTTTACGAAATCCAGCGAGAGCAGCCGTCAGACCCACACACGGAAGATCACCAACGCAGAAAGACTGTTGTGTGAGCTGATCTGCGAAAACAACTTGTCCCTGAGCTGTGCTGACAAGATAGTGGCGAAAATGAAAAGGTCCTTTTCATTTTCGCCACTATCTTGTCAGCACAGCTCAGGGACACACACACACACACATATTTTTTTTTTTTTTTTTTTGGGGGGGGGGGGGGGGGGGGTTGTACATTAGGTTCTTCATCAGTGGTGTCATCTGTGGTGACTGCTGTGTAAGTTACAAACTGTCAAGTATAACCTTTGAATTGACCTGAAACTCCTGTCCTGAGTCCGTCATCTGCCATCATCCCAAGGTATTTTAATTCTGCTTTGTTGTTTTTGTTCCTTTTTTATGTTTATATTTTTTGTTAAAATGTTAAAAATGTAGTTGGAGTTTTGTACACATTATTTGTTCAATGTTAAAAATGTAGTTGGAGTTTTGTACACATTATTTGTTCAAAAACGCCGTGTATTACGCGTCCGTGGAATTACTGAAGGAAATGCAAAATTACTGAAAATCTCTGTGGTTATTACTGATGAGCACAACATGAGGTAGGCAGGTCTGATGTAGCAAGTCCTGCGGGACGCACTACAAAATCAGGCAAACCCCAAAACGTGCCGCGGTCAGTGATCAAAGCTGAGCACACCACAAGCTTCGCGTGCAATTGCCTGCGTCAAATTCAGGACAGCGTGTGCCCGCGAAAGTACAGTAAGCCGAGAAGCTGATAGGCTCGCCTTGTGGCCCACGTCACTGAACGGTTACTCAGTCGACCGGCTGACTTATTCAGACTGTGGCGCCCACCGCCACTTAATAAACCAATTCGATGACTCACAAGTTGTAACAATCGCGTGCACAAGCCTAGGCGAACGAAGCAGAAAGGAAGTTCACGACTATCGCATCTCGCAAATATGTCGTTGCTTCAGTGGTTGGGCGCTCCGAAAAAACGCAAAGAAATATCTTCTGAAGATGCTACAGACAGTGAATCGTCGATTCCTAAAGAAATATCTGCAGCAACACCACTTAACAAGAAATGTTTTTTTTTTTAAGAAATGTTTTCAGAGAGAGAGAGAGAGATTCATTTTTTCTGAAATGTTCAGATTATCAAGCCCATAATTAAAAAAGCAAGAAATTTTGTTCATGGGGACTCTCTATACCCCCTCTGGGACCCGCTATAGCATCAGTGAAGGAGTCCCTGGGACCCCCTGTCTGTCAGTACAAATGGTAGCCCTGATGGCCTTGCTTTAATAGTTATTCTAATCACGCTCAGATGCAAATCAGAAGTCTAATGCATGAAAGTGTGAACAAGCTGGTGAGAGCAAAGAAGTTTCCCCAATACTCCAGTAGCAGATTTCAGGTACACATGTCTGGAGAGACAGTGAATGAGACAGAGCAATAGAGGTCTGGTTGGCCATACGGCGGTGTATAGTTCTAGGTAGCGGCACGCCCCTGTCAGCAGTGAGGGAAAGGTTGATTTTAGGTGAAAATAGGCCAACTTCAATCAGGCAGTACTGGTGTAATACTGTATCTATAACGATGCTTTTTGATTCTGAATAAACCTTTATTTATCTACTTTTATTCTCATGTATTTTCATTTTTGTCATGAATGCGTGAGAGAGAGAAAATCTAAATGAAAAATACCCCTGGAAAGAAAAGTCAGCTTCGCCGTCAGCGAAATTGCCGACGTCCGCCGAACCCGAAGTTGGTACGTGTTGGAAAATCTCGACTCGCTTTACACATGCTGGACAGAGTGATCTAAAAATAGTTTCATAATAAAGATCGAAGATTCCTCTTTAAAACAGTACAAGTTTCAAAATAATTTAAGTCCAGTATTAATTTGAGAAAACGAGTTGAAAAATTGGGTAAATTTCAATCTACTTTATCTCCAAGAAATACTGAATAAAGATATATCATCTTAGGGTGCGCTGGAAAGAGGATTTCAAGTCCAACACAGCGGTATGCAAATGAGCTCTATCCGTGCCATAGCCACCAATCGCAAGCCGGGAAAAGCGAGTGTGCGGAACGTCGCGAGGCACAACAATACAATCGGAATGGCGACCTACATGGCAAGTGCGTCGGACCGACACATCGTTTCAAATGAATGGGACGTCCGTGTTCAGGATCTCTATGGTAAGTTTTATTTGTGATTATGGCAGATCGATTATTTAAGCACATCTTTCAAAGAAATGATCGGTTGAGAATGACCAGATTATGGTTAGTTTTGAATTAGAAGTGATCAAGTGAAAGTGTTAGGAAAAACATGTTCTGTACTCTTGTCGTCTTCCTGTCGAAGTTGATTTAATTTTATCGGAAGGCTCATTTTACCTAAACATTAACTAAATATAATTTCAAGATTGCACATTGTCGAATCGTATGTTTAATTTTTTATATAATAAAAGTTTGGGGCATATTTTATTAAATTATTTGACAGTATCGATTACCGGAAGTGGAATGACTTTGGTCACAAGTAACAAAACGATCTGGTCGTTCTTGCGCGGCCGTGTTCGTGCGTTTTTCTTCGAAGTGAATGCGCATAGTGATCGTTTATTTTTTTTGTTTTCATGCAATGATCTGTTGATTTCTGTCTTTGTATGTGTATTTTGTAATAGTATTGAAGAAGGGGCAGTAGTACTTGTTGGATTTTTCTCGCGTGTATGAGCCCACCACATCATTCCATTTATTATCTCTCTCTCCCTCCCCCTTATACAACACAGTCACGAAAAGAACATACATTTTATGAAAAAGACTGCATTTAAAAAAATACATGATCGATTGTGTGTGTGAGTGAATGAGTGTTTTAGTTTGCTTTTCTTGTTGCTATTGTTAAGGTACTTCAGCACTTTGAGCTTTCTAGTATTTATATAAATGTATGGTGAGAAAAGTACTAAAGAAATGTTCCTTGTTAAAATATGCTCACTTAGATTATTTTCCAGTAAATCTCATTCACTTCATTGTAAAAAGGTTATATTGCAAATGTCTGTGATGTCTTGAAAACACACTCACAATCACATGATATAGGTGTGTGTGCGCGCACACGCACACACACACACACACACACACACACACACACACACACACCACACACACACACACACACATTGAAGCTCACAAACACCTCTTCCTCTTCTCCTGTCTTTTTCCCCCCACACTGACACAGGTGCACGCATCTGAGAAGCATGCAAAAAACAATGGAAGTCAAATGCTTAAAATTTTCCTTTCTTTCCTTGAAGATGACCAGTTTCATCGCATGAAGCAGTACCTCACAGCAGAAGGAAGGGGGAGAAAAGTAGGCCTGACCAAGCAGTCAGTTGCCACCAACAAGCTGCTGCTTCAACTGGACTGTTTGAGACGGACCTGTGAGAAGAGCTGGGATGAGATTTCCGCCTTTGTTGACAAAGTGTGTGATGAAAACATTTTTTGCACACACTACACTGAAAACAGAGGTCAACCATGCAATCAGAGGTGTTTCAACGTTATCCTGTGATGGTGATCTTCAGAGATTTTTAGAGACGGATGTCAGGTTCGAACTGGAAAGTAGAAATATTGGTCACTTCTTGCAGAAAAAAGGAATCAAGCGACACCATCTCCTTTCACCAGATACCTTTGACCAGTCCAGCTGTGTGAGGTATCAGTGACAAATGGGTTGCTGATTGATCTGCTGATCTTCCAGAAAGAAGAAGGCCTGTCTCTACAAAAAGAGTGGTTCCACATGATAGGGTTAAACATTGCAGGGCTCTCTGACAAACAGCTCAACACAAAATTGGCCAAAACCAGGAAACCCTATGACAGTCTGTTGAAAAGTGCTTCCAGACCCAGCAGTCAGCAGAAATTGAAAGACTTTCTTTTGCAGCCTCCAGAGCATTTTGTATTAAAAAAGAGTCTGGAACAAAACTTATCCCCACTAGAACCCTCTGCCTCTGCAGTACATTTGTCAGATCCTCAGGTCACATATGAAGAAAAGACGGATAATGGGAATGCGGCTATTAAATTAGCAACACATGGGAGACAGTTAGCTGCTCTTCGCCGGCAACTGGAAGAAACACAGGCAGCACTCAAAACATCAAAATCAGAAGTTGACACTCTGAAAAACGTTTTGCATGAAGAAAACCAACGTTTGATGGCACTAGAAACGGAAATGGCTAAAATGATTGCTGATAAGAAATCATCAGATCAAGAACAACTTCTGTTAAGAGACAAGTTACAGAGAGCGAACAAAAAAATTTCAACAATACAACAGTCGAATTATTACAAAAGGCTAAAAAGGAAAGAAAATGATATGAAAAAAACAGAGCACATAATTAAACAACATCAAAGTGGAGGTTGTCAAAGAAAGATAAATGGTCTTAGACAAAAACTGAAGAGCAGCCAAACTACTGCATCAAATTTGAAAACAAAGATAATTACTCTGAAGGAAAAAATGGAAGCAACACTATTGGACCAACAACATGCTGGTGAAGTTCTGCAAGATCCTGAAGAACTGCGCCTCAAAGATGAAAACGGGCACTTCAAACCGGAGGCAAAGATAGCAGTTATGGAGCTTGTGGGAGAGTCTGAAGTTCCTGCTCACAGGTGTGGTGCTGTCATCAGAACTGCTGCACGGCTGTGTGGTGCCAGGATTCCAGAAGGTGATTTGCCCTCACAAAGGTCAGCTTTACGCTTTGCTGACAAAGGGCATGTGGTCAGCAAGTCTCATGTGGCAGAGGTCCTCAGAAGTCACGAGCACTGGGACTTGCACATTGATGGAACCAGCAGGAGTGGGAAGAGCTACATCAGTCAGCAAGCTACCACTGCCAGTGGCTCCTTCTCCATGGGCTTTCTTCCTGTGACAACAGAGGACACCTCCACCCTTGTGGACATTGCCATACAGATGCTGGAAGAGCTGTCTGATCTCCATCCAGAAGGGGCAGCCGGTCTGTCATGATGCTGGACAAGCCAAGGAGAAGATGGTAGAAATTCATGTGGGCCCAGGCAGCCAGAAGAGCTCATTGCTGTCTACTTTGAAGATGACTTCTTCATAGGGGCAGTGCACAACATTCTGAAAGAGGATCAAGCGGAGGTGAACTTCATGACCAAGGCGACTGTGGGTAGAGGTGCCAATGCCCGCCATGTATACCGATGGCCACACTCACTTGATGTGTATCCAATCAACTCCTCAGTGGTGTTTGCCTCCAACCTCACCCTGGCCCCATCTTCTTCATCTGGGAGGTCTTCTGTTGTGGACTGGCCAAATGATCTACGCCAGAGATACGACGCATTCAAACGTTTCCTGTTTGAAAATCGTCTGTGATTAGCTTCTTTCAAGAAATGTCTGTTGTAAGTGACCTAAGGTGTTATTTGAAAGGTAGGACTTGTGAAGAATGTTCTTTTCAGTGAGTTCAGCTATCAGTGAACCTGTTGACATCATTTTCAAAAATAATGATTTTGGGTTTGAGATCTTTACACTAGTATTGTTAGTAGATTATTAAGACAATCTAAATAAGCAAAAAGTTTGTCTGTGAAGACTTTCAGTAGTTTAAGTTATGCATACCACCATTTTAGATATCTGGTTAAAATTTGAGAGGGATATGACAAGTGGTTTGGAAAACATTGCAATTTTCCTGTTGACGTCTGTGGATTTTAGGTCCCCTAAGCATCATTTAAAATGGATTATGCAGGTATTTTTTTGCTTGATTTCTGTCATTTAACACTTACAAGACAAAAGATACCATTTAGAATACAACCACCAAGTTTGAAGTGAAAATCTGTATTAGTTCAGGAATTATGTCCATTTTTTCTAATTTTGTCGATCTACGGACTATTTGCCACTGTACATTTTGGCCTTTCTAAGCATATTTACACCTCATTAGATGGAACGTTTACAGACCCATTGAGCTGAAAAAAATTAGGCTAAGTCTATGCAAACTGGTAACTCAAAAAATCTAAAGAAATCACTATTTGAGGTCATTTTCTAAAATCTGTAGGTCCCCAAACATGGCACCACGTGCCGATTTGACGTTTCCGGAATTGCATGAAGTGCCATTTTTGACCACAAGCAAAAGAGGCAATTTGTTTTGGACAGCCCTGTAAATTTGTGTGCTAAGAGTATATGGTACACACACTCCAAATGCATAATATCTTATGTCTCACATGCATGGTGTTCTTGCTGGGAGGCTTCAAAGATCCATGTCACACTGTTACATGCGAACGTTCGGCAAATGCAATATTAAAATGTCGATATCTCTTAAACTAATAAAGATAGAGCAGTAATTTTTTTTTTACTTTGTTTTGCTTTAAAAGTTCTATCTAAAAATCTTAAACAGAAATATGCAATTTGCAATTCAAATTTTGGCTGCCGCTACCTAATAGTTCCCTTTTTCCAGTGGTCCCAGGCTTTAATAGCTAGTTTAAAAGGGCATTCTCTTCAGAATCAAAGAGTGTAGACTGTATCCCCTTCAGGTCCAGCATTTGAGCTCATGTGTGGGAACCATGTGCATTAAAAAGAAAATGAACCAAAAAAAGCTTGCGCTTTCATCGAATCCCTTTACTCTGTCATATGCCATTGTGCACTGGTACTACGTGGTAGGATAGATGATGTACAGTAAAAAGTGAGAGGGGACAAAAAAACATGCTCGCTATTGTTTGGACACATCCACAAAGACATAGTGTTTGGCTATATCAATAGTTGGTTTTGAAAATGGTTACAAATAACAAAATCTCCTCGTTGGTGAACCTCAGTTCTAATCGAGAAACATAGAAGTGAAAGATGAATTGCAGAATTTACAAAGGACGGTTAATGCTGATAAAACACATAACAGGTTGTAGGTGAGATTGCGATAGGGTTGAGGTTTGTTTTTTTTCTTTAGAGTGTGGCTTTGCCTGCAGCCTTTTCATGCAAATGCAGATGATTTTGTCAATTTTATGCACCGCAAAGAGGAACTGGTAGTTGAGACAAGTAGTTGCATGACATGATCATAACAAGAATGATAGTAATCACACTAACAATACTCATGTAATCATGGGCATGTGTGCAGGTGGTTATTTTCATTGGTTTCTTAGCTTCCTGCACAGTAATTTGCCTATCACAAAAGACCATGGAAGGATCTTCAAAACTGCTTAGATGCCATTTCATCTAGGAGGCTTTGCCACCCCAGGCCCCGTATCAGGGTGTTGCCCCTGGACCCCACGGAGGCCTGTGCGGCCCTTGCACCCTGGCCTTTTGCAAGACTTTTCAGGTCAACTGTTCTTCAGCCTGATGCTGAAGGTTACAAACAACTGATAGAATTGATATGTTAACCAAAGGAAGCCAACCTGAAAGTCCAAATATTATTGAGGCAGTGTTGAGAATTATAATCATCTCCATTCCCACTTTTTTTTTCTTTGATAAGGACATCCTGATTGACTGGGGCAATGTTTCCGTCAAATTGAAATAAGGCATTTGTTTGGACAGGTTACTTTATCCTGATTAATCATATGTATTTTGATTACAGGTTGATCTTTAGCATGCAGCTGACCATCATGTTGCATAGTCAAGGTTAATTCAGAGAAGCATCATGTTTTTGTGAACAGTTTTGTATGTTTCATTTGCATTTGTTGGTCTGGAAATATTAAAACCAGTTTCTATCTGGTTTGTGTCCTGCAACTCTAGGCTTGCAGCAATTTGCCTGAAATGCTGTGCACGGAAGTTTTAAGTCCATGATGCAGACAAACTGATTGCTGTAATTATAACCCACTCCTCGTAGAATTTCTATACAGATCATAGAATAAATCAGATTAAAGGGGCCAGAATTGCTCAGTTGGTAGAGCGCCAGACTCGTGATCCTGGGGTTACGGGTTCGAATTTCGGTGCAGGGGGGTCGTTCCCTCGGAGTTAACATTGGTTCTGACTCCATTCCTTATACAGTCCTTCGAATGAGACTATAAACCGAGGTTCCGTGTGTGAACGCACACACATCTTGCACACACGTAAAATCCCATCACCAACTTTCGGAAGAGAAGGCCAGTTTGGCGTTGGTATGGATGACATGTTACACATAGCATGCACCTTCCCTGAAGATGGAGTATGGCTGCCTTAATGGCGGGATAAACAACGGTCGTACACACAAAATTCCACTGCCTGTCTATTATGGAGTGTCTGCAGGAGTATCAGCCTGCGTTCGCAGAAAAAAAGAAAAAATCATGTTAAAATCCAACGCTCGTGAATTGCAAGATGGTGTGCACAGAGTGGGTCTTCAAATTTACTGGTATTGCTTCCAACCAGCTTCTTTTCTGCTGTGCGTTGTCTCTCCAGTCACTGTTTTCCCATGCCTTTAGCTGATCATTATAATTTATTTACCAGCACCAACTTAAACATCTGGTAACTTACTCAGACGTTCTTGTTGTCACAAGAGAAAACCTTATCTATTCCTTCCTCCATATACTCCATCTGTTTCATTCTTTCATTTATAATGAATCAGATTGTTAGCTGCTAATTTTTGTTTTTGTAAGAAATCTGTGAGTGTGTGTGTGTCATGTTTCCAGCCTCACTCTTGTGAAAGAAGCCAATGTTTAGTGTCTCAGTTAGCATCAACACTTTTTTTTTTTTTTGGTTCATCCAGATTTTTGCGAGAGAGAAAAAAGTTTCATTCATGATGTGCATATTAAAGTTGCCTACTACCTGATGGAAAACTGGTTCTTTGCCGGACTGGTGTGTGGCTGGGTGCAACATTGGCTGGCTGGGGTTTGAGTAAATGCAAGAGGGCTAAGTAAGTGATGTGGGGTGGACACTTGACATCTAGATTAAGACAAAGACCAGCTGTTTCCTCATTTTTCCCCATCCTTTTGCAATATAGTGATTTCAGCTTGTGGAAGATAATTCTTCTTAAGTTAGGTGTATTTAGATGTAAGTATAACTGGCATTTCTGTGACACATCAGACTTGTGTTACACTGTCTTTATACCTATTTGTGCAGGTTTGGTCCAGGCCTTGTCATCTATTGGTTCGGGTTCATAGATGAATTGGACTGCCAAAGGAAGCGGGGCATAGCGCTGACTGACTGTTTGCCAAAGACTGTGGTGAAAATTGACTTGAAACAGTGGGATGAAAATGCTGAGTGGGAGTTCCCTGAATCGTCTCAAGGGTTGTCGGAAGGGAAACGGAGCAGTTTCCTGTCCGGGCGTTTTGCAGAAATGAGCCTAAACCATCGGGTTTAATGCCAAACTTAAGACTTGTTTTGCCAAATGAATTTTCAGCACTGGGGATATTTTGATCTTGTGTCTGGTCTGTTAATATTGGTGAGAATGAAGTGGGATTGATGTAGATGAGTTATAAAAGTCATTTTACTCGGTTTTGGTGTGGTGTGAAAGAACTTTTTTTTTAAATACATTTTTGTCACTTCCATGGAGGTGACAGTTAAAGGACTGGCTATGGGTGACATTCAGTTTGACATCAAGTTTTATGCTAAACCACATTCAGTGGAACACAAATAAAGAAACAAAACATCTTTCAGGGTATATGCCATGTTTAATAATTTTCGCAAAGTGTAAAGATAGGGAGGTACCCTTTGTAAGACATTGGAAGTGTGAAAACTGACTTTGGATAGTAAATGTTTGTAAATTTGATGATGTCCCCTCAAAAGGAAAAAAGAAGAAGAAGAAAAGTTTCTGTGGTTTTTGATAATTACTTCTGTTTCTGGCATGGATTCAGAGATAAAAGACTAACTTCTAGAAGTTTTAAGATGAAATTTTTGTAACTTTTTAGTTCTTAAGGATAGTTGCATTATGATGCATGAATTTTGCTTTCAGTTCTATTGATGAAAGCTGATTAGTTTCATTGGTCAAAGCAGAAACCCCATCTTCTGGAATTAAGAAGGTAAGGTTATACCGATACATGTTTTGAGTGTAAACAGTCTTCGGTAAAAATTGAATTTCAAAGTTTCGTCCTGTCGGATCTCTAAAGTTGGGGAAAAAAAGAGTGTGTGAATTTTATAACTTTTTTCAAATGTGAACTATGGTGCTTGCAAAGGCACTGGCCTGTTCGAATCAGTGAAAACATTTTTTACATGAACTATTTGTTTTACATGAAATGTTTTCATTTAAACAGAATGGAATTTGGATGAACAAGTTCTGTCAATATGAAAATTACTTACCAGGGATGAGGTTAAGAGGGGTGAGGAAGGGAGCAGGAGAGAAAGGATAAGAAAACAACATTGAAAAACTATCAGATTCTTCCCCGACATCAGTAGGAATCATTGAGTGTATACTTTGAACAGAGCCATTTGTTTATGCCCAGAGAGTCAACCTTTGTCCCTTGGTGGAGAACTCTTAAAGTGGTCACCATCTTCAGCATTTGTGGCAGTCTGCCCATGGTATCTAATAATTGGTGGCTCAGTACATCAAGATTTATTTTCGTGTTTCAACTTCCATATGCAGTCATTATACTTTGAACATTATCATATCATTTTAAACCCCTTTCCTCTTTCCAGTCATTAGTTTATCTGCCACTGTCTGTGACGTTTGTGTTTCATGGGTCCGTGTTTTTGACACTTTCACATCCACATCATCACTCCATTCTAACTGCCAGCCCTCTCACCTTCTGTCCATTTGTGGGAAGTGATTGCAGCTATAAGGATTTCACATGCCTGCTTGTTTTGTGTCGCCATTTTATGTCTTGTATCAAATTTTATTGCAGCTTTAAATGTACTTGAAGCCTGCTGAACCTTATTGACATTTGAACTAAAATATAAATAAATTCCGCAGGTGACAGTCATTTATATGTGTTGGTGTCCATGGTGTGGGAGAGTGCATTGTGACCTTCCACCACAAAACCAGTCTTAACTCGATTTTTGAAAGTTATTAGATATACATATATTTAAAATCTACAGATTTTTCTGATTAATTTGATATAAAAATGAACGCTATAGGGCAAAAAATAAGAAAGTTATGGTAATTTGAAGTGGGTTACTGTGCCGACGGCCATTTTGAGAAAACGGCTTCTAAAGTTTTTGCTATCATCTCCAGCATATTTTCCTTAGCAACGGCATCTTACTTTTTACCATACTTATTTTTAGATGACACACAGAGAAACCGGGAGAGTGTCACACACGCTTTCGAACGGTATATAACACGATGGGGTTCCGTAAGGGTTGCGTTAAGTTTTAGGCGAGTGAAAATGGGTCATTTTGCATTAAAAGAAGTTCATTTTGATTCGAGGTTAGGCTTTTAAATCTCAATTTTATCTGATGTATCGGTTGTTTTGGAGCAAATGGTTGGTGTCACGTGAAAGTTTAGGGTGTAAGGAACACATTTTTGCAAAAAAGTCAAAATGCCCCAGGTAGACCCTCGCCAGCTATTTTCAGCTGTAGCCGTGAAGTAGGCTGCGCGAGTTAAGACTGGTTTCGTGGTGGTGGGTCACATATGTTTATTTTTGACTGTTGATTTAGCTTTGATTTTCTTCAGAATCTTGATGTGTACATTAGACTCCATGACTGCAGAAAAGTTGCAGACAGTATCAATATTGCTGAAGTGAACTCTGCTTCCATTGTTTAAAAAAAAAAAGAAGAGAAAAACGACAACAACAAAATGTAGTGGCATATTTCTTCCTTTTTTCCATTTAACCACTCAACTTTGTTTTCTTTTGAGATAGATGCACAACACACTGCCATACAAAACCAGTAAATACATACTGGATTGCCACATCAAACCAATCACTGAATGCAATGTTAGCAATGTACATCATTTTCGTCTAGAACCCAGCGTTCTGTGGTGACTCTTCTTGGCCGGCTTTGAAAGCAGACGGCCTGCAGGGGTGGGGGTCTTGCTGCCCAGTTTCCGTGTCTTCAGGGTCTGCTCTTCCACCTCTGCTATATGCAGATGAAAGTCGGGGAAAAGGTCCTCAATGTGTTCCAGCAGAACGGTGTAGGTGAACTGGGCTGGGGCTGTGTTGGACTGGGTGGGGTCGCTGATCTGGACAGGGTTTTTCTGCAGCAGAATGTAAGTGCCTTGGCTGGACAGGAAGCTGGTGGCGTACTCGCTTTTATGGACATCCAGGTCTTTGATCAAACCTGAAAAATAGAGGGGGGAAGATACATTTAGGGAAGTTAAAAAGATTATAGCAGGACTGGGGATCCCAGTTAAAAGAATGAAACTAGTGTCAGATTCGGACTGGAAGTGGGCAAATGTAGTGGATGGGGTCCATGCATAATACAAAGCTATTTCGACTATATGTGTGTGTTGTTGCCTCGGTAAACATGACCATTTCAGCAGCTTGAATCATCTCAAGAAGTTTATTGTTCTCACTGACTGTGAATTTCGTTTTCACATGGCACAGAGTTCAAATTTGAACCTTGAAAGAACAGCAGCTACAGAGAGAAGAGTTACAGATAACTTACTTCATTTCTCCTCTAATTTTTTTCACAGTATATTTTACTCAAGTAACTCTGATTGGAGCACTGTGGTATAGGGATGTCTGGACAACATTTTCATATCAAAATGTACAACTTAACTAATGGAGCACCACCAGAGGTACTTCATCCACTTGGTGGAGTACCCCGGGACATTGCAAAGTACAATTTCATTTTTTCCGTTTGTAGTCTTGAGGGTGATCTTTTTGTTGCTTATGTGGTGTCAGTGTAGTGTTAGACTCTTTGCGACATGCTATGGTCATCCCTATCCACCACATAGGCTTTAGCGAGTGTTGACATAAAAACCAGAATGTAATTAAATCCATTTTTAAAATACAGCTTGAAAACATTCTTGACTCACATGATTAGAGATGTAGAACCTGGGTAATTTCTGCTGACCAGCCATGGCTTCCAAAGGGGAAATGAATTTCACCATGAAAAGGAAGGTTAGACCTTCAGGATTCAGTGAGGCGTGCTTCATTTGCTATTGGACGTGGTTAATGAATATCATGTTGTGACCTGCTCTTTCGCACATCACCTTGATTTCCAAGTGGGTTCATTTTCTACACACATCTGGACACTCTACAGACCTTGATAGAAATTGAAGGAAAAAAATCATATCTGTCAACCTTCATGTAATCATAACCTTTTTATTTGTGATGCTTATTCAGCCCAGTGATACAGCAACAAGCTCGCTGTCACGTGCGCCCGCCCGCAAAAAGATCACAGCGTCATGACCCATCTTTTTCGCTGTTTATGTGATGTCGGTGTAGTGTTACACCTCTCTACTACGTGGTATGGTCATCCATATCCACCACATACGCTTTGGATAGTGCTGATATGAAACCTGAGTGTAACTCACCCCACCCCTACCCATCCCAATCCCTTTGTTTTTTTTAATACAGTTATTCTGTGGCCTCGCCATTTGACCTCTCATATTCACTTTTAATAACTCTCTTCATGACCTCCATCTGCTGGACTTCGGCGTCTACTGCTGCAGGGAAAAAAACTTGGAAGAAGACCAGTGTAATAACGGTAGAAAAACATATACAAGACTGGAGATTTATCGTACTCACAAGCCTATATGTGTGAAGAAAAAGAGAGAGACTCGGACAGACAGGAGTGCATTTTCTGACGTTGATCTGAAACTGCAATGACAACATAGATTGGGTGTTTGGAAAGACCCGATGAACATCTGCAATCCAACTGCTGGCGGAGCAGTGAGGCTAGCGTTAGACACTGAGGGGCTGGGAGGTCATAGGTTCGATTGCCATCAGAGACATTTAATTTGGGGGGTTTTCGGTCCTGACTGGTTTCTCTCCATCCAGAGTTCGCCATGCCTGGGGTTAAAATGGGAAGAATGAAACCACATAGCCAAGTTTCATTCATGCTTCTCAGAGATTGTTGCTCAATGTCCTGACAAACACTGCAGTATCTGTGTCTCTCAGACCTGGCTGATGCCAGGATACCACGTGAAAGGAAGCGTCTTCATCCTCCTCACTTATCATTAAAAAAATTTGTGAAATTTCATATGGCTCAGGGTTCACTGACATTGCTACTTGAGCCCGTACATGTATGTACTATGTTACAGATAGATCTAGTGGAGGCGACTCATGTTTGAACTTCTGCATGTGCGGACTGATCATGTTCCATGTCAGTGTATCTTGCGTGGTTCGCATTAGAGTCAATATTTCCTCTACATGTGCTAGGTGAGACCGGCGAACATTTCCGCTCACGTCGCATGCGTGTGTGTGCGTCAGTGATATCTGTGTGACAGCACAGCTTGGGAGAGGGTAGGGAGGTATCTTGAACTTTTTAGTGTTTTGTCCGTGGAAGTGGGGAAATTGGGTCATGCATCATCCTCACTGTGAGTTGCCCAATCATAGTTGACCTTACGTTGAATTGTCCAATCACAGCCAAGTTGACTGTAAAGCAGGCTGGGGATTAGGTGAACTGTCGCTCAGTGTTATTTTGCAGCTGCTTCAGAGTGGAAGTCTCTGACGTTGTGTGTGTTGATTCTATGTTGAAAGTCCTGGTGAACCCTTTTTAGACCTTGTGTTCAGGGTTCGGACTTAAGGATTAGCGGAGCTGCCTTGAGTCTGGAGAGGACTGATTCTGTGTTTCTGTGTGATTGTATTCTTCTCGCTGTTGGAAGTACAGTAGAAGGACTGTCGTTACTGTAATTTGTGAAGACGTGGTTGCTGTGTTTGTGTTAAACTGTAACCGGTGTTCCTGAGACCCTGGTGGGTGAAGACTTGGTTGCTGCATTTGTGTTAAACTGTAACCGGTGTTCCCGAGACCCTGGTGGGTGAAGACTTGGTTGCCGTGGTTGGGTGCTGTAGACGTGCTGGTCTGGGGGTGGCCTTGGTGGCGCTGGACAACCCATCTCGGAGTTGGGCCGGACACGTGTTGGTTCAAGGTACGTTTGGTAAATTCAGTGTAGACATTTTAGTAATCCTATCATCTGAACCTGGTTGTGGTTGGATTGAGCCAGGATACGGGGGAACTCAGAAGGAAATCCTTATCTGTAATTGGTTGATTTGGGCAGCTGGAGGCTGGAAGCTGTCTGAGGTGCCAGGCAGGGGCTGCGTTAGTGCCAGGAAGGGCTATGGGTGTTGTAATTAAACAGTGTAATGGTTGCGTTGAGTAGTTATATTGGATGATATGATTTTGGGCATGTAAGATCAAGGTAGGGTGTTTTGTGCATGTGTGAGTACATTATTCGTGTGATCTTTCAGTAATTTCAGCCACTGGAACCTGTCGGTGTCAGTATGATCTGTTAGTCTTGTTAGCAGGCCTTAATGCCAGGCCAGGAATTATATATGTATTTGTGTGGTTGCTAGTACTGTTGACACCTGTCTGGAAGTTGATCAGGGGAGACAGCCCATTTGTTTGAAATTGTTGGTTTTAAGTTGTATATGATGATATGTTGTCACTTTATGATGATGTGTTTGTCAACCTTATGTGCATTGCTCAGTCAGGTGGAGCAAGCCAGCTGGATATTTCAGCTAAAGATCAATTTTAACAAAGATTGACAGCCCGGAAGTGTTTTGGGGGTAGTGATGTGTGTGTGTTGTGGTTGCCCCATGGTTTTGGACATAGGCTGTAAGTTGCAAGTGATGTTTACAGCAGTGGCAGTGACCGTGACCGACAGATTTATTTTGGGCAATAACTATCTGCATCTTTTATCTCTTGTTTTCCAAGTTACATATGTTTGGACCTTGTTCCTAACATTGGGAATTGTGTGGAAGCTATGCATGGGTTTTTTAAGGTTGTTCTGCTATCTAAGGAAAGTACTTAATAGTGCCGTGGAGTCGGACCGGCTATCTGGTTAAGTTGGACTGAAGTTTGACTTAGATTGTGTACTACTGTGTGGCACTGATGTTTTGTAAAGTAAGCTGTATATAGCCCTGTCTGAAAATTTCTTTCTTTTATACAAATGGATAATAATTAGACTAAAGCTAAGTGCTAATGCTGGTTTTCATTTGGATAAAGTTACCATTGGGTGCATCTTGTGATTGGAGTAGTTAGTTAGTTAAGACTACAATAAGAGACAGAATATTCACAGTAGTGACTTTGACTCCCCTGGGTGGTGCTCATGATGAACATGAATCTAGTATGTGTAGGGCACCATGAGATTCACGATAGTTCTTAGTGGGGATGTGCCTGTATGTGTCCACAGTATCTCCCTGCAATCCTGCCTTAGCTGGTGCCTGTAATCCTGCCTTAGCTGGTGACGGGATCCCTGTGCTAGGAGTGACAGAGCGTGGGCTACTCTTCCTGTTTGCTGTGACAGGCCGAGTGGTGCATGTGAATGTTGTCGACAAACAGGGGCTGTGTTGAGGTAACAGCGTTGAACATTATTTCCAGGATCAAGGAAATGAGCCGTCATTCATCAGTCCGTGCAGTGGACTACCCAGTGTGTGAAAGACACTAGCAAAAATCTTTAGTGACTTTAAATTTATTTAGTAATATATTGTATAGCTGTTAGTTTGTTGGCTAATTAGTCATTACTTGTGTGTGTCGCAGCTGCACAGGTTTTCGAGACAAATTTTCTTTTGTGTGGTGGCAAAAAAACATTTATATCAACATTTTTATATGTTGGACAATTTGGTTGGGCCATTCTCTGCGAGTAGTTCATAGCAACCCAGTTACTAGGTTATTAATTGGTCATGCGTGCTTTAGTGCCCAGTGTTTGGAATGTGACCCGGTTTAATTAATCTTGAAAGTGTGTGAACATTGCAGAATTGTTGTAGTTTTGTGCATTCTATATACAGTGATTGGTCTGTCACTGTGCTACAAAATTGTAGTTTTGGGCATTCTATATTGGTGTTTGGTCTGTCATTGTGTCGGAGTTCATTCCCTGGTTGCTGGCTTGTGTATGAGCCGGTAAGTGAATTTGTTGAGTAAGTCTCGGATTCACAGTGTCCTGTTGGGCCAATAGCCAAGGTGTTATCGGTCGTGTGAGTTGTATTGCATGTAGCGATGCATCGCACCAGGCTGGGCACATTGGGATTTGACCCGAATTAAGGTTAGTTAATTAATTTCATGACCTTGTGTTAGTTTGGTTGTGCAGGGGGTGTGTGTGACTAGAAATTTGTGTGCGAATGGGGTTAAGTGGTTGAATGTTTGAGTTTGAGAGAAAGTGATTGTGTGGGTAGTAAGTGGAATATTCAGTGTTATGGCACCCCGTGTCGTGGTTTGAATGAAATTATACATGTGTGAACTGTTCATCTGGTTTTGGATTGCTTATTTGAGTTGGGGAGTTAGGTATTGTAGGTCTGTAAGTCTGTCTGTCCCTCCCTAGTTAGTTCAGGTCTTAGCGAGCCTGACATATGGTGGAGATGCGGGGTACAATTAGGGGTAAGTAGGAGTTAATTAGTTATAAGGAAGGGTTTGGTTAGCAGGGAGGTTGTTAGAGGAACTTCAGGCAAGCATACAGACTCACTCTGAGTGTAAACATTAGAACTCAGAGTAGTCAGTGGGTGGTTGGAGGGTGCGTGCCTAGTAAGGGTGGAGGCATAGACAACAAGCACTCAGGCGTGTAAGACCTGCATATTGCCGTTGTTATGTGTGTGAAGTGATGTGCTTTGTCTGTAATGTCTGTTTGTCATGGGGTCACGATAGTGTAAATAATTATTTTTTTTTTGCCATTTGTTGTAGAAAATTATAGTTATTTTGTTGTCTGCCAATTGTTGTGGGAAACTACAGCTATTTCACTTTATGCCAATTGTTGTAGTTAATTGTGTCGACCAGAGGGTTTGGTGGCTGGCCAGGGGGCTAGTTTTGGTTGATCAGTTGTTGGATTTGACATTGTTGTCAGCTGTTGGCAAGAGGCCAGTCTTATGTTATTTTGACAGTCCAGCGTGGGTGCGGTTTGTTCTCGGTGTTGCGGATCTTGCGAGTTAGTTTCCTCTGAAGGGTGGACTTTTGATGTATTGTGACTCCACATCATATGATGGGTTTATGCGAGCGGCCGTGTGTGTGGTATCTTTGGCATGGTGATTGTACCGTTTAGTTCAGTACCAGTTACTATAGGTACCGGGGTTGCAGATCCTAAAAACCATGTTATAGTGTATATCCAACTTTGTGTGTCTGGTTCAAGCACGCAGGAACGGTTAGCTAGTCTTAGTCAGTTCAGTATGTCGCACACCCCGAGTGACCGTAAGTTGCGTTCACAACTAAGCCAAGGGCTCAGGAAGTCATACTCCTGCGGCAACGTCTCCGGTAGTTAAGGAGCATGCAGGTAGGTTAGTGAAGGAGGTTATGGCGGAGCAACAGCTGGACACCTTGGCCGACAAATATGTTCGGTTAGGTCGAAGCATGGGGTTACAGGGAGGGGAGTTAGCGGACTTTGTAGGCGACGCCTGGACGAGGTGGCCCGGCAGAAAAAAGAGGAGGCTCGCAAGGAGAAGAGTTGCGGCTTAAGCGCGAGGCCAAGGAAGAGGAGTTACGTCTCAAGCGAGATGCGCAGGAAAGAGAGCAGGAGGCAAGGGAAGAGGAGTTACGTCTCAAGCGAGATGCGCAGGGAAAAGAGGAGGCTCGCAAGGAGGAAGAGTTGCGGCTTAAGCAGGAGGCCAGGGAAGAAGAGTTACGTCTCAAGCGAGATGCTCAGGGAAAAGAGGAGGCCCTCAGGCGTGAGGCTTTTGAGAAGGAGGCTCGCAAGGAGGAAGAATTGCGGCTCAAGCGTGAGGTGGAGCAGCAGCGCTGGATAGAGAGCGCGAGGCCAAGGAGGAAGAGTTGCGGCTCAAGCGCGAGGAAGTTAATTACAAGCGTGAGGTGGAGCAGCAGCGGCTGGATAGAGAGCGCGAGCAGGCTATCAAGGAGGAAGCTCAGGCACTGAGGGACGAGGATAGAAGGGAAGAAGAGATGCAAATAAAGAGAGAGAGAAGGGTGGAGGAGAAGGAGGCGGCTAAGAGCAAGAGAGAAAGGGCCGATAGGAAGCACGTCAAGCTGCAGCTAATGAGAGATGATGAGGATGTAGACGAATACCTACAGCATTTTGAGCAGGTAGCCAAGCTGTGTGGTTGGCATCCAACTGCATGGGCATGTCAGTTAGTGGCTCTGCTCCAAGGGAAGGCTAGGGATGCAGTCCTCAAGTTATCTGCAGATAAGTTGGAGGTCTACACAGAAGTAAAAGCTGCCTTGCTCAGGTATTTTTCGCCTCGACGCAGACGCCTAACCGTCAAAAGTTCAGAAAGATGGAAAAGAAGGTGGCTGAAACATTTGAGCAGATGCTGGACAGGCTATAGGGCATGTTTTTTCCCAGTGGTGTGTATCTGCTGACAAGGACCAAAGTAAGCCTAATGATGTCTTAGATTTATTCCTTCAGGAGCGCCTATACGACCAGCTCTCTGCTGATATTTATCAAAAGGTGAAGGAATCATCACCGAAGGATGCAGAAGAAGTGGCTGCATGTGCTACTCGCCTGGCAGAGGCCAAGAGAGCGTGAGGGAGGTGCAGAGAGAACGAGCTCAGCGAGGTAAGATAAGATAAATGTTGCTTATAAGCCCAGCCGACCGCAGAGGGCCACATCAGGGCTGACTCAGCGAGGTCAGCCTCATGGCAATAGTAGGGGCAAGCGCATACCCAGAAGCAAACCAACATTGACGGCGCCCAAAGGGATAGGCCTGTCCAGGGAGAGGGCGGTGTAACACCACAGTCATTGACTAAGTCGAGGGGGGATATGACGTGTTGGGCGTGCGGCGACAAAGGGCACCTGAGTGCGTCGTGTCCACAAAGAAGGCTTGGTGACAAAGGAAGCACAGGTGGGAAGGGTAACAAACCATCGGTGGCTAGAGTACTGGCAGGGGCCGAGTTAGAGAGCTCGAGGCAGAGAGCCCACCGTCCCTCTGCATGACGTGTGCTGCGAAGCATTACACCCCACGGTGCACAGTTACCGTGAATGGCCGAAGTGTGAGAGGTCAAGAGACACTGGAGCTACATATACTGTAGTGGCTGAAGCACTGGTTGACCCGGAAGACTACATTGGGAAGGTGGTGGACGTAAAGATGCTGAGAGTGGCACTTCGTACAAGGTACCTGTGGCCAAGGTGCATGTATCGTCACCGTTCGTGAGGGCAAAATTGTTGTACTAGTGTTAAGAAACCCTGTGAACAAGTCCTAATAGGGAATTGGGCTGCTAATGAGTGGGAAGATGCACCGCAGAAAGTACCAGTTTACGCGAATCCTACAGCAGTGATGGCTGTCATGACACGCGCTCAGGCCAAGAGGCAGCGAGAACCAACCAAGGGACTGCCTGTCACAAAGCAAGTCATTGGGGTGACTTCAAAGAGCTCAAGGAGATGCAGAGGAAGACCCAACGTTGGATGCGCCCCGGCGTGCCGCAGAGAATGGTGTACGAGCTCGGTCAGGTCATGGCTTGGTGACTTTTGGAGACCAGGATGACTCTTGGTGAGGACGTACACCACGCCACATGAGACTACAACCCAAGTGTGTGTTCCCAAGCATATGAGGCTTGAGGTCATGAAGATGGCTCATGATGTACCCATGGCAGGACACATGGGGACTAAACGAACAAAAGCTAGAGTGCTGCAGGACTTCTACTGGCCTGGGATGTGTAAGGAAGTGGCTCAGTACTGCAGATCATGCCCAGAATGTCAAAAGACTATAGACAAAGGTAGAGTGCCACCAGTGCCCCTAGTGAGATCTCCTGTCGCAGGGAATCCGTTTGACAAAGTGGGAGTGGATCTGGTAGGGCCTGTCGTGCCAGCGTCCAGTCAGGGTAACCGATTTATCTTGGTCCAAGTAGACTATGCCACTAGGTACCCCGAAGCCAAGCACTCCGAACATTGATACTGCAACAGTAGCAGAGGCTTTGTTCACCATGTGGTCAAGGACCGGGATTCCCGCAGTGGTACTCTCAGACAGAGGGTCCCAATTCACCAGCGAAACTATGCAGGAGGTCCACAGACTCCTGCGATCAAAGGAGTGACGACAACGCCTTATCACGCCCAATGTAACGGGCTGGTGGAACGTTTCAATGCAACACTGAAGAAGATGCTGAAACGCCTTGCCATGGAACAGCCAAAGGAATGGACCGCTGGATTCCGGCTGCACTGTTCGCATATCGTGAGGCACCACAGGCAAGCACAGGCTTTTCGCCATTCGAACTGCTCTATGGGAGACGGGTGAGAGGGCCGATGAAGATCCTCAAGGAAGCCTGGCTGCACCCGGAAGAACCCGAGACTCGAACTGCAGCCGAATATGTCGTAGAGCTGCGTACCAAGATCGCGGGCACATGCGAAATCGTGAAGGAAGCACTGATCAAGGCGGGTGAGACTCAAAAGCGCCAGTTTGACCGCAAGGCCAAGATCAGGGAGTTCAGGCCCGGAGAGCGAGTCTTAGTGCTTCGCCCCGAGAAGGTCAACAAGATGGAACTGACATGGAAAGGACCATACCGGTAGTAGATCGGTTAGGAGAAGTGGATTACAAAATCCAATGGAACGGGGCACCAAGGTATTCCATACGAATCTCCTAAAAAGTACAATGAGAGAGAAGAGCGTCACACCCCGGCAGCCATCCGAGCCGTCACACCAACCGATAGGAAAACTGACATGGATGACACTGTAGACGGGACCATGGGTTTCCTCACAGCTATTCAAGGAGAGGGAAGAAGAAACCCAAATGACGGCGGTCATGAGGGCGGTTGTGATCGAGGAGGAGACTGAGGGAGTGACCCCCATTACAACCAAGGACATACCTGTGATACCCTTGGAGGCATCCGAGACTGCTGATGATGTGGTTGTTGTTGTTGTCGTACCCTGGCTAAAAGACTCCAGGGATCATCCAAACAGCCGAAGTACTTGAACACTATGGTACAAAATGCATCACCTGGGATGAGAACATTACGTGTGTGACCGTTTTTGATTACCCCCGCCACATGGGCAGCCACACTCCGACTTCGGGGATTTTAGAGACTGATAATGTTATGCTAGGAGCTTGTCACAACTGAAGACAATCCCCGCATAACTATGCAGAGCATAACAAAATTTTGATGTGTAGCCTTGGTGTTCTAGCCTATGTCAATTAGCCTGACACAGCCTTAAGCCAAGGCAGGGATGATGTGGTAATTGGAACGGATGACCCAGCGTTCGCTCAGGCTCTCAGAGCTGACCAAGGCGTACCCTGACGTGTTCACGGACCTACCGTCGCAGACTAACTTGAGGAATGTCATATCCGTTTGCGAGACTCCACTCCTGTGTGTTGCAAGCCATACCCTGTACCATACGCACAGAGGAATACAGTGAAAGATGAAGTGGCGGCGATGCTGAAGTTAGGGTCATAGAACCGTCCACGTCGCCATATGCATCGCCCATTGTCCTTGTTAAGAAAAGGACGGGAAGATCCGCTTCTGCGTGGATTACAGGCGGTTAAACAAGGTCGTGGAGTTTGACTGTGAGCCAATGCCAGAGGTAGACTAATCTATTCGCAAAGCTTGGGCAAAAGAGGTTCCTCAGCAAATCGATCTGGCTAAAGGCTATTGGCAAATCCCTGTGGCTGAAGAAGACCGACCCAAAACAGCATTCATCACTCCTCAGGGTTGTTTCCAGTGGCGGGTGGTACCATTCGGTTTGTGTACATCAGGAGCGGTATTCACTCGAATGATGAGGAAGCTGATGCTGCCCCTTGATACAGAGAAGATAGATAACTTCATCGACGACATCCTGGTGGCCACAGAGACTCGGGAAGATCACACCCTAGCGCTTGGACAGTTATTCCGAAGGCTGCGAGAGTGCAACCTGACAGCAAGGCCAACCAAGTGTGAGCTCGGTTGCCGTGAGGTCGAGTACCTTGGACACAAGGTTGGTGGAGGGAAATCTGGCCTACGAAGGACAAGATGGCTAAGATCCGGGAAGCATCCAGACCTGAAACCAAGAAGCAGGTCCGTAGTTTTTTTGGGCCTGGTAGGCTACTACCGCCGATACATCCCTCAGTTCTCCGATATTGCTCTGCCTCTGACCGACCTGACCAAGGGTGGAGAACCAAGGAAAGTTCGCTGGACACCGAATGCCAGGAAGCGTTCGAGAGGCTCAAGGAGAAGTTCTGTGCACCGCCTGTGTGCAGGCTACCAGTGCCGGACGGCAAGTTCGTTATGCGAACGGATGCATCTGAGACAGGGATCGAGCCATTCTACTCCAGGAACAGGAGGGTGTGCTACACCCACTGCATGTGCTAGCAAGAAGCTCTTGCCTGCTGAGAGAAACTACCCCACAGTCGAGAAGGAGTGCCTAGCACTGGTGTGGGGAGTGAATAAGTTTGCGCAGTAACCTGTACGGTACAAAGTTTGTGATACAGGTTGACCACTTCTCCCTTGCAGTATCTCGAGCGGGTCAAGTCGACTAGTGGAAGGGTTACACGGTGGGCACTACAGCTGCAGCCCTACCAGTTCAAGGTTGAGGCTATCCCGGGTGATCAGAAATGGCGCAGCTGACTACCTCAGTAGGCTGGGTTGAATTGGAGGGTATCTGAGAGTATGTGTTATTAGCATAACTGTGGTTAGGAAGCATTTGTCTACCTGTCGTTAATTGAACGTAGAGTTCAATCTTGGAAGGGGGTATGTCAGGGTTCACTGACATTGCTACTTGAGCCCGTACATGTATGTACTATGTTACAGATAGATCTAGTGGAGGCGACTCATGTTTGAACTTCTGCATGTGCGGACTGATCATGTCCATGTCATGTATCTTGCGTGGTTCGCATTAGAGTCAATATTTCCTCTACATGTGCTAGGGTGAGCCGGCGAACATTTCCGCTCACGTTGCATGCGTGTGTGTGCGTCATGGAATTTTGTGTGACAGCACAGCTTGGGAGAGGGTAGGGAGGTATCTTGAACTTTTTAGTGTTTTGTCCGTGGAAGTGGGGAAATTGGTCATGCATCATCCTCACTGTGAGTATGCCCAATCATAGTTGACCTTACGTTGAATTGTCCAATCACAGCCAAGTTGACTGTAAAGCAGGCTGGGGATTAGGTGAACTGTCGCTCAGTGTTATTTTGCAGCTGCTTCAGAGTGGAAGTCTCTGACGTTTTGTGTGTTGATTCTATGTTGAAAGTCCTGGTGAACCCTTTTTAGGAACCTTGTGTTCAGGTTCGGACTTAAGGATTAGCGGAGCTGCCTTGAGTCTGGAGAGGACTGATTCTGTTGTTTCTGTGTGATTGTATTCTTCTCGCTGTTGGAAGTACAGTAGAAGGACTGTCGTTACTGTAATTTGTGAAGACGTGGTTGCTGTGTTTGTGTTAAACTGTAACCGGTGTTTCCTGAGACCCTGGTGGGGTGAAGACTTGGTTGCTGTGTTTGTGTTAAACTGTAACCGGTGTTCCTGAGACCCTGGTGGGATGAAGACTTGGTTGCTGCATTTGTGTTAAACTGTAACCGGTGTTCCCGAGACCCTGGTGGGTGAAGACTTGGTTGCCGTGGTTGGGTGCTGTAGACGTGCTGGTCTGGGGTGGCCTTGGTGGCGCTGGACAACCCATCTCGAGTTGGCCGGACACGGTGTTGGTTCAAGGTACGTTTGGTATAATTCAGTGTAACATTTTAGTAATCCTATCATCTGAACCTGGTTGTGGTTGGATTGAGCCAGGATACGGGGGAACTCAGAAGGAAATCCTTATCTGTATTGGTTGATTTGGGCAGCTGGAGGCTGGAAGCTGTCTGAGGTGCCAGGCAAGGGCTGCGTTAGTGCCAGGAAGGCTATGGGTGTTGTAATTAAACAGTGTAATGGTTGCGTTGAGTATTATATGGATGATATGATTTTGGGCATGTAAGATCAAGGTAGGGTGTTTGTGCATGTGTGAGTACATTTATTCGTGTGATCTTTCAGTAATTTCAGCCACTGGAACCTGTCGGTGTCAGTATGATCTGTTAGTCTTGTTAGCAGGCCTTAATGCCAGGCCAGGAATTATATATGTATTTGTGTGGTTGCTAGTACTGTTGACACCTGTCTGGAAGTTGATCAGGGGAGACAGCCCATTGTTTGAAATTGTTGGTTTTAAGTTGTATAGATGATATGTTTGTCAACTTTACATTTTATGATGATGTGTTTGTCAACCTTATGTGCATTGCTCAGTCAGGTGGAGCAAGCCAGCTGGATATTTCAGCTAAAGATCAATTTTAACAAAGATTGACAGCCCGGAAGTGTTTTTGGGGTAGTGAGTGGTGTGTGTGTGGTTGCCCCATGGTTTGGACATAGGCTGTAAGTTGCAAGTGATGTTTACAGCAGTGCAGTGACCGTGACCGACAGATTTATTTTGGGCAATAACTATCTGCATCTTTTATCTCTTGTTTTCCAAGTTACATATGTTTGGACCTTGTTCCTAACATTGGGAATTGTGTGGGAAGCTATGCATGGTTTTTTTAAGGTTGTTCTGCTATCTAAGGAAAGTACTTAATAGTGGCCGTGGAGTCGGACCGGGCTATCTGGTTAAGTTGGACTGAAGTTTGACTTAGATTGTGTACTACTGTGTGGCACTGATGTTTTGTAAAGTAAGCTGTATATAGTCTGTCTGAAAATTTCTTTCCTTTTATACAAATGGATAATAATTGGACTAAAGCTAAGTGCTAATGCTGGTTTTCATTTGGATAAAGTTACCATGGGTGCATCTTGTGATTGGAGTAGGTTAGTTAGTTAAGACTACATAAGAGACAGAATATTCACAGTAGTGACTTTGACTACCCTGGGTGGTGCTCATGATGAACATGAATCTAGTATGTGTAGGGCACCATGAGATTCACGATAGGTTCTTATGGGGATGTGCCTGTATGTGTCCACAGAATATCTCCCTGCAATCCTGCCTTAGCTGGTGCCTGTAATCCTGCCTTAGCTGGTGACGGGATCCCTGTGCTAGGAGTGACAGAGCGTGGCTACTCTTTCCTGTTGCTGTGACAGGCCGAGTGGTGCATGTGAATGTTGTCGACAAACAGGGGCTGTGTTTGAGGTAACAGCGTTGAACATTATTTCCAGGATCAAGGAAATGAGCCGTCATTCATCAGTCGTGCAGTGGACTACCCAGTGTGTGAAAGACACTAGCAAAAATCTTTAGTGACTTTAAATTTATTTAGTAATATTATTGTATAGCTGGTTTAGTTGTTGGCTAATTAGTCATTACTTGTGTGTGTCGCAGGCTGCACAGGTTTTCGAGACAAATTTTCTTTTGTGTGGGCAAAAAACATTATATCAACATTTTTATATGTTGGACAATTGGTTGGGCCATTCTCTGCGAGTAGTTCATAGCAACCCAGTTACTAGGTTATTAATTGGTCATGCGTGCTTTGAGTGCCCAGTTGTTGGAATGTGACCCGGTTTAATTAATCTTGAAAGTGTGTGAACATTGCAGAATTGTTGTAGTTTTGTGCATTCTATATCAGTGATTGGTCTGTCACTGTGTTACAAAATTGTAGTTTTGGGCATTCTATATTGGTGTTTGGTCTGTCATTGTGTCGGAGTTCATTCCCTGGTTGCTGGCTTGTGTATGAGCCGGTAAGTGAATTTGTTGAGTAAGTCTCGGATTCACAGTGTCCTGTTGGGCCAATAGCCAAGGTGTTATCGGTCGTGTGAGTTGTATTGCATGTAGCGATGCATCGCACCAGGCTGGGCACATTGGGATTTGACCCGAATTAAGGTTAGTTAATTAATTTCATGACCTTGTGTTAGTTTGGTTGTGCAGGGGTGTGTGTGACTAGAAATTTGTGTGCGAATGGGGTTAAGTGGTTGAATGTTTGAGTTTGAGAGAAAGTGATTGTGTGGTTAGTAAGTGGAATATTCAGTGTTATGGACCCCGGTGTCGTGGTTTGAATGAAATTATACATGTGTGAACTGTTCATCTGGTTTTGGATTGCTTATTTGAGTTGGGGAGTTAGGTATTGTAGGTCTGTAAGTCTGTCTGTCCCTCCCTAGTTAGTTCAGGTCTTAGCGAGCCTGACAACCATTCTGTCATAGAGATCTTAGTTGTGACTTCCTCTCCACGCCAAAATGATGGGTTTATGTGGAAGTTGTTTGTACTGGCCCTGAAAGTTCATGTGGAGTATCACTTGATGGATGAGAAGACACTGTCCTGAGGAGGACGCTCATTCGTGTTGGTTATGCAACAAAGCAGTTACTGTCGTTCATAGGGGACTTGGTGGTGTTCTGCGTTGAACTGGCGACTCACCTGTGTCTCCTCAGGGGATTTTAGTTGCCTCATGATGACTTGATAACGATTGCTCCCTGTAAAGTGCCATGTGGGGGCTGCAGCAGGACAAACTAGATGCAGCTGTGTATGCAGAGCTGGAATAAGCATCATACTAGAGGCAATACCACTAGGGTGCCAGAGAAAATGATACAAGAGAAAAAAAAATCCTACCGAGTTGACTGCTTTAAATGCTACTCCATTGACTGCCATGGGTGAATATCTTTTTCAGTAAGAGACCGTATCATCTCTCTGATGGGAGGAGCAACAGATTGGGTAACCAGGTTCCACTGCTTATGTTGAATTATTTCATATGGGAGTCACTATTTTTATTCATGTGAGGCAATTACACCTGTAAATCAAGTCTATATAACAAGAAGTATAGTTATTCGCTCTTCAAACACATGCATACCAACCTGCAATCAGTAACACTCTGATTCAACAAAGAATGAAAAGGATACGCGAACATAACACCATGCACAGACACGCACACACACACACACAACAAACATGCACACGTGAGCGTATGTATACACACGGACGCAGGTAAGGTAAGGTTATATTGCTTACAGCCCAGCGACCGCAAAGGGCCATATCAAGGCTGTCACCACATTGAAGTCAACTCACACGTCATTCATTCACACAACCCTTTAAAATACATCTTCTGAAAACACACCCGAAATTTTGTTAAAAATCTGTCCACTGTAAAATCTCAGATCAGATGAAAAATGTTAATCTCCCTCAGAAATTCAAAGATCACACCAGGCGAACATCTCTGAACAAGGTTTTCATGGAGTCTGTTGTAAAATGTTTGTCTCACGTCATGCAAGTCTCAACACTCTAAAAGAATGTTTTATTGTGAGTGGTACATGACATGGAATGCATCACGGAGCTTCTTCACTCTTTAAAAGGTATGAATCGGTAAAATACGAATGGCCGAGGTGCAGCGGGCATAAAACCGTTTCTTCTTTGCAGACACATGCACGCCGCGCGCGTGCGCGCACACACACGCACACACACACACACACAAAGAGAAATGCATGTATGACCGCACGCAGGCGCGAGCATGTGCATACACACACACAACGCACACATAAAACATCTGACCATACAGGTCAGTTTCTCCCACAGGCTTATTGACACAAGATCTTATCTCGAGATACCCCCCACAGGGGCTGAAAGTCCCTCAGACAGACTGGTCCGCACCGAGGTTGTCAACTGCAATTTACTATGGAGATTACAAGTCTCAGAAGCCAACAATTGAACAGTTTCTTCGTGCACGTGAACCTGTTTTCAAAAAACCAGCAGCGATTTGTAGAAACCCCCCCCCCCCCCCCCCCGTCTTCGTTTCCCGTTATTTTGTTTATTTTTTCCCCGGGTCTCTTTCCCCCCCAAAGGGGCCCCTGCCTTTGTTGTATAGTTCCTTTTGTTGGTGATACAGACGAATCAAAAGGCCGTGAAAAAAAGGGCCCCCATGCAAGTGCAGTCTTTGCTAAAAAGGACCGACCCCGTTTTGGACGAGTAAAAAAATCGTAAATATCCCCCATCTATTAAAAAAAAAGGGGGTTTAAATTGGTTTACTTTTGTACTTTACACGTGAAACTTACATTCTTTTTTTTTTCCTTTTTCCCGTCCTGGGGTTTTGTAACCCTATTAGAAAACGTGACACAAAAAAATTTTTGTCTGTGATAATTTATTTAAACTTCCATTTTTTTTTAAAATTGATGGTTTTGAGATGAAAAGGGTATGTGCGGGGTTAAAAGCCGGTATGATGTTTGTGTAAAACTTTAGTGTCAATCTTTAAAATTTTCCCTGGGTTCTGTGCCCCCCCCTTTTTTTAAGTAAAAGAAAGAAAGGAAGAAACCAAAAAAAACAACCAAAAATGCCTTTAGCCCTTGTAATGATAAAGGGTTTTTTCACGGGGAAATTTTTTTTCTTTTTCCCTGTTCTGATTATTTTTTGGGCCCCTTCGTTTTTCCCTTTTTGTTTTTTTTTTATTTTTCGTCTGATATTGCCCCAGGAAATTTGTAAATTTAAAATGCCCCTTTGGGGGCCTGGTGACAACAGCAGTGTGATTTCCGTGCATGCCAAAGAAAGTACCGTAGGCCAGGGCCTAAATGGGGGGGTTTCTGCGGAAAAAAACGCATTCTTTACGCCCTTTCTTGACGTACAGCCAAAACCCGTGTTAAATAAGATCGATCATTGTTATTTTGCCTTTTAAACCCATTCCCCAAAGTATTAATGTCGTCAAAAACACCCAAAAAGAATTGTTTTAAAGGTCATATTTTATCTTTCCCCCCCCCTTAAAATTGTTATTAAATTCAACCCCCATCTTTGCGCCAAATTTTAAAAAAAGTGATTGCTCTTTCTTCTTTTTGTTGCCCCGGATTTTTGTTTCTCGTCCCGAAAAGGGAAACTAGGAGGTCAAAAAACGCTTTGTGTTTTGTCCTGTAATTCTTTGCCCCAGGTTATGTGGAGGGGAGTTAGTTCAAATATTTTTTTTCCAGAGGGTTTTTAATTCATAAGTTCGTTTTAAAAAATTTTAAGGGAATTCATTTATTTATGTTTTTATTCATTCATTAAAATTTATTTAGTTTATTTTTTTTTAGTTATTGTTTATTTTTCCCATTTTTTTTTTTTTCCCCCCCCATTTTGTTCCCTCTATTTTTATTTTTATTTTTTTTTAAATTTTTTTTATTCTTTTTGTTGTTTTTTTAGTTGTTGTTTTTTCTTTTTCCCCTCGCCATATGTTGCCTTTTAAAACTAAAAACCTTGGCGGACTGATTTTTTTTGAAAAAAAGATTCAAAGATACACATCAAGTGGAAACCCAGTTGACCCCACTTTTTCCCACGTAAAAAGAGTATTTTAAAACTTAAGATTTTTTAAACCAACAACGCGCTTTGCACTTTATTCCCCCCCTTTTCATCACCACACTTGTCAATTTTCCCCCCCCTTTTCTATGGCCCTGATTTGTGGAACGGGTAATGGGGCGTTCGTAAGGCATGGGATGGGGGGTTTAAAGGGGAAATCTTTCCATTATCAAAGCATAAACGTTATAGGTTAAACAAAAATTGGCCGAGGGGGTTTTGTGATTGAAATATCAATATCCCAAAAAAAAAACCCCTTTAAAAAAATTCTGCCCTTGAATTTTTTTTGTTTTGTTTTTATGCTGCATTCTGTTTAAAAATTTTTGGGGGAAAAAAAAATTCCAAAAAAAAAAAAAAAACCATCACGTCTTCGCGAAGACAGAATTTTAACACCCCTACTGATCCTTGAACCTGGAAATCTGCGTCCGTTATGTCCGCTGAAATTTTTTTTCATTTTGGGTAAAAAAACCCATCTCTGTGGCTGAGGTAAAAAACAAACGCTGAAAGGCCCACACGTTTTAAACGGGGAATTGCCCAAACCCCCATGCATTTTCAATGTACGGGGGTTTTCGGGTTTCCCCCAAAGTGAATTATAAAAACGGGAATTTTTTGCAGGGTTTTAACCGGGGGTCTGCCAAAAAAAAATTTGTTGATCTGCACTTTTTTTTTTTTTTTTTCCCAAAACAAAAGCTTGAGAGAGCCCCCGTTTTGTGTACAATGAATTCTTTTTTCTTCCCCAAAGCATAATAAAAAGCCACCCCCTTATTTCCAAAAGGAAAGTTTTATTAAAAATTCAGGAAAAATAAATTTTACAAAACAAATGAAACCCACCCCCCCCCCCAAAAAAAAAGAAAAAAGGCATGTATCTCGAAAATGGATCCCCCCCCCCCCTCCCCTAAAAAGTGGGCCCCTATGTGTACATTTCGTGGCAGTTTTAAATTTTCACTTGTTGAAAATTTAAAATTCACGGGAGAAGAGACCGTGAAAGACCGATCAAAGCACAGTGTTTACCCCTCAGACCCCCAGGGTATTTTTGTGTATATAAGCTGCTGACATGGCACATTTTTCCTTTTTTTATGAGTTTTTTAGGCCAAAAATTACTAAATTTTTCCCCCCCCCCCCCCCCCCCCCCTCTTTCTCTCCCTGGGGCGTGGGGGCGCGCACGTGCACACCAAGACACGCATGTATGTCTCTAGCGTGCGCGCGCGTGGATATATATTTGTTTTTGTGTTAGAGAGAGAGAGAGAGAGAGCCCAAATTTTAAACGGTTTTTTACTTTTTCTTCCTTCATTTAAAATAAATTTTTTGTCACCCCTCCCTTCGGGCGGAGGATTTGTTTTCCCTTTTTCTGCTATTTTCATTCAATATACAGTTCAAAGGGGGCAAGGCTTGTGCATGGGCCCTCCCTTAAATTTTCGGGACGAAGCCGCTTTTTTAACAGGGGGGCAATCGCGAAATATTAGCAAAACAACGAAGCTGGGACGCCCCCTTTTACAAAGGGATAATAAGCTTTCTGTTAGGTCTAGTGCCTTCTCGTGTGAATGAATAAAATTTGGCCTACTGTGCGTTTGTAACGAGGGGGAAAAAGGGTTTGGGGGGGGGTAGGGGGGTGGAGGGCCCGGGGGCTGAGAAGGGGGGAAGGAGAGGGGTGAGTGAGGGGGGAAGGGGGGGGGGGAGGAGGAACGGCAGTGGGGGTCCTTTTAAATTTTGTTTCTTTTATACTGATCGCTCCTGTCCCCCCGTCATGTCAACCCGGGGTTTCCCGATATTTCTTGGGGAAGCGCTGAAAGTTTAAACAGAAATAGTTCGGTTGCCGTAATTAGCCTACAATAGGGGTATGTCCCAAAGCCCTTTTCGAACGATATGAAGTTGACGCCCGTTTTTTGGGTCACCCGGGCTGTTCCCAAATTTGATACCCAAAAAAGAAATAATTTCAAAAAAAAGTGCAGGGGGCTGCCCCCAATACTCAGTGAAGAAAAGTGGCCCGGATTAAATGGGGGGGGGGGGGGGGGGGGGTAAAGAAAAGGGCCCACAGCAGTTTTTTCTTTATTGGTCGTTTTTAAATTTTTAATGGGTTTGGGGTTTTAAAAGCGGACGGAATTTTGAGGGGGCCCCTTTTTTGAACACAAAAAAAACAGGGCCCCAAATTCCCTTTGGTTTTTGTTGTTTGTTTTTTTTTTAGGTGTTTTTGTTGTTGTTGTTGTTTTGTTTTTTTTTGATAAACCTAAAGCTTTGAACGCTTAAATTCCCCGGGGCAAGTCTTTAGCTGGAAAAAATTTTTTCCTGCTAAAAACCCAAAAAGAACAAAAACCTCTCAGAGTTTTTCGTAAAGACTCAAGGGTTGATGTTAGGCCCTAAATAAAAAAACGATTGACCATAGTAATTGGTAAATAAGTTGACAAAATATTTTTTTTAAAAAAAATAAAAAAAAAACGGGTCTTACTTTTTGAATGTCTGTAGTCAAAATTTGATTTAAATGAATGGGGTTTTCTACAATTTTGGGAAAGCTGGGAGGGAATTTTAAGTTTTGAGTTTAAAAACAACAACCTACGCAAACCCAAAGGGAAAAAAAAGAAAGAAAAAAACAATTAAAAAACCCTAAAGAAAAATCTATGATCGATTTTAAAAGCCCAAAAAAAAACAAACTCCGAGGGGTGAATATGGGGCATTAGAAAACAAAACCAAACCCAAACTTTATTTTGGCAAAGTAAAACCCACAAAAGGGTTCCCCTATAACAGGGCTAAATCAAAAAAAAAAGTACAAAAAAAAAAAGAGAGAGAGAGAGAGGGGAACCACCCAACGTGCTTAGTTTGATGCCCGACCGAAAATTTTTTCAAAAAACGAGTGAAAGTAAAAAACACAAAAGAATCAAAGCGATGTTCAGCAAAAAGCCGCACGAGAATACGAACTAAACGTTTTGGGGATAAAAACGAGAAATTAACTTGCGCTAGACAACACACACACACACACACACACTCCAACCCCAAAAAAACCCAAAAACCACACCACACCATATAGAAAGATAGATAATATATAAGTGAGATACTGGGTTCTGGGAGTCCCCCAAACCCCCAGAAAAAAGGGAAAATTTTTTGGGGAGCCCCTAAAGTTATAAAGAAAAGAGCAAAAATAAAAACAAAAAACAACAAACACAAAAGGGAGAGAAGGTACCGGGAAAACAAAGGAAAAAGAAAAAAAAAAAACGAACCACACACACACGACACACAACACACAAAACATAAACCCCAAGGGACCCTTCGCACGCACGTACCCCAAAGCAGGCACGCCCCGCCCCACACACACACAACACACACACAACACACACACCACACACCACACACACACACCCTCAACACACACACACAAAAAACACACACAAACCCCACACACACACACACACACAGAATAAAGACCGTTAAAGACAACCTTCAGAGATGTATCTCAACTGATTTGATTGAAAATGGAAAAAAAGCGTTTATTTGATCCCACAGAAAAAAAAAAAAAAGGGGGGGGGGGGGGAGGGTGGGGGCTTTACCTACACAATCTCATGTTTATGTGAGATAAATCTGTCCTCACTTTCACACACTGGCAACGTGCTGCGCGCCTCTCTCTCTCTCTCCTCTCTCTCTCTCTCTCTCTCTCTCCTCTCTCTCTCTCTCTCTCTCACTCTCTCTCTCTCTCTCTCTCTCTTCTCACAACTGTGAACCTTGCCATGAAGGAGAAGTGAGTTTGTTTATGCATCTGCTGCCCAGACCGAGTCAATTTCCAGGTACGTCTAGCAGCTAACAAACCAAAACCAACCGACCGACCAACCAAACAAAAACAAAAAGAAAATCGATCGTTTGTTGTCTCTCACCAGCATGTACACATGCATTTTACGCGCGTACATACGTAGGCACACTCACACACACACACACACACACACACACACACACACACGCGCACACGCACGCGCGCGCGCGCGCGCGTGCGCATACACGAACACACACACACACACGTACGCATGCACGAACACACACACACACGTACGCATGCACGAACACACACAACACACACACACACACACACACACACACACACTCACACACACACACACACACACACACACCACACACACACACACACACACACACACACACACACAAAGGCGTACACTGATGGTTCCGTTTTAGATGATGGAAATGTTGGTGCAGCATTTGTTATTCCTTCCCTTAAAATTAAAAGAACGTTCTTTCTGGGTTGCAATTTATCCATATTCACAGCCGAATTAGTAGCTATAATGATGGCAATGGAATTTCTAACAGATCTTCCCATTAACTTCGCTCGATAGTTTTCTTTGTAGATTCAAAATCAGTCCTACTTGCCCTTGACTCCTCTAATATATCGACACGACCCGACCTTGTGTTTGAAATTAAATATCTTTTATACTGTCTGGTGTCTAAAGGCATTACTATAGAATTTTGCTGGATTACCTTCGCATACTGGTATACTTGGAAATGAACTGGCTGATAGGCTGCGAAAAAAGGTGCTAAAAACGTAGGGTCAATTTTATGAGTTGAAAATAAAACCGTCAGTAGTGGAATGTTATCGTCCCCTTGAATCGACTGCAGGGAAGAGAGCTCAAACAAATGTTGATACGTCAACCGAGATTTCATCCAACCAATGGGAAGTTTTTCCCAAATAGACCTTGTATTAAGAAAAATGCCTGATCTTCCAGTTATTATTCCAGACAAATATCTTCCCTTATAATTCGATAAAGCTAAATGCTTTGAAAACAAAGTTTAGTAAGAATACTAACTGTATTTGTGGGTAAAGAAATAACACTGAACCACATTTTATTCAATTGTCACAAGTTGACTACTTTCTTACCAACATCATTACGATCCAATACTTTTTCTGAAAAAAACTTGCAAGATCTACTTTCGAATCATTCTCTGCTGATCGAAATTGCTGAATACTTAATACATAGTCCGATTGGAGTTTTTATTTAGATACTTTTGAGCTAACTCATTTTGTTTAAGATAGTGAAGGAGTTTTGCTTTCTTGCTATATGTTTGGGTTTTTTTTCCCCCACTAATTGTTGTATTTAAGATTGTTGATTTGTTTATTGTTCAGTTTAGACACATATACAGATACATACACTTACACACTCACATACAAAGGCCTACATTCATGCTTACACAAAAACATAGGCTTATTCATTTAACCATTCAGTCAGTCAGTCACTCTCTTCTTTCATTCACGTCTAATATCACTCAAAGTGAACAGACGTTAAACAGAAGTACGAACGAACGAACAAAGGCGTGAAAGTGCGCTTGTACTTCAGTTTCAACATGACGCATTTATACACAAAGGCTGTTGTCAACGGAGTCCTGCCGTTGGAACCCTACACTTAGAGTCCCCCCACCTCCTCCACAGGTCAACGTCCCCCTATGTCCACACTTCTCCAGGTCTCTATTCTACCCTCGTGTAACCTTAATATGGCTCGGTTGACGCACCGGGACTGCAAGGTCTTTAAACGTCATGGATGGGCTGAACATAGGAGGGCCTTGGGACTGGGGCAGTGGAGGAGGGGAACGTGGAGGGGGGGGGGGGGGGTAATAGAAGGGAGCATAGAGCTGGTGCATAGGGAACTGGGCCAACACTGACCCGCGGAGGAACTTGGGGGAAAGTTAGACCTCGAGGCGAATAAAAAAAAAAGAAAAAAAAAAAAAAAAACTGGGAAATATTGGCTGGGGGGGCCGAAATAGCTGTGGTAGAGCGCCGGATTCGTGGTCTTGTTATCCCGGGGTTGTGGGTTTGAATCTCCGCCGGGCCGTTTTGTTCAGGGGGTTTTTTTTCCCTGGGGTTTTCATTGGTTCGACCCTTTTCCCATACCCCCTTCGAATAAACTAAAAAACCGGGGTTCCCGTGTGTGAAAGCCCCAAACATCTTGTACACACGTAAAATCCCATCCCCAACTTTCGGAAGAAGGCCCCGTTTGGCCTTTTTGGGTTGACACTTTTCCATGCGTGCACCCCCCCGAAGTTGGAGTTCTGCCTTAAAAGATAGACCCGATAAAAAGATTTGAAGAAAAATAAATCCGCTCCTGCTGTAAAAATAAAATTTTCCCTTTTACGAGGATCGAAACAAACACGCAAGCAAACACAAAACAAAAAAACAAAGAGCGGGGACGTTACCATTACAGGTGAAAATACGGCCCAACCCGACCTGAACCGGAAAGAAATCTTATTTCATAGGTTCAACATTTCTTCGGAACTAAAATTTTTTTTATTTGTAGCCATGGGACTTGGGTGACAGGTTTGCCTTGCCCGAGACATCCCCAAAGAGGCAGAAAAATAACCCCTTAAATTCTTTTTAGGGGCCTTTGTAAAGTGTTCACGTAAATTTTATATTTCCTTCAAAAAAGTTTCTGTAAATTAAAGGGGAAAAAGAAGAAAAGAAAAGGAGAAAAAAAAAGAAAAAGAAAGAAAGAAAAAAAAAAAAAGGGACACTGGGTTTGAAGTGTTTGAAAAAATCTCTACAAAGCATTGCATTTTTAAAAAAAAAAGAAAGAAAGAAAAGAAAAGGACACGGGTTTGAAGGGTTTTTGGGAAAAATAAGGGCCTACAAAGCACTTGCATTTTTAAAAAAAAAATAGAAAAAAAGAAAAGAAAAGGGGCATGTTCGAAGGTTTGGAAGATAAGTCTTACAAAGCCTTTCTAAAAAAAAAAAAAAGGAACTAATGAATCGAAAACGGGGCCGAAAAAAATGTCCCTGCATTCCCTCGCGACGACCCACGGCAGTAAAACCCCCCCAAGGTTTGTGAAACCGCCCGAATGACGTGGGGTGGTTTTGGGCCGTAGCCCCGTGAAAATTCCCGATCTCCGTTCACTGGCCCCCCCCCCTAACAAGACCACTCCCCCCGGCTTTTTGTTTCCCAACCCACAGCATTAAAAAAGATTTTGTTTTAACCCCGTGTTTTCCGACCCCTAAACCTTTTTCCCACTTCACTCTGTCAGTGCACCCCAAACCTTTCAGTGCACCTCATTCCCCCGATATCCCCCACCCCCCCCATCCCCCCCCCCCCCACCCCCCGAAATTACTTTCAGTTAATAAAATAGTAACAACAATAAAACAATAAAAATGATGATGAAAAAATAAACACAGAAAGGCCACAACAACAAAGTAATTTTGTGCGAATTTTTTGAAATAGTTATTTTGTCTGTTTTCGTTTTTTTTTGTTTTTTTTTGTTGTTGTTTTTTTTGTGGGGGTTTTTTTTTTTTTTCCCCTTTTTTTATATAGGATCACAATGAAACACACAAGGGACGCGCGAC
>CM031598.1:78452195-78459695 GCA_018398815.1 Conus ventricosus
GCACTCCTGATGATCCGGCCACCACTCTCCTCCATCGTCCCTGTCTTCCACGCTCGCTGAGATTCCGCCAGGCTCATTCCAGTCCACCTCTCGGATGTTGTCTTCCCACCTCTTCCTCTGTCTTCCTCTATTGCGGCTTCCTCTGACTGTTCCTTTGCAGGACTTGTCTTTGCAAGGCCTGCTGAACGGGACACATGTCCGTACCGCTTCATATTCCGCTTTTTGACGAATGTGAGTAGGTCTTCGTGGGACCAATTGCCTGTTGAATTATTCTGCGGAATTCTTCATTTGTCACGTGGTCTGTGTAATTGATGCCCAAGATCTTTCTGTAGCATCTCATTTCACTTGCTAGAATTGTTCTTTTTAGCTCTGCTGTGCGTGTCCAAGTTTCACACGCACATAGAAAAACTGAGGGGGCAAGGCAGCGCATTAGGTGGATGTTGGAGCGAAGACTGTGAGAGGTTTTTGTCTCTCCATATACTTTTTAGTCTTGACATTACAAGCTGCTGTTTGTACAATCGTTGCCACAATTTCAGGATTTGAACCTTCATCATGTATGATGGATCCTAAGTATTTGAAGGCTTTCACGGTTTCCAAGGTTGCTCCCGATGACTTACTTTGGCACTGTTGGTTGTGAGCTTGCTTCTTTTCGGCGCTGATCTCCACATGCCACGTGCGGAAGGCTGCTATGTCATGATGGAAAGTTCCACAAACTCATCAACTCGTTTTCATATCCTGCAAAGACCATCAATATCATTTGCGAATCCCAAATTGGTGATGTTCTTCCCCCGATGTTAACTGTTTCTTCGTGATTTTCCAAAGCATCCTCCATGAAAACAAACACACACTCCCAATTCCAAACAATTACTACCTACCACAACGAATCGCCCAATAGGTATGACAGCACACAACACACAGACTAAAATACACATCACCGATAGCAGATGTTCCAAGCTTGACTATAGCCTGTACCGACACATCTACACAGCAACAACAACCGGAGAAATGAATAAACAGAAATCAACACTTATTCAAGACTGACACAGCCATTTCGATCTTGAATATCGTCAGACAAGTATATGAATGAACAGAAACAAATACGGGTGACTTCGATTTGATTGAAACGAAAAGTAAATATGAAATGAGGCCAGGAACAGTAAACAATAAACAGCAAACATGTAGGGTAACTCTTGCTCCCACAAGAAAAACAAATTCTTCCCACAGCCTCACTGCAAGAACACGTTCGATAGCGTTTAACCTGCGTGGCGTGTAACGGGACCAGGCTATAATATATCAGTGGGGTTGATGCGTGAATTAATGTGCAGTTGTTAGGCCATAGTTCAGACATCTTATTTGTCCTTCCTTTGCTCCCCTGTGTTCTCACATCCACCCGAGCTGCGGTTGTATTTTTCCTGGAGCTCTTCAGGACAAGTTGTCTTTTTTTTTTTCATTTATGCCCGTCGCTCCCGGTGGAGCATAGGCCATCAACGACCCTTCGCCATCGCACTCTGTTCTGGGCGTTCTGGTCATTCCAGTCCAGTTTGTCCCTAGTTGTTTTCAACTCCGCCCAGTGTCTCGTCTCCAGCTGTTGCGAGGCCGGCCTCTCTTCCCTCTTTCCCTGCGGGTTCCAGGTCAGGGCTTGGCGTGTGGTACCGGACGCTGGCTTCCTGAGGGTGTGTCCGATCAAAGATAGTTCGCCCTACGTCCGTAGGGCGTACAGTCTTTGGTCCGATCCAGCCCCACTTCCTTCGCAGTATCTGCTTGGCCACTAGTTCCTGTCCCGCACGCTCCCACAGATCTTCGTTCGGACCTTGTCCTGCCATCGGATTTTGTAGATGCGCCTCAGACAGGTGTTGAAGAATGTCTGAATCTTTTGTTGCATCGTCTGTGTTGTCCGCCACGTCTCGCATCCGTAAGAGCAGAACTGATTTCACTTTGGGAGTTGAAGATGCGGAGTTTGGTTCTTATGCCGATTCCTCCAGATGCCCAGATGTTCTTGAGCATGACGAAAGCTGCTCTTGCCTTGCCGATTCTGGCTGTGACGTCTCGGTCCGTGACTCCCTGTTGGTCAACCACGCTTCCCAGGTAGACGAAAGACTCCACCCTCCCTGATGGGCTCTCCATCGACTGTCACTGGTGTGTTGGCAGTGGTGTTGATTTTCATCAGCTCGGTCTTCTTCCTGTTAATCTTGAGCCCTGTCCCGGCTGATGTGGTCTCCAGGCGAGTGGTCTTGTCCTGCATCTGGCTGTGGCTGTGTGACAGGAGCGCCAGGTCGTCAGCGAAGTCAAGGTCGTCGAGCTGCGTCCAGAGTGTCCACTGTAAACCGTTGTTTCTGCCTGTTGTAGTGGTCTTCATGATCCAGTCAATGCCCAGGAGGAAGAGGAACGGCGACAGCAGGCATCCCTGCCGAACTCCAGTCTTCACCTCGAAACTTTCGGACAGGTGGCTGGCGTGGGCAATCCTGCAGTTCATGTCCTGGTAGGTGCACCGGATGAGGGAGATGATCTTCTCGGGGACTCCGTAATGCCTCAGCACTTCCACAGCATCTCTCTGTCCACACTGTCGAAAGCCTTCTCATAATCTATGAAGTTGATGTAAAGGGGGAGTTCCACTCCAGCGACTGCTCCACGATGATGCGCAGGCTGGCGATCTGGTCGGCACATGATTTGTTCTGCCGGAAGCCTGCCTGCTGGTCTCGGAGCTTGGGGTCGACAGCCTCTTTCATTCTCTCCAGTAGAACCCTGTTGAGAACCTTGCCTGGCGTTGACAGGAGCATGATCCCTCGGTAGTTGCTGCAGTCCCTGAGGTCTCCTTTCTTCGGCAGCTTGATGACGATTCCTTCTTTCCACTGAGCCGTACCTCCTCCTTCTCCCAGATCTTGCCGAAGAGGCTGTATAGCATGTTGACAGCTGTCTCTATGTCTGCTTTGATGCTTCTGCTGGTATCTCGTCCGGCCCTGCAGCCTTCCCATTTTTCAGAGTCATGATGGCCTTCTTGATCTCTGCCTTTGAGGGTTTTGTCCCAGCTGATGGGCAGGTCTGTCTCTGCAGGTGGGATGTCTGGTGGTGCGTCAGGGGCGGGGCGGTTCAGCAGCTCCCTGAAGTGTTCTGCCCATCTTTTTCAGCTGTTCCTCGGTTGTTGTCAGTGGGTTTCCGTTCTTGTCTTTCACTGGCTTGTCTGTCAGCTGGAACTTACCCGTCAGCTTCTTGGTCACCAGGTACAGGTCCTTCAGATTCCCCTGTCCGGCTGCTGCCTCTGCTTGGCTGGCCAGGTCTTCAAAGTAGTCCCCTTTGTCCTTCTTGATGCTCTTCTTTACTTCTCCGTTCGCTGCTGTTTTGCTCTTCCTGTGCCTTTGCCCTAGCTGCTCTTGTCGGCTCGTGTTCAGTGTAGCTTTCTTCTCTCTCCTTGTTTCCAACTTGTGGATGGTTGTCGGCAGAGATCCATTCCTTTGTGCTGGGCCTTCTTCTTGCCAAGGATCTCTTCACATGTGTCATGCCAGAGCTTCTTGCAGTGTTCCCACTGTGTCTCGATGTCCGTCTCACTGTCTTCTATCAGCTCTTGTAGCGGCTGGAACCTGTTGGAAAGGCTGATCTGGAATGCTGCTTGTGTGTCCCTGTTCCGGAGCAGTCCGACATTGTACCTTGTACGTGTGTTGTTGGTGTTGGTGAATCTCTTGAGGCGAAGTCTCACTGTTGTTAAAAGAAGGTGGTGGTCTGATGACACGTTAGCACCTCTCATCACTCGTACATCGCGCCATGATCTCCTGAATTTGCGGCTAATGCAGATGTGGTCAATCTGGTTTCTCCGTGACATGGTTCGGGGATCTCCATGTGGCCTTGTGGATGCGCTTGTGTGGGAAGATGCTTCCTCCTATCACCAGCTGGTTCAGGGCGCACAGGTCTGCAAAACGCTCACCATTCTCGTTCATCTGTCCCAGTCCATGTGTCCCCATGATGTCCTCGTAGCCTGTGTTGTCCCTTCCGATCTTGGCGTTAAAATCTCCCATCAGTATGGTTATGTCCTTTGCTCCTCTTTTGTCTATCACTGTCGGTAGTTGCTGGTAGAAGTCATCTTTCTTCTCTTCCTCCGCATCATTGGTGTGAGCATAGCACTGGATGATGTTCAGCCGATGTCATTCTTCTTCGTGTAAACTTGGCTGTGATGATGCGGAGTTGACAGGTTCCAATCCGATGAGTGCCCCTTGGCCTCCCGTGCCAGCATCAGGGCCACACCCTCAGTGTGGGGGCTCCATCCTCTGTGTGTCCTGAGTACAGCAGCTGTTCTCCAGATGAAAGTCTCAGCTGTCCTGATTGTAGCCACCTTGTCTCACTCAGTCCTAGCACTCCGATCTTGTAGTTTTTCATTCTCTCGCAACTTGGATGGTTTTTCCTGTTTCAAACATCGTCCTGATGTTCCATGTGGCCCACTTTCGTTGTTGTCCTGGGTGTTAGAAGGGGAGTCGACCTTGCAGCTTCCTTTCGGCTTTCACTGCACTGCGTCATAAGTCTCGGGATGGGGACCCTTCATTGCCCAGGTGAAAGCTTTGGTTCATTGTCGTCGATGCTTCTGTAACTCGTCTTTTTTTACAGGCAGGGTTGTTACCCTACGCAAACCCCTTTATCCTCGGGGCGAGTGGTCCTGCCTTAGTCGCCTCTTACGACATGCATGGCAGGGCAGTGGGTCTATTCTATGCCCAACCCACAGGCAAAGGACAAGTTGTCTCCTTACCAAATCAGTACGAAATCGTGTTGATGGGTGATGTCGGGAAGAGGGGGGGTGAGGTGGGGTGGGGGGGGGGGGAGTGATACATTTGTTTCTGCTCGGGATGGCTGGTGTGTTCGGAGGTGAGATTGGTTTCCATTAAGGTGAAGAGTCATGGTATTGGGGAGATCTTTGGGACTGTCGTTGGATGGACATGGTGGCGCTCTCCAAGGGGGGGGGGGGGGGGGGGGATACTGTCGTCAGCACGGGTTTAGTAGGTGGTGTCCTGCATATGATGGATCAGAACAGTACCACTGACACGACCGAAGTGACTCGCCTGCAGTGCAGTGTCTCCTCTGATGGGTTCCTCTTGATGACTTGCATAGACTGCTGCTCCCTGTGGATTACCGGTTCTGGGATTGCGGGACGACAAGCCGGTTGTGGCTGTGGACGGGGAACTGGAATGAGCAGCATAAGGGTGATGCCATTGTAGTGACACAGAAGATGAGGCACGAAAAGTGCTTGTAAAAAAGAAATTCTTTTGTTACAGAAAATTAAAGAAACGAGTCATCCCCGCATAAGGTTATCTGCATATTTCAGATGTTCTGTTGAAAAAAAACAACCCCGTCTGATCTCATGGCATTCCTGCAAATACTTGATAAATATTACTGACATATATCATATCATGTCTTCAACGCTGACTCATAGTGTCACCGGACAGCCCGCGAAATCAGTTTGATCTTAAATTAAAAATCAGCTGTACCTTGTGCACACGCTCATGTGTGCCTACACATTTGCATACAAATACACGTTTCACACACACACACACACACACACGCACGCATGCACGCACGCACGCGCGCGCGCGCGCGCACACACACGCACACACACACACAGAGATTCTTTTTCTTCATCTTGATTATATTGAGCGCGTTAACACAAAAATGATACGATGATTTCAAAACAGTTTCAAGAAATGACTCCTGCACTTTGTCCTTCCTAAGGCAATTTCTTTTCCATTATTTGCTGGGCTCCATCATCAACACAAATACAACACAACGCAAATACAGAATAGGAAACAAACAAAAACCAAAATCCGGGAGAAGGGAAGCCACCCTGCATGTCAAAAACACCCTTTGCGTAAGGTTGCGCCTCATTGTAACGTCTCCCGACACCACTTTTTTTCCTTCTTTTTTTCTCTCTCTGTTTTTCTTTCTTTTTTAAACATTCTTGTACTTAGGCATTTCACCTCGCAGTCAACAGCAATTTCTGGCATATGGGGGATAAAAATCAGAAAGAATTTCCTGTCAGATCTCTAGCCCGTCTTGAAGACAAGATTGTTTGTTTCACAGACAAAGTTGATTTTAAACGAAACATCGTTGAACCATAAATGTTTTGAAAACTTCACTTTTTTCTTTCCGTAGAGTGTCCACAATCATCAAGTTGATAATTCTGACACCTGCTTTGTAAATATTAATATGTCAGGATGCGTGACTCGCCGATCGTTATATAAACTTCCTTATTATGTTAGGAAAAACGCAATGAAATCAACTGTTGCATGTACACTCACACATGCACGCTCGAGGCACAGGCACTGGCGCGCGCACATTCACTCACGTGCCCTGATGTACTCACACACATACACTCAGAGAGAGAGAGAGAGAGAGAGAGAGAGAGAGGCCCTAAATGTAAGTATACACCCATTCACGGCACTCTCTCGCTCTCGCGCTCTCTCTCTCTCTCTCTCTCTCTCTCTCTCTCTCTCTCTCTTCTCTCTCTCTCTCTCTCTCTCTCTTTCGCACCGAGTCTGACCCTTAAAGATAAAATAATGTTCACAAACCTTAGCGTGGGAGGTTGGCCTAGTGGATAAGGTGACAGACTACTATAGGTGCGGGGTGTTGCAAGTTTTTCTTTCTCTCTGTCTCACACTATGTCACACACACTGTCTCTCGTTTCCCAAGGCATTTTCTCTTTCGCTATGCGGCGGACAAGGCGGACACTTGAGGTAAGCTCTCTCCGTTTCAAGAACGGGCGAGGTCTCTCCGCTCCCCCCCCCCCCCACCACCACACACACACACACACACAAGTGAATACACATGGGCCCATGCCCACACATCATACACACACGAGTACATCCACTACACACAAAGAAAAAAAAAAGGTAGGTAGGCACTCAAGGTCTGACCAGCGCGTTGGGTTAATGCGTAGGTCAGACATCCGCTGAGTCGTAGCCACGAGACCCTCTTCTTCAATTGTGTTTCATCTTTGTTGTTAATTTATATACCATCAGCTTCAAATCATGCATAGTGTGGTCTCAAAACTTAGCGGATGTGGTGTATCGTATATGGACTAGTCCGCACACAGTGACGCCTCCTTGATGAAACTGAAACTGTTCTCACCCATTCCCACCCTTCCTCCCTCTCTCCCCTCCACTTCCTCTATTCCGCCCTCCCCTTTGTGTTGGCAATGCAGTCCCGGAATGCTTGATGCGCCAAGTGAGGTTTCCCCTAGGGTTGTGAACAGTGCCTGGTGTGGCTGTGCAACCCAATTCTGGAGTGACAGTCTCTGTTGCAATTGGTGCAGACGAAGCAGGACGACTGGGAAGAAGTAGAGGCTGCTCACTGTTTGCGGTGTGCTCGTTTCTCCTGCTGCCTGCTGGGTTCTCTCCTCAACCGCTTGTCTGATTCCTCTCTGCACCATTTAACGCCAGCAGTCGCGGTCGTCGGCAGCTGTTTCCCAGGCATCAGGGTCAATGTTGCACACTTTCATGTCATGTTTGCACACATCCTTGAACCTGA
>CM031598.1:78464695-78512195 GCA_018398815.1 Conus ventricosus
TGATGTTCTCTCTTATTTTTGTTTTTAATTTTAGACTTTTGAAAATGTTGCTAATTAACTTAAACTATACCAGTAGGCACAGGCTCACCCCCCACCCCACCCGTACTCCCACCTACAGTTTTATTTTCCTTTTTTGAATCTTTTGTGATGCTGACACTTGTGATACTAGTGGTACCTGACATCCCATAATGCACTGCATTTACTTGTATTTCAGGAAGTTTACCCTTGGTCAAATACATCCATACAATTAGTATACAGATGCCGACAGCATAGAGGAAGCTTGTTGAAGAAGTGTTCCAAGGCATGGGGGTATGGTCTGAAAGGGGCAGACCCAGAGTGCTGAGGCTGGTAGGAGCATCTTGGCTGGCAGGAGCCTGGTACTGCAGAAGACTCTGCTGCTTCCTGGAGATAATTGGAGGCGTAGAAGTGGCTGTACAGAATTTTACTGCCACTGGCTAAACCTTCCAATGAGGGTCAGGAGTGAGGGGGTTGGGAAGGGAAACCACAATCCTGCAGGAAAGCCTTCTCCCTGAGATACATCTGGCATTTAAGACGGCTCTCTCCCATGTTTTGCCTCCCCAAACATCCAGGTTCCTTACAAGAGGAAGGGACCACCAGTGAGTCAGGGTTCAAGGGGTGCATTTAGAGCGTATGTCAGAACTGACCCTTTGATCAGCTGTGATGACAACATTAGATAAGTGGTCATTTAAGCTCTGTGGAGGGCAAGAGATACAGAGACAGTGATAACAAGGGATTCTGTCTGATTACAATCACTATATCGCTATGTAATGTGGTAACGCCTCCTTACTAATGTACTAGAGCTAACAAACCACTTGACTGTGGTAGGGATGGCGGGTTGAGTGCACATAGCTATGACAGTGTGTCAACTGTTGCCAAGATAAGACTCAAAAGGAAGAAACGGCAGAGGATGCAGTCCCTCACTAACAGTGATAGAAGCACATCATGTCAGCATGACTGACAGTGACAGTAATCCTGGAATGACAACTTTGTAGTCAACTGTCATGGTGATGGTGGGCAGAAGAATCTGAATCAACGGTCCCTTTACAGGGAAGTTACCCATGTTCCTGCTTAGAATCTGTACTAGGGAATAGCCAGAGTCCAAATAATGGTAAAAGCGTTGAGTCGGCATTCTCCTGTATACATCCACACATTCTCACTCTCATCCCACTGCTCCTGAGTCAGAGTTTGAATCTAGAGTCAGGGTTGCCAAGGAGGAGGTGGCAGAAGGAAGGATTGAAGTTTGAACCACACTGAACACCTGAGCAGGGTGCATAAATTGATCACATGAGACAGTGCAAAGCAGAGAGAATACAACTTTGGGGAAAGATCAGGCACTGGAAAACGGTAAGTTACATTTGATTGATCCATAATCCTCCAATTAGTGTTAGTTACTTCCCTTTGTCTACAAGTGTGTCCAGCATGGACTGGGAAAAAAACTCTTAGTCTTCGTAGAACCACCATTTCCATCTTCATTCTGTTTACTGGTCTGATGGTAGAATCTTGAAAAAGTGTTCCTGTTTGACCATCCACCTGCTTTAAGGATGCTGTTTATTGGTACACCTCTGGCTAATGCTGCAGAAGTACTAGCAGTAGCAGCCTGAGTGCTGTGAGCCGAGTACTTTGACATGTCTATTTCAGCCATAAACAGCACATCTTTCATCCAACGAGAAATGGTGTCTCTTTTCACAGGTGCAAAAGGCGCAACTGATAAGAAGTGCTTTCCCAGGGATGATCAATTTTTGACAATTTGCCGGTCTGTTGTAGGCTTCAGATTTCTTCTTCTGCAGATCCGGGCTAAGTTTGTTCGTGAACCGACCATTAACAATTTCTTTGCTTACAGGTTCATCCATACCGCTCAGTTCAGCGGCTGTTTCTTTCAGCAAGGTCAGATTTGTCTCTGACTGGTCAGCTTTTTTATTCTGCAACGTGAAAAGCTGTGCCTCTTTTTCCTCTAATTCTTCCAATTCCCCATCTTCTCTCAGCTCCAAAATATCACTGTTGTGTTCCTGTTCTGACTCTGAATTGTCTCCAGAAACTCGGGCAAGCTTGGCGGGTTCTGCGGTGCCATCTTCGTCTGGAAGTTTTCTCTTTGGCCTAACTAGGGTCTCAGATTTTTTGTTCCAGCTTGCATCTAGCTCTTGAATCAGGCTTCTAACTGATTCTGGGACTGTTGTGGGCCCTCTGCTGTCTGTGGGTTCTGAAAGACCCTCCGACATGGCTACTGAAAGAGCCGCATATATGTGTTCAAAAGTTCGGCTTCTGAAAAGAACTGAGCACAAAGGATCTAGACTACTGGTGTTAATCAGAAAGCTGACCAGGCTTATATAAACTTTGGAATAAATTTTTTAGATTGTTAGATTCTAATGATCCTAATGTGATTATGATGTTTATTACTGACCTGCAAGGAATTGTGAAGGTCCAAGGAAATTATTCACGCTAGATATCTATCAGTGGGAAACCACTTTCATACATCCGTCTGGCACCGCATTTTGGCATCAACTGGGGCGCACGTGTGCGGTATCGTCCTCCAGATGTATACGTCTGACCAATCAGCAGACGAGGAATAATTTATGTTACAGCCTGTCACAATGTCAGTGAGATTTAGAATTTTTAGATTCTTTCGATGGTTAAGTAAGAAAAAGACGAGAATGATTTGCATGATGAATATGTTGTTACCTTTTTTGTTGTTGCTTTTATATTTAAGTAAATTGACACATGAGCAGTGTCATTATGAGCTGATAAGTGGATTATTAAGAGACTAAAGAGAACCACTGTTAGTTATTGCTGACATAAAAACACTGGAAAAATGTTCCCTTTGTGTGAGAGAGAGGGTTGAACACTTTTGAAGAAGAGGAGAAGGTGTTTGTTTAACCTTTTCAATACTACCTTTTGTTTTTACACATTCCTGCAAGGTTCAACAAAAGAAGTTTTAGAACACCAAATGAACTTAAGTTGAACTTTTGATATTGTAAAACAAATACTGCTACTACGTGCAAGTCTAAATCACATGATGTTTTGCATAAAAAGCTAGTAATATGCTGAATGTAGTTTGCTTTGCATAGGTCTGTTTCTTTCCTGTTATTTCTTTAAAGATTAAATTGACCATTATGATTACTTAATTGGGTACTCAAATAAATCCAAAATCTGTAACCTCAGTGCTAACTCACCATTTCTTGGTCGTCAGTGTTGCTGAAGTTTGACACATGTGCATGCGCTTCAGTACAAACTGCATGGTTTTTCTGAGGTGTTATAACTGATTTAGCAACACCTTGGCATTTCAGTTGTCCACAGGCATGGTAAATTGATAGTCCCCAGTCACTGTCATGCATAGTCACTTTTGACAAGAGCTGAAAATTGATTTTTGAAGTTGAAAAAGAAAACTCTTTGATGCTCAAATGACAGCACTTTGCAAGTACTAAATAGTGGTCACTTTCTAAATTTCAGTTGTCGCCGAACAGTATGGCTGTAGAGTCGCAATACTGTTTGCTGCTTTGAGTTCAGGTGTACAAAGCTTGCAGAAAAATGTGCCTCTGGAAAAAAATGTGTTCCGTGACAAAAAAAACATAAACAAAAAGGGATGGTGCTTTGAAAACATGGCCATATTCAAATTTAATTCATATTGTAATCAATGACATTAACTGTTAGAAAATGAGTTTGCTGTCTCTTCTGAGCTGTCATTGCCAAAAAAAAGAAAAGAGTTTGCTGTCTCTTTTTCACTGCCGTCATATTATATGAACCTGTTGACCCTGAAGAAGTTAATTCCAAGTTGGAAAGAGCAGCCCACTGTCTTTGTATAATGCTTTATTAAGATTAATGAAAATGGGAATTAATACTGAATCCACCTTGATTTTGGAATATGAACAATAGAACAGCTATTTTGATGTTCGTTTTGCCAGAAGGAACTGGAGCTGGAACTAGTGGGGGAAAAAATTATATTCATCATTTTATGTCTTTAACATATTTTTTTTTCAGTTTATTTATAAGCAAGTTCATTGCTGACTTTCCTGGTTTGTAAATATTTCTCAAGGTTGTTTGTATTGATTTTTGATAACATATTCTAAATTTTTAAAAGAGACACAAAATATTGAACACTAAAAATATTTTTTCTCATATTCTATATTTTTGACCTTTCAGAGACACTGGGCAGCCAAGTGCCCACGCCCAGTAAATGGAACTACCTGCTCCCAGATTTCAATTCTCAGCCAGACGGTGTTGACATTGATGTCTTGTGGGACTGTGCTTCACCAGATGCTGTGAAATATCTTAGGCGTAAGTATTTCATTTATGTATATATATAGTTAGTGTTTCTTATGTTATATAAATGTGACATGAATCACTTTGGGGAGAGAGGTTTAGGTGACAAACTAATTTGGTTGTTTGTTTTTTTATTTCAAAAAAAAATAAAATTTGTTGTTGTTGTTGCTGTCCCAACCTCTGCGCCACCTCAGAGGCAGTGCACCCACGCCGCTCATTCCAACACCCCGTCCACAGCCACAGCCGGTCGGCCCCGCCACAGCCCCGGCACCAGCAATCCACAGGGAGCAGTCAATGTCAAGTCGTTAAGAGGCAGCCCACCGGAGGAGACACTGCACTGCTGCCGAGTCACTTCGGTGGTGTTCAGTGGCGCCTGTTCTGATCTAACATACGCAGGACACCACCTACTAAGCCCCTACTGACGACAATAATTGCTTAGTTGCGGAGCCGGCGTGAGTGAGCTCTCCCTCCGGAGGGCGCCACCACGTCCGTCCAACGACAGCCCCCATGGACCCGCCGATACCGGAGACCCCCACGGAACCAAACCAAGGCAACAGACGTGGAGAGGACATCGAAATTGAGGTCACCATGAGAGCAGGGCATGAAGGGCCACAGAATTTGAGACATTTTTTTATGCTGATCAATGAGAATGAGGATGATTAAGATGATGCTACGGATTTCCATTTCGGTCTGAGACTACATGACAGGGCTATACTCTACGCTTCCTTTCATAATATATGCCGGCGTCAGCCAGGCCCGAGAAATACAGGCACCTGCAGTGTTGGTCAGGAAATTTGAGCAACACTCTCAGAAACGCATCCATTAAGTGGATGAAACTCGACTGTGTGGTCCCAGTCTTCCCAACTGAGTCCGCAGCAAACTCAACTCTGGGTAGGAGCCGGTCAGGGCAGAAAAACCCACATGACTTCTGATGGGATTCGAACCCACGACTTCCCAGCCGGGAGTCCGCGACGCTAACCACTTCGCCACGGCGGCTGGTTAATTTGGTTTTTAATTCTGTGGTCCGTTTATGAGTAAAGTAAAAGATTTGAACTGCCCAATGTTTCTGAAGTTGCTGTAAAGTCACTCCTTTTTTTTTTCATCCTTCATTTGGTAAGATGTGAATTGTGTCACTTAATTAAAAGACATGCTTTGCACAGTTCTTTCCAGGCCTTTGAAAATCTTTGTGATCTGAAACCTGGATTTTGGAGTCTTATTAAAAAAAAAAACCTGCAAGTTTCGACAGTGTTTTGAAACCCCCATTTCAAAGCCCTAAGCATCCATGGAAATTAGAATTAAAGTCAACAGTACTTAAAAAAAAGAAGATTGAAATTTGTTGTTGCCTGTGTTGCTTTTCCTCAAACAAAACAGGAGAAACAGGGAAGTTTAGTGAACAAGATGGCAGTCACAAGAAAAACTGCATTATATTGCTAATGATCACAAATCTCTGTATGGGTTTGTTGACATGTTTTTCTTGTGTGTATATTCGGTTATAGTACGTGATGTTTCTGTGTCACTAATCAGTTTTTGAAGTCTTTGAAAAACACAATAAGGTGCTGAAAAGTTCTGGAAGGGTCTTTGATATTTCTATCATAAGAACTGTAGAAACCATGAAACCAAGCTGTGACACACACACACAGATGTCTAGTCTTGCATTGTTATTGCTTTTGGAAGACTACACTCTCAGCATCCAAGCAAAATGCTCTGCAGAGGGAGAAAGAAAAAGGTTTCTTTGAATTTTACACAATCTTTTACAACTCTGCAGCTTCTGCACCAGATTTTAATTGGTGCCTTTTTCTGTTTGTTTTTGCTGATGCCTCCACCTCCTTTGATTGCCTGGCTGCTGTTTTTGTTTGTTTGTTTGTTTTTTGTTTTCGTTAAGAGGGATAATAATGAGAGAGAGAAAATCACGTTGTAATCACTGTAAAGGATTTTTGGATGTCTGTTTCCTCAATTTCAGTCAAGTACAAGTGTAGCTGGTTTGTGGTTGTGCATGGCATTTCCATTTGCATTCATGCAAAAACAGCTCACCATAAAAGTCAGTAATGATTTCAGCTTGACAGATTGATTGTTCATCAATGCATTGTGCAAAATTTGAATTGAGTGACTAAGCTTTGATTTACAGACCTGTATGTAGTGTATAAGTAAAATCTAAATTGACCCTGAAACCACTGTGGTGCATATTTTTTATAAGAAGAATGTCACCGAGAATGATCCCACTCCCACTTCCCCTCCAAATCGCACATTAACACGCAGACTGATGTGACTGATTTTATTTTCATTTCATTGAACTTAGGAATTGATTCATTATTTATTAACTTTGTGACCCCATTGATGATCATGCAACAATGTTGATGGATATGTTGCATTTCTTTGATATCACTGTTAATTTGTTCTGTGCATGTTACTACAGGTGTAAAGAAAGATAACAGCAACATAAAGGAACTCATCAAGTTTGTAAAAGAGGTAAGTGTTAATGAATGTGAGAGCTAAAGTGCTGTCTTGTACTTGGCACGAGAAGAAATGAAAGGTCTTCCAGTTTTGTACTGTACAGGCTGCTAACTACTCACCTGTGCTGTTGTAATGTGCCTGACCTTACACTCCATGCTGGTACAGCAAAGGAATGAATAATTGTCTGGGCTTTAGTTTATTTTCAAGTTTGTGGTTAAGTATGATGCTGATAAAACTTGGACAGTTCACTTAAAAAGGAGCCATCTTTCCTTCTTTTTTTGCTCCCCTTCTCAATACCTTCCCTTGCATTGTACTCCAGTTATGTTCTCATCATGCCTGCTGCCTCAGTGGAAAGATTATATTTGACTGACACAGAATGAGTGTGTTGTACATGTAAAAGTCTGACATGTATAGTTTGCCTCAGTTTTCTTTAATTTCGTTTAATTTGTGTCTAATTGTTCAATTTGTTGGTGGTGGTGGTGGTGGTGGTGGTGGTGTGTTTTAAGTTACTGCTTGACTGTTTCTATTTAAAACTTATTTGTACAGATCTACTGGTTTCATCTTGGTTACAATACAGTATTCAAGAGCAAACATTATCAGATAATAATGCCAGATATACAGTCAATGTCTATATTGGACGCTTCTTATATTTCGCAAGGTGTCCTTTGACCTTCAGAGGAAAAGTTTGATTATGTATGATTATCCTCATAGGCAGCTGAAGGAGGAAGCTGTTTTCCACATAGATCTTTTGAGGTAGATATGCACATGTAGTTCTGACTTCTGTGTTTCTTGAATACTCAGTAGACAACAGAACAATGGTTTTTATTTGGATGAAGCGTTTTGATTAGTTGTTATGATCTTTCTTCAGCCAACAGAAGTGCGCAGCAAGTCTCCTCCTTTACACCTGCCGCTACTCCGAGCCTCTTTGCAAAAGCAGCTGGAGAAAAAGAAGAATCCTCCAGATGCTGAGAAGAGGAACCAGAAAAAGTGAGTTTCTGAGGCTTAGAGTGGTCAGACACATCCTTAGAGTCAATGATAACAGTGGTAATTTGGTCAAAGATGATATTTTAGAGAACTCTATTTATGGTACTGCTTACATTCTTAGTTTATTCCAAGTAAATTTGAAAACAAATCATTCATCAAAGTTCTTAATCATGATCTAAGGAGTACTGAGTTTGGGTTTTTTTTTGTGTGTGTAATTTTCCTAATGTATTTTTCTTTTTGTTAAAAAGAAAATGATAGGCTGTTTTAAGAAAGACGAATATGAGCTAAAGCGATAATCTGATATTTTATTTTGTGCATATGATTTTGATGCGCCTTTCTTCAGTCGATGAATGATACTTTAAAAAGAATATGATTTTATGCTAACTTAATGTGTACAGTTTATGTATAAAGACCTCATCTGACAATATGTTTTTCTTTAGGGTGATTGAATAGTGTATTCATTGACGTAGAATGCATTTTTGTAACAGAAATCTAATTTCATATTCTTATTTTCTTATTCATGTGTGATGTGTAAGAATAATGTGTGTTTCAATGTACTCTAAAAGAGAAAGCACCTATTGCAGAGTCAGAGGCCTCATGTGTCAACCTCAGATTATAACTTTATTTTGCATACAGATTGGCCCGGAAACGTAAAGAGAAGGAAGAATCCAAAGAACGTGAAAGACAACTTTTTGGGCAGATACTCTCAGCAGTGGCAAAAAGAGAAGGTAAATTGTCCTCTAAAGAAAAATCAGTTTTATCTTTTTGATTACTATTGTGCTTCAGTATTTTGTTCATAGAATTACCTTTGTTTGACGGAGTTTTCTTAAGCTTGTTATTGCACCATTTACCTTTGTGTTTTAACTCCTTCCACCCTACTTAAGCACATACAGACGCATTGGGCCATCTCTGGCACTAACTCTTACTCAAAGTGATAAGCATCGGGAGAGTATTTTGAACCTGTTTCCTTCTTTTATTATTTGCTGCTGTCAGTAAACTAATTTTGATTAATTCTGTTTTTTGTTTTACCAGTTTTATTTCTCTTCTCACACAATGAAGTTTTACTTGAAATCATTGTGGACAGTCTAAGCAATTAACTCTTAAGCATAAATTTTTTAAAAAGTCATATAGATTTACGTAGTCTCAGAAAATTATTTTACAATGACACGGTATTAAGTTTTATTTGCATTTGATCACAAATGGGATGATATAACGTGTTGGAATGGAAAAGACTATGAAGTGTTGCAGGATCAGTTCAGTCCCTGGTAAGAAACCAGTCGTCACTGGATTCTCCTAATACGAAGAAAATGTTAGCAAAAAAAAAAAAAGAAAGAAAAAAATTTTTGTAATTGTGTGGCTTTTTTATGTCTCAATCTAGGGTTATGACAGCTTGTTGTGTAAAGCAGCCCAGGTCTTCCAGCTGAATTGCTGAAACAAGCCAGGCTTGTTAGGCTGTACAGCAAGACGTGGCAACAGAGCAGAAAGAGTTAAAGAGAGTTGCATGGCCATTTGAATGTTGATAGCAGATGAGTTGTTCGAAAAGAAGGCTAAAATATTGATTTTCGTATTAAGAAATGGGATATTTGATTAAACTCAAGTCCTTTGATTGTCTGTTTGGAGTCTTTACATGCAGAGTTTTCTTCACAATAAATGATGGAAACAAGCAGCAAGATGACAGTAAAGAAGTGTAAGCTGCTGCTTCTTGTTGCTGTTCTTGTTGTTCTGAGTACTCTCACTGTTGTTCTTTCAACCATTTTTATAGGAAATTCATGCTCTGTGCGAATTTCATTTGCTGTGTACTTTGTCTGTCACTACATGAGCCGTCCTGTCTCCATTCAGCATGCTGAAGCCTGTTCATAACTGGAGGAACTTTTAGTTGATGAACCTGCATTGTTGAATAATGTGATCTCAGCAGCTGCAATTATCTTTATTTTAGTTCGTGATCCAGGACTGTTAGATCATGCACAGTTTGACAGTCCCTGCCTTGCAGAGGGAAAAAAAAGGATAGCTCAGCACACTGTGGGAACTGTTCTGTTTATTTGAAAGGTGTAGATCCATACAAATGCACACCAGTCATAGAAAATGTTTCGTGGTTTCCTGATTGTCTTGGACACCTGTGTAGAAATTTTACCTGAATTTGCGCTTTTGACTGATGAGGTAAACATTTCACTACCTATGACAGGGTTCATACGCTCCTTGAATTCTGACAGCGAATTTCAAGACCTTGAAAACCTTTGAAAATCAATAAAATGTGGTTCTGTTGACCAAACCTCCTTGAAAACCTTTGAAAATCAAGCCATCGGCTCCAAAAATCTTAAATGTGGCAAAAAGAAATGGCAGTTTGATTTTTCTGCGTTCAGGTTAATGAAAAATTATTTAACCCTTACGCTGGTTGTCATGACATATGTTGCGCCATTACGTCATGGCCGTCACTGGTTGTCGCGACAAAAGTCGCGCTGTAGGGTGAGCCTTGCGAGCCTAGTTTCACAGACACTCGCAGATACGAAACTATGGCTCAGTGACAAACTAATTTGCATGAGTGACTGAGCGAGCCCCGGAACATGTTTTAGCTTAGTTTATGGTTAGTAGCAGCTTGTAATGCATAGTGCGACTCGACTCGTCTGGCGAACAAAAATGGCTGCGCCCGAAGCAGAACATGATAGAATTAGGAACTTGTTTGAAGATGTTTTTGCTGAATTTCTTGTGGAAAAAGCAGGTGAAGAAGAAGTTATGGACATTTTGAATGAACTGGGTGTGATGGTGATAGTTTTGATTTAGATCAAGCACCATGCAATCGTGATTTTGATATCAACACGGACAGTGACTGGATGAGTGCCTAAGGGTGAGGGGAATCTCAAGATGCTATTCAGTGGGGAAGAAAAACTCAGTGTAGCGCTTACAGATGATCCTAAACCTTTCAAACATAAATGACGACAGTGTGGGCTGACTATTACATTTGTTGATAGTGACCATTTTTTCTTTTTTTGTGTGTGTTAGCAGCATATGATTTCAATGTGAAAACTGAACTGTACCTTATTCATTCTTATCTGAATTACCTGCATGAAAGACGGGTATAATCCACACTGACTTTCCTTTGAAAAAGGCTATGACTTATTTCTGGATACTGTGGAACACCATAGACTAGATTATTTGTGAACAAGCTCGTGAGAATGACAAGCAAGATGTGCCACCTGTTTTTACCTGTTATTTTCACATTCTGGACAGGTCAGCACCCAATCAAACACTCACAAGCACTTAAGTTCTGTTTTATATTATTCTTTATTCAATTACTAACAATTTTTATTCTGCATGTCATGTTCAAATACTAACCGTTGAAAAGTTACGCATATCATACAAATGTAACTATTCTTTTCAAACTTTCCTTCTGGAAATTCACCAGACAACATACTTAATAGTACGTTGTTAAATAACCAGTGTAAGGGTTAAAAACAAATTTTTACAAACATCGTCGCTATCCTGGATTGTGTCTGCTATTCAACCAAGGGAGATCATTTGCACCTTCATCAAAATTAATGAAGTTGCAAACTATCTCCCTTGGTTAAATAGCCGACGACAATCCAGGATCGCGACGATGTTTGTAAAAATTTGTTTTCAAATAATTTTTTTCATCAACCTGAATGCAGAAAAATCAAACTGCCATTTCTTTTTTCAATTTTTACGCAAGTATTGTTGTTTTGAAATAAAATAAACACTCCTTGAAAACTCCTTGAATTTTGTTCTTAGGAGTCTGTAGGAACCCTGTATGATGGTTCATTGAAAGTCCATGCTACTTTGGAAACAGTTGAAATTCAGAAACAAAGACAGTGCTAAAATAGACATGACAACCTGCTCAAAACAGTGCCAAGCACAGTAGACCTAACAACTTTATGCAGTTAAGGGCAAGTGAGCAATATTTTTACTGGATATGAAGATGTGTACTTTGCCTTAAGAAAATACCTTCGTATTAAGGTCACCGTCTGAAAAATGTTGCAACGCAATGATTTTAATCCAGAAATCCTGGATAGTCTATTAAGTGAAGAAAACAAGTTCAAGGTAAGACCACAATCTAGTTGTGCAAACTAATAATTTAGTCAGTCAAGAACAGTGTTGTCACCTCTTGATTTTGTTTTAAATATAAATCATTATCATGTGTTTACTATACTTTCGTCGACCAAACTTCATCCACTCCAGCAAACTCTGGGAAGGAGAAGGTGTGAGGGTGACCCAGATCTCTTCAGATGTCTTGCCATTCTTTTCATCTTTTTTTCTTGTTTTGTTTCTTGATGAGTTATTGTATTTTCGACATTGTATATCCTAGCCCTTGTAATTGATGATCAGTAATTCATGTCAAACAACATGTATTTTAGTTAATGTAATAGATATTCAATCAGTTATTTATGCTAGTCATTATCTAGATCAGACAATGCAACAGAAAAATATCCAGTTATTTTATACCTGTCATATGATATTTATGAGCAACTATTGATTAATGCATGATTTTATTTTTTAACAACAGAACTGGAGGCAAAGGAGAAGGAAGGAAAGCAAAGGCAAGTTTTGCATACGAGTACTGCATGTATTGGTGTTTTTATTCAGATTTTTATTTCGCTCTCTTCTCTGGAGGCAGAGGGAGGAGGGTTGGTGTGTGAAATATTTGGTCAAGGGATTAGTGTTGAAGACAGATCGTTTGTGTGTGAAATATTTGTTCAAGGAATTAGTGTTGAAGACAGATCGTTTGTGTGTGAAATATTTGTTCAAGGAATTAGTGTTGAAGACAGATCGTTTGTGTGTGAAATATTTGGTCAAGGGATTAGTGTTGAAGACAGATCGTTTGTGTGTGAAATATTTGGTCAAGGGATTAGTGTTGAAGACAGATCGTTTGTGTGTGAAATATTTGGTCAAGGGATTAGTGTTGAAGACAGATCGTTTGTGTGTGAAATGTTTGGTCAAGGGATTAGTGTTGAAGACAGATCGTTTGTGTGTGAAATATTTGGTCAAGGGATTAGTGTTGAAGACAGATCGTTTGTCCATATTTTGCTGGATACCTTTACTATTTTAACATAAAGTTGATAACATAGTGGCATAATTATTCCTTAAAAAGAAAATTGAGAAAGGAAACAGCACACGATCTTTAGTAACCAACCTTGTTTGTTTTAACCCAGAGTGAAATGATTGTGAAGGACTCAGAATTCTATTCCAACTCATCCTCGTTTCTTGTATGTTCATATTCATTCAAATATCTTGCACTTGTACCAAAAAATTGCCACCACATGTGATTGTAATACCAAGATAGACATGAGATTTTTCCTGTTTTATCCTGAATTTAGGTCTTTAAAAGGTGTCCAGGGCCATTCTATAGAGTCACATGGTTCTGCTGAAAAGGTTTGGGGTATAGAGACCATTTGGGGACATCTATCAAAACACTAGATGCATTTCTGCCTGCCGATGCCCAGGAAATTTTCAGCCATTTTCACTTTTCAAGTCTCATGTCTGCAGCACTGAATTTTAAGCTGACCAAGCTTTTGTGTTTTCTTACAACATGTCAGTCACAGTTCGATTCAAGCTAGGTCAGAAAGTTGGGTCAGAAACAAGTGAGCTGGCAGCAACAAGTGAACAGACTGAAGGAATGATAGCTGCAGGATTTTCTGTTCGTTGTCATTTTTTTTTTAAACCAGATTATTGTTGCCATACTGACCACATGGGGCTCTTTTAGTGCTGTAACCATGCAGAGAACGTTTACCTTTAAAACCCAACTAAACAACACCAACAACACAAAAATCAATACCAAGAAAATGTTCAAAATGATTATTCACACTAATTCATAACACAGTAGCTAAACTTTCAACATAAGAAGCCTTCACTGTAAACACTTTGAATTTTTTAGCACCATGCCATCCAGGGAAAAATCATCCTGTGCCTTAAGTACCTTTGTACAGCACACAGGCTAGGGATTTATTGACCTACAGCTGCTTATATGGTGAAAACTAACACGGCTTACTTGCTGGGGATATTTATTGACCCACAACTGCTTATATAGTGAACCTGACACAGCTTACTTGCTAAGGATATTTATTGATCCATAACCGCTTGTATAGTGAAACTCATACAGCATACATACTGGAGCAGAAAGGACCTATGTTTTCACCTTACCCTCACCATGACTGCAATGGCAGCACAGCAAGCAGCTGGTTGTAATCAGCGCTGAGCACTGACACTGATTAATCAGGCTCAGGGCTGGTTGATCAATGTCTCTTTCCCAGTTACGTGGCTGAATTGTACATATTTCAAAGTTTCATGAGAATTAGCAAGGACTAGGAGTGTGCATGTGTGTGTGTGTGTGTGTGTGAGAAAATCATTGCATCAAAGTCAATTTTGGAATCTATTAGTATCTGGTCTGAATTCCAGTGCATCAGAGGGGAATTTTATGCATCAAAGACGCACATTTGTGGGTAAAAATGATCAGACCTGAAGGGCGGTCCCACAGCAGTAGTGGAGGGGAGGAGAGGGGGAGAATCTGGACCAGGTTGATGGAAAGGAGAGATGGAAACAAGAAGTGCAGGGGCAACTTTGTGCAGACATAAGGTATTGGGATTAGTCATTCCAAATACGAAAAAAGGCAGATCGATGTAGCATTCAGACACTGAATCTGGCTGCACAAGCAGACCTAGGTAGTGGCCGAAGCAGCATTATCTATGGTCAGAATGTGAGCAGTTGCATCAGGTGGGTGTCACAGTGGGGTGACTGCAGATGGAAATTGAAATGAGTGGCAAAGCAGTAGTGGGCCGCCAAAGGAAAGAACAAACGCATTTACAGAACAAAGTCAGTGGGTGTTGACCTACCGGGTCTTCTTCAGGCCAGACAAATAACACTCAGTGTAATGAAGACAAAGGATGAACAGAGGCAAGACAAATAATAAAGTAATGAAGACAAAGGAAAGAACAAACAAATTACAGAACAAACTCGGTGGGTGTTGACCTACCGGGTCTTCTTCAGGCCAGATAAATTAAGCTCAGAGTAATGAAGACAAAGGATGAACAGTCACTCGTCTCTTCCATCTGAGTACAACATCTGATAGGCCAAGGGGTCGAAACATGTTGTGTCTGTTTTATAATTCGTTTGTTCCTTTGTTTTGGCAGCCCAGTAATTCTGTTTTTACTCCAGTTTTTATCCCGTTATTTTGTTCTTTGTCTCTGATGCAGCATTGAATGATACAAATCTTAACGAACAAAACTGAAATAAACTGTATTAAACAGATGCAAGAACTATGTGTTTTACATTTGTGTTTGTGTGTGTACTATATTAAAAGTTATTAATTTTATTCAATGAACAAGTACAACAGCTTTAAATGCTTTACATTTGTGTTTGTGTGTGTACTATAATAAAAGTTATTGATTTTATTCAATGAACAAATGCAACAGCTTTAAATGCTTTCATGGTGAAACGATTACATAATAACATAACATCAGTGAGGTGTATTTTGCTGTCCTCTTTCAACAAGTGCAGTTGCAGACAGGCACAAAGAACAAAGAAACTCTTGTATAAAAAGGATCAGGGCATGTTTGGTGCTTCATTTCATTAGGAACTGTTCATGTTTGTTCTGCATGTCTCTTGTGTATATGTCTACATGTGTTAGGTGAACGGTATGGTGGCATGAGTATGTGTGTTTGCATGTCTGCACTCTGCATGTGACTTTGAGTCATTGTGAGCGCTTACATAAGAGTTAAAATGTCAAGTACAACACAAAAAAAAACTTTGTTATAACCATGTTCAGTGAAAGATTTGAATTATTTTGTTTCAGTGAATTCCCTGCAAGTGAATCAAGGACGGTGGCTGCAAGCACTGAGGAAGATGGAGATGATGAAGACTGTTGGGAGGATGATGACTTGTTTGAAAACAATTCCTTTATCCTTGCTGCTACACAGAATCCTCATCAGTTCATGAAAGAAAACAAGGCTAAAACAAGCACTCCCATTCTGGCTGTTCAGCAGCGTCAAAAAGATTGTGATTCAAAATGCCCTGGCTGTGGTAATTGCAGTGTTGAAGATTCACAAAATCTAGAGTGATACCGCCAACTTACGTATCACAGAGACTGCTGAGATCTGATGTCAAACCCAGGAACTTGCTCAGTACGTTTTTGTCTGAAGCTAATGATACTGATGAAACTTCGGATGAAGCAACAGTTGACATACCTGCAGTGTCAAACATCAAAGAAATTGAACATAGAGGTGGACATGGCACAATGGCGGATAAAGTGAACCAACCTTGTTCTGGTTCTGCAAAACATCCACCTGCACAACCATTTTTATCTGTTACTGGAAAATCTGAAACAAATATTAGTTCAAAGAACAGAGTGTCCACCAACTTGTCAAGCAGAGAGAGTGAAGGCAAAACAAAAGATGTCTGCAAAAGCTCTTCTCATGCAAAACTGACCGGGGCCTCTTGTCAAAGCAGTAAGATGCGCTGTGATTCTTCAGCCAATAGACAAAGTAAAACATTTTCATCTTGTGAAATGTTTAGTGACAACATGTCTGATGATGAGGTGTCTGATGAGTTATTTCTCAAAGTGTCTGAGCGCGGTGATGTGTCTGAGAGTCGGGTGATACAGGAATACCCAACTCAGGCACGAGCAAAAGTTTCCGCACATGCCACTTTGGAATCGACCAAACAAGTCATTACACATCCTGATGATTTTCCCGATGATCTGGATCATGAAATATTGGCTTCCATTTGTGAATATGACTCCTCACTTTGTGAATCCCCGGTCATCAGAAAACAAAAGAATGACAAATGTCCTGGTAAACCAATTGCAAGCAATGACAGGACAAAGGACAAAAATCCTGGACCTAGTGACAACAAATTGCTGAAACTGCAAGGCGGTTCCAAGACAACCTGTGTTCCAGTATCTACCTCAAACAGTGCAATAACTTACCATGGACAAACACATAACCAGCAAGTTGTTCGAACAGTTTCTACCAAAGGAAAACATGTTTCAACAGCCTCTACAAAACAGAAAGAGGTTTCAAGCACGGCAGCCCAAAACAAACATGCTTGGCCATCTTTGAATCGGGCTGTGGAGTCCTCAAAGCTTCAGCGCTCTGGACCTGCTACAAAGTCTGGCTTTGTGTTCCCACCATTTGCAGGGAAACAGCAAGACACAACCAGACCTCTGAGCAGCCTTGTCATGGGCAGTACAGTGTCAAAAGCCCCTGTACAGACAGGGAGTAAGTTCACATTCAAGCCTTTGGCTTCAGTTGCCAGAAGCCATGCTGGACGAACTCCACAGTCTAAGTTTGGAGCTACATCTACCAACAACAAGCCCTTGGCAAGTGCTGGATTAAATGCAACTGAGGGTGCTTCTCTTGGTAGGTCAACTGGTCCGTCTCTCTGAGCAGTAAACACAACACACACACACAACACACACACACACACACACACACTACATACAAGCACATACTCACGCACACATATGCTTGTGCATGCACACACACACACTCACACTTGCACACACACACACTCACACTCACACTCTCACACACACACACACACACACACACACACACACACACACACACACACACACACAGATGAATACATCTATCACTACCGCTAGGAAAAAAAGGATTGATTGGTGTAAGGAACAAACTATTGCCCCCACCCAATTCAGAGGGAATCCCACTCACAAACTTTCTCTCTAACCTCTACTCTGCTCAGCAGCATCTTTCTGCTGTTCAGTCCAAAGCTATCGGTCTGCACCACTGATGACGTTCTCCTTTGGGAAGTCTCCCGCGCTGCTGCTGTCTTAGAGGCCTTCAGCCCAAGGTGGATTCCTGCATTGGACCCTTTGTTAGACCTAAATTATCTTGGAGAGCCCACTTTCAAGCCTCTTAATTCAGCCCCTTTTGTCAAGCTCTCCTTAAAGACCACTTTTCTCCTAGCTCATGTCTGTGGTAGGTGCTGGCGAGAGATTCATGATTTGGGTGGCCTTCCCCAAGTGTTCCATATGCACAGAGATCTTTCTGTCACTTCACATTCTCACCGAGGTCTTAGCCAAGAACCAGACTCTCCCTCTCCCTCTGTCTCTATCCTGCCCATTTCGTGTACCCACAAGAGTAAAGACCAGGAGGACATGTCTCCCTGCCCTTCTAGACGTCTCAGGTACTTCGAGGACAGATCCAAGCACTGTAGATCCTCCCAGTGCCGCCTTAGCTCTCATTGAGACATCGCTCACAAAAACATCGCTGCAGGCACCAGTTCCAGGTGGATCCCCCATTCCATTGCAGAAACCTACAAATAAGCCCACAGAAACACTTCAGTCCTCAGCCCTAGGGCTTTTAAGATCAGAGTCATCACCAGCTACGTGGTCATCCCACATTCTGCACCCCTAAGACATTTTGGAGGCAGCTTTCTGGCGTTTTGAAAACCTCTTTATTGGTCACTACCTCTGGGGTTTGAGGGTGACCAGAGCCGATGGTACCAGAGGTATTTCTGTCATTGCAGCTGACTTGTGTATTTCTGGCCATCTGCCGACCCCTGTGGATCACTAGTAGGGCACATGCTCTCCTCCTCATACTTTGAATTTCCTACAAAGTTTAACATGGTACAGTACATGACACCAAAACATGCATATTTTTGTGTGTGTGTTTTTTTCAACCAGACTCTTTGGCTTTATATGCCTACCATCTTAAACTCAAACTCCCATCCATTCTTCCCAGCCTGTTTTGCTATGGCCCACAAGGGGCAGTCCTTTGGGTTACGCCATGGAATAATGGGACAGAAGCAGAAGTTGTCATAAACCAGACGTGTGGCAACAGTCACAGCAGTAGTCTTTTTTGTGTGTTTTTTTTTGTAATAAACATTTTATTGCATTTTTTTTTCAAACAATAACACACACATAGATGAAGAAAGAAACGGGAAAGGGGCACATGAAGTGGGTAGTGGGGGAAAACGGGAAGGGGGCATATACGAAAGGGGATATCTGAGATTATCATACCCCTGAAAGTAGCACATCATCATATAGTAATAGTAACAGCAATAGCATCTCAATAACAACAACAGTACCTACAACAATGACAAGAACAGCATGACTATCAAGTTGGGGGGGGGGGGGGGATGGCGAAAACATGTGCAAATAGGCATGGAGTATGCAAAAACATTTTGACTTGCTCTTACGATAGCTGATTAAACATACATACATATATATATATATACACATGTGCATACACACATACATACACATATAAGTTATACAGTGACAAGTAAAGGTGTATAAAAGTTACATTCTGTAGTAAACCTAGACACATTATCATTAATTTTCGCATTATATTGTTGTATCTTGTATCTTTTATTCAGCTGCTTCTGAAAGATAGTTAAGTTAGGTGGGAATTTTTCTAATATACATTTGTATATATACTGTTTGGCAAACATTATTATAAAGTCAAAAATACTATCTGTATTAGAATGGTTATCCACATTAAAAAGTACCAGTTCACGTGAAATCTTTAAATCATAAACATGTTCGCATTTTTCATTGAACATTTTTTCTAAAGAGGTCCAAAAACATCTAATATATGTACAACTCCAGAAAGAATGTTCAATAGAGTCTCTTGCTTCATTACATAACGAACAGTTTGCTGTGGCAGATACCCCCATTGCACTTAAAACAACATTTGTTGCAATAATTCTGTGAACAATTCTAGTCTGTAGCCACTTTAATCTAACATCTTTAGTTTTATGTATTTTAAGGAACACCTCTTTCCAAGGAATATCAACATTTAATTTTTGTGTCCATTTCAAACAACAATTAGGTCTGGCATTGTCTTGTGTTAGACTTTCATACAGTAATTTTGATCCTTTTGATACCTTATAAATATGTCTTAATGCATTTGGTATCCAAAAATCTGTTATTGTCTGTATTTCGTTTTATTACACTTATTCTGATATATTCTTTAATTGCTGATATAATACCATTAAACGTGACAAAATCAATCTTACATCCATGATTTGTTGAAAATTCCTCAAATGTCATAAATTCTCCATTAGTCTTGAAAAATGTTTTATGGCGTACACTCCTTCACAGCAGTAGTAGTCTTGGTTAGCCGCAAAATTTTGGCTGAACAGAAGTAAACAGGCCTTAGCTTGCACAACATATGACATGGTTAATACATTTAGCATTTTTGCAGTGTGTAACTAAAGTTTGGAATTAGGCTGGGAGGAGATGCCCTATATTGGCGTTGAATGAATGTCATGTGAATGTGTTGTCTCAGATGTGTGCTGCAGCCAGCTGAAATTGGACAGTGCTGAAGAACTGATGGATGATGACCCTCTGTTTGAATCGCAGATCATGGCCATTCTCGACCAGGTGGAAAGTGAGTGAGCACTGTTGGCAAGTGTTCCTGGTATTTACCAGATCCACAAGAACCCATTTTTACCATGAAGTACACGAACGATTCAAATCAAATCCACTTTGCACGAACGCTCAAACATCTTACCTGTGTTCCTGTGTTTCAAGTTATGCAAAAGTTGGACAAGAGACAAAGTTGGGGAAAAATTTTTTAAACTTACAAAAATAAATCAATGGACTAAATGTATACCTCCCCCTCCACCCCTCTCTCTCTCTCCTCTTCCCCCCCCCCCCCCCAATTCTGATTTGCCTGCATTATGAATATGACGATCAAACTTCAAGGCTTTATTAAAATGTAATCCCTAAAACCGCCAGTGTGCACTTTACAGCTGTAATCTAGTGGAGTACTGAAACCTTTCGTCATGGCGTATTCGTTGAAAGGACTTTTTCGTCTTGTGTGCATTTAGAAACATTAAAATCCAGATTTCAGACAATTTGGCGGGAGAATCTGAGTCTTATTGTATGTATGATGTGTAAATGATTTTTGTATAATTTGCAAATTTTTATGGAAACTTATGATATGAAAGAAATCCTTTATATTGAAAAAAAAAGAGAAAATTTTAATCATCAACAGAACAGGGCCGAGCAGACGTGTTTACTCATATGAATTGGCTGTATTTCGTATAAATGTTTGCCAAAAATAAATAAATAGGATGAACTTTAAAAAAGGAGGGGGGAGGGGATAAAAAGGTCAACAACAAAAAATCTAGAGACAAAGTTCTTGAGTGATAATTGGATGGCAGGGTATAAAAATGGTGATGTCTTTGTGTGCCAAATTGAGGGCTTTGACCAAAGGATGGCAACTCTCACGCACGAAATCTGGTCTAGTGATGTCTGCTTCTTTGACAACATGCCAATACATGTAAATTAGTCCTGAAATGTTGAAAAATAAACAAGCAAACAAACAAAACTGGTGAGAGAGCATGAATTTGTGCCAAAGTATGTAGTTACTACAATGTATCCCTCTACCTCTTTTGTGTGATTGCAGGTGAAAATGAATCCCCCCCCCCCCCCCCCCCCAACCCACCCCCCCTCCACTTTTACAAAACTGTAGAAGATGAAACACCTAACACCCCCACCCATGCCCCTTGCTTTTACAAAAACATATTGGAAGATTTGTACATTATACTCTTTGGCCAAAGTACACCAATAGCAGTTTTAGAAAATCAGATTTGGTCGAGTGTGCATCCATGATGTTTTCCACTTGCAACAGCAGCATGTTCAGTTCATCTCCAGCTGTTTCCTGTCTCTGTCTTTTTAAGAAACCGTTTTTTTTACATAATTCATGAATTATCAGGTACTGGATTCACCGCTTACAGGAGTTTTACCACTGGAATGTTGCTTAATTGAGTGTAATCAGTTACATGATAGATCTCAGGCATGGTACATGTCTGCGAATTCGCGGAAATCCGCGAAAAGAAAAAGAAAGAAAGAAAAAAAAAAACGAGCCGTGCCCGACGAGACCAGCCCACTTAGTTCGTTTCAGGTCCACAGCTTTATTTTTCCGTCCCATTCGAGACACTTAGTTATAGGGCCGAACAAACAAGCCTTACACATTTCTGACCCAACATTTTTGTTGTTGTAGTCCAAGCAGAGGCATGTATCAAACTTGTGTACTAGTTAACTAGGGAAAATTAACTTCCCAGAAAGTGATGACGTCATTCTTGCACAATTGTGTGTGTGTGTTGTCATTGTTTGAATATCGCCTGACCTCTTGTGTACAAGCTTTCATGCCGTATCTACATTATCTACAGGAAAATAAACCCAGTCAAGTTTAGTATTAAAAGAATTGTCGGGAATTCGCCTATTCAGTCATCTCAAGAGCACAGATATATTACATTTTTCATGACAACCACTGATTATCAAACTAAGAGCCCCATTTGTAATGGCCGCTCATCAATGCCGAACACATTGCTGCCAGACCGGCTGTACACAGATGACATTCAGTTGGTCGAGTACAGCACGGTTAGCTGGCTGGTGGGGAGCAGCCTGCAGAAAACACCCCTTTCCTTGACCTGCATTCACGGCTTGGCCTCTGCAGCTGTGGGAGAGCTGTAAACTCCCCTGCCTCTCAGAACTAAGTGGCTTGCTCTGAACAGCCGTGGGTCATTCACTTCAAGCCTTCGTCTCGCGAGAAGTAGCATTGAGCAGGACTACTTCCGCGCATGCGCTTTCGTGACATTCGCCACTGCTTTCCGCTCTGGGTCGACGTGATCGAATTTGAACAAGATTAAAGAAAAAGAAGGAAAAAATAAAAATGCCAAAGCGTACAGACATAGTTCCGCGAAATTCTGCGACAGGAGATATTGATGCTGGTGTGGCAAACAAATGGCGATGGGATTGGCTGAACAGGAGCCACGAAAATGAAACGTTTTCGTCGTGCTTGGAACAGTTGATAGACTTACCACCACATTTTGGAGAAAGAAAAAGAAGAAAGAAAGAAAAAATTTGAACTGTTCCAGAAGGAATACATTCGGCTGGCTTCAAAGAGAAAAGCCATTGAACATTACAGACAGGAGGCAAAGAGAATGAGGTTTGGACATTACAAAAAGTAGGCTCTACTCGTGAAGCAGATGGCTGAGAAATCAGGCAAAAAGTAGTCTTCATCTCATTCACATTGCTTGCACTGAAGAGACACATAACTTAAAATTTGTACGTTAAAAGAGACACAAAACTTAAACTCATTTTGTACTGTATTCAGATAGATGTAAAAAGTAAAAGGAGTAACTAATGTAGAGGAGACGGATCATAAAAGAATTGAACATAGTAAACAAAACTGGAACTCAAGACATGAAATAGACCACTACTTTGCTGTGCTGTGCTATGCTGTGTTGGTGGTGCTGGACATGATGACCAAAGTTGTGCAAAATGAGGGGTCTCCTGTGTGTACACTGTGTGTGTGCTTCACTGACATAGTAAGTAAAACGTTTACAATTTGACTTAATGTATGCCACCTAAAGCAATGTAGATATGTACTCATTTTTGCTATGTGACTACTTGGGTTTAAAACCTCCTTTGGGTTGAAGGAATGACTGATAAAGTGATTCTAGGAGAGCTTATTTTGTGGCAGAAATTGCTTAGTATGAAGAACTGAAATTAGTTCAAGGAGAGGCTTTTTTACAGGCTAGAATTGCTGAAAAACCTTCAGCTTCAGGGGGCGCTGCCCCCTGGACCCCCAAACATTTTCAGGGAAAAATGATTTTCCTTCAGTACCATGCCTGGATCTTCGTCAAACATTAGGAGATGCTTTTATGTCCTGTTAATATGTGACAAGCATGTGGGAAGCTTGATAAGTATCAGTTTGTATGTCACTGTGCCTGTGATGTCAGTCTCTTTTTATGACTTTGTGTAATGATTGATCAGCGGGTAAGATATGTATTGTTTTGTTTTAGCCTTGAAATCTTCAGCAGTTTTCAGATTCAAATACATCCATGGTAATCTGCAATGTTTTGAAAAAAACAAAACAAAAGAGGGCAAGCGTTATTCATATGTTTGTTTCCTTGCAGGTCAGGCTACTCAGCAACCGGCCGCACCGACGTCATGCAGCCAAGCAGCAACTGGTACACCACCCAAATATTCGCAGGAAGAGATTGAGAAAAAACGGCAGGCCGCCATGCAGAGGAGACTGCGATCTAAATCCAGAACAAAGGGAAAGATTTGACGTTTTCAAGTGTTTTCCTTCCGACAAAGTTTCTATATCTGACCTGATTATGATTGTAATATGTGTGCATATTGAGACTTGGACTATTTTCACAGTGCTTCATTGCTGCTTGGACAACAAGGTGTTGTTCTTTAAAATGTAAAGAAAAATATATATATGATGTGCAGTTTCGTATCGGCGTATGTACAGTCATAGGAGGGCTGAGCAAAAGAGGCTTGAACAGTACGGAATAAACATTGTGAAATGTGTTCTCTAGAATGTGATGGGAATGGAACAGACATCTCCTTTTGTAGCTGGCACATACCTACTTCCATTTTCGGACTTCCTTTTTTTTTGTACGCCCTCACCAGTGATGTAGATTTCCATCGGTCTCCGGTCATTGACCGATAAAAATGTAAAATGACCGATCGGCTCGACCTCCATCCGGTCAAATGTCCGATCCTAATACAAGCGAAGCGGTCGCATGTCCTATCGTTTTCGCGAGGTCGCGGACAAGTCTACAGCCGTTTTATTGTGCGGAGGCGTGCGAGACTAAGTAGCGTTGAAAGGCAGAGCCAAGCGCATCGCGTGTTCGGGAAAATTTGCACAGCTCTGAGGCTGACGCACCGACTGAAGCGCGATGCGATAGGCGAGAGGAGCACAGACTTAGAATTCAGCAAGAGCGAGTAACTCTTGTTGAATTTCCGGCCTGCGCGCGGTTTGTTTTCCTTCACATCCGACAGTGGTAAAAACGTGTGCATCACGCCATCAGTCTTCATCATGCCACCAAAGAAGAGACTCAAATGTGAAAAAGATCAGCGATCTTTGACCACTTTGGGAAGGAAGTTGTAGTAACATGGAAGGAAGAGGATGGTACTGAGAAATCCAACATTTCCACTCCTCTCTGTGATCCAGAAGCTACAAGAGAAGAGTGGAAAGAAGCAAAGTCTACTGTCAAGGCACAGCTTTATCCAAGGGACAGCACTGCTTCTTTGTGGAAACTGATCAGTCAGTTTCACAAGGCAGATTTCCCCAATCTGTTGAAGCTGGCACAGATATGCCTTGTTCTACCTGTGCACACTGCTGATGTGGAAAGAGGCTTCAGCTCACAGAATTTGGTGTGCACTGCAAGGCGGAACAGGCTGTCAGTGAAGATGCAAGACATGATCCTGAAGACAAAGCTCGAAGGCCAGAAGAAAAGGGAAGAGTCATATCTGCACACCATTGTCAGCAAGTGGGCAAGCAAGAAAAAGAGACAGTTGTTTCACAACAATGATGCTGAATGAGTAATTTCTGTTGTCGTTTGCAGCTCGCAACAATGAACATTAACATTTAGTCATGAACATTTCCATTTATTTTACAACTTTCACTAAGCTTTGCCCTGATTCTAGTCATCAACATAATTGTGTTGATTTTATTTGTTTTTGTATTTTTTAATACTTTTCTTCAGTTCTAGTCGGCGGACCTTGAGTTAATAAAATACATTTATCACAATGAATCCTGTTCCGAGTCTGGTGTCCTATTATTTTGGTTACTCCAGGACACTGTGTCCTATTGACATTTAATCTCTAGGACACAGTGTCCTATAGGGTGATTAAAAAATCTACATCACTGCCTCACAAAGCCTTTGGAGGGTAGAGTTTGTAAAAGATTCTGAGCCTGTGTCTGTCCTGTAAAGCTTTGGTCATGACTAAAGAGTAACATGGCGATACCATGAATGAAGAGGAACATGGCACTACTTGCAGAGTCTTCATGATGGTACATGGTGCCTTCATACCCTCTGACCCAGGATGATCATGCTCGTCAGCAAGCGTGTGTACCAGGGGTTGGCAGCACAGTGCTGGGAGATCCACCCTGTTCACATGTGTAGATGCAGAGAAGATCGTGTATGAAAACAGGTTTTGATGGACCCTGGTCCAGTTCCCTTTCCAGACACTTTAACAAAAATGAAAAGGGGACTGCTGACTTACCTTACCTTAACCTGAAATCTCTCTGTGCCAGGAGGCACATAAGGCTTGGACGTCTCTCCTCCACTGTGTTCGGTCTGCAGCTGCCAAGACAGATTGTTGCTCCCTGACGCGGTAGTGTTGTGTGTCTCTCCTTTTTTTTTTTTTTTTGCTTCCTATTCCAGTCAGTTTCAGTGAAAAGACATATTCTGTAAAACAATGAAATCATTCTAAATAGGATTGCTCAATAAAGATACATATGCAGTAGTGAATGAAAACTGCCAATCTCTACAGAAGTAATGCTGCCAGTCAAAGCAAGTCGAACACATGAGCAGTGTTTGTAGCAGTTACCTGTGGATGCTATCTCTGTCAACAGAACCTTGGCTCAAACAAGGAGGAAAGTTGAACTGTTTGACACATTATAGTGGTCTTTTTTTTTTTTAATGTGTTTTTGTGGGTTCAGTCAGTGACCTGACTTGAGAAAGCAAGAGTCAGGAGATATTAGATATTCCTGCAGCAGGTTTTCTGCTTGGCAGAAATATCACCCTTCATCCCTGGAGAAGGAAAATCAGGAGCTGAACAAAACCTTTCCATTCCTTTCTGCAGCAGAGAAGATCGGCGTTCGGTGAAGGTGCTTTGAACTTGGTGCTTGTCGCCTTATCATTGCAAGTCATCTGTCCTTGACAAGGTTACTCACAGGGTACTTGTTTGTGAATGGGCAGGATACTGGACTCTTTTACCTACAATGGGAAAGGAGTTGGGGCCACGCTCTTATCAACGAACTGCCGTTTTTGATCCAATGCACACGTACATTGAAAATGGAAGGTTTGCAGAAGTTCCTGATTCTGATCAGTTTTCTCATGCTGAATCATATGATAAACAATGATCGATAATGATTTTGATATATTACAATTGAGCAAAGGGGACAGACTAACCAGCTATTGCAGGAGCTGTGATAGTGGAAAGTAATTTGATGATGTGTGTACTTGTAATCGGTGCAACAGTTTCAAAGAGTGGAACTTGACAATGAGTGTACCTGTAATCTCGACGTTTTCATCAAGAACATATTATTGGTGGATATTTTCTTAGCACAAGATCATGTAAATAATGACAATTAATGTTGACTCAGTAAGTGCGTTATGTACTGTTGTTGTCAAAACCTGTAATAAAATGCAAACTATTGATCTGGCTGAGACAGAGTGACAAGAGTGATGGGTATTATCTACACTGTGTAATTCATAGTGAGAATATTCAGTGAATATTTACACTCTGCATGCAAAACACTGCTTTGCATGCATTGGGACACATATTTTGTATGTCAAATGACAACTCCTGTTGTGCACCCGATTGTCAGTAATGTCATGTATGGGGTCAGCAACTTCTCATATCATTTTTGTACACAAGATGACTTCACCAGTTTGCATCAGCTATTGTAAAGGCAACACGAAATTGAACCGACTCTCCAGTTACTGAAAGAAAGCGCACGTTATATGGTTGTCAGTCAGTTCATAACAGTTTCTGACTTCATAAAGAGAAAGTGTTTGTCATGTGGATGTTAGGTCCTGACAGATGCTTATGTCATAGAAGGAAAACACCTGTCATCTGTCAGTTTCTTACAGATAACTCCGACTTCATGGAAGGAAAGTAGCCGTGGTCTGGAGGTCGGTGTATACATGTGGTTGTGAGCACAGCGTCTGGAAAACACAAAGAAATTCCTCATTTTGGGGCTACACCAGGGAGATGGTAGGTCACCTGTGCATCATGGGTTAAGGGGCCAAGCTCGCCCATGAGGTTTGTCAAGGCGGCAGCTGAGAATCAACAGGGCAGTGCAGATTTTCTTCCTCGCTGTAGGATCCACATTTCAGGGCACTCTGGCTGGTATTTGCATGCTGTTGTGTCCCTGCAGTTGCTGAGTCTGTTTACCATGTTAGAGAGAGGGGTGTGTGTGCTTACTTGCAAATGTGGCACTGGCAGGGCAGCATGACGTGCAGCAGTGCAGCATCTTCTCTGGCGAGATGCCTCATGGCAACTTGATGTCGACTCTCCCTGCGGATTGCTGGCACTGAAGCTGCAAAGGGACAAGCCAGGCTGTGACTGTGGATGGAGAGCCAGAATGAAGGGCATCAAGGAAGGCCTGCTGGTGTGGCACAGAGAAAAAGAGCAAGAAAAAGCAGGGAGGGAGAAGGGGAATGGATGGGCTGGCAAAAGGGGGAGCAGGGGTAGGGGGGGGGGATAGGGGAATGTGTCCCACGGCTTTTCCATTTTTAGTGCCAGCGACACTTTGGTCTGTGTTCCAAGTCGGCTCTAGTGTAGAGACCTCTCATTGGCCCAGAAGACAGTCTTTGAAGACCATTTGTCCATGACCTCTGGTCGTTTAGACGTTGATCTTAACACCTTCATTGTCTCCTGTATGCTAGGTTCACCTGCAAGGGGATGCAATTCCTGTGCGCTCTCCCAACTGGTTTGTTATGTTCCTTTCAGCCATCGGACATTAGTCAAAGGGTTGCCTTTGAGGCCAGGTAATACCAGAATGTCTTTGTTTTTCTCTCTCTCTCTCTGTCTCTTTCACACACACTTCATTTTTATAGGATAACAGTATCTAAGTACCATGCCCTGCAATAAATAAAAAGTTTCAGATGTAAGATCAGTTTATGTATGTCTCAAGAATTCTGTCAAATGTCGTCCAGTAACATTTTGTACCAAGATCTCAGTACAAAAAGGGACTTTTTTTTTAAAACCGAAGAATGCTGACATTAGTGTGCCCTTTGTGCGTGTGTGTGTTTTTGTGTGTGTGTGTGTGTGTGCGCATTTTTCACCAGAGTTTTGCAAACGTCATGCATTTCTTTTTCTTACGGTAGATGGGTCTTGCTGTATCATGACATTATTTGTTTATAATTGATAGGCATGCTCTTGGGTGTTGTTGAAAGGTGGCAATAAGATTGGTGATATAGAAGAAAATATTAAAGAGAATATGTTCGGTGAAATGTGTATATACTTCACTTAGTTTGCAAGTTAAGCAAGAATTTGCATTTTAGTGTTTTGTCAGTGTAAAATTTTGTTTTTTGTTATGATCATTCCAGTTTTTCCAATAACCTTGTAGCTTGATTTTAATTGTGTCTGCCAGTATATGGCATAATTTGTCATGAGTGTGTGTGTGTATGTGTATATGTGCTTGCTTTTGTGTGTGTGCGTGCGTACATGCATGATTACGCACATATGTGTGTGTTTTAATTTTTTTTTTTCATGTTATTTTTCACCACAGAGTTTTGCAAACATCATGTATTTCTTTTTCTTACAGTAGATTGGTCTTGTTGTATCATGACATTATTTGTTTATAATTGATAAGCATGCTCTTGGGTGTTGTTGAAAGGTGGCAATAAGATTGGAAATATTAAAGAGAATATGTTGGGTGAAATGTGTACCTCACTTGGTTTGCAAGGTAAGCAAGAATTTGCATTTCATGCTGTTTTTTTATCATCAAATAGGCAAGATTCAACATGCAACATTTGTGGCACTGTATAATCTTTTCTGAATATACATTCTAAATAAAATTTCTTGAGAAAGTGAATATTGTATAAGATGTGCTGCACCAGTATTGGCATAAGTTTTCAAAATTCTGAGCTTTGTGCTCATTAGTAAAAAGTTTAAGACGGCAGTAAGAAGAGTCCTGTGGGGAAACCGGTTTCATGTTATACTTTCTAGATTATTTAGGGTTTTGAAAATGTTGGTTGATGATCACTGTCAGGAAAACACTTTAACCTGTTTTGCAACTGGAATGAAACTGGACTTTCCCTCGGGCGATTGCAAAGAGACATTGTATCAAATTTCAAATAAGATCTGCCAGTGTAAAAGCATCCTGGCGCCTTGATAGCATCTCTTAGCTGTAAGGGCGTCCCTCAGGGGATGTCTTCAACACCCATAGGATTAGCACAGAATCAGACCTGTGTGGCAATGGACAAAATGACCATCAACACAGTATGTTTTTTCACCCCATCACAAGAGGATTTTTTTCCCACCTGTTTTTTTCTGTATTGAGAATCCCCCTCCAACCCTGTATATCCTGATGAGAACAAAGTCAGCAATACCAATAAGTGATAGGCTTTGACAACATCCTGTGGATGAGAACCAACTTGGTTCTAATAATTAGTAATAGGCTTGAATAACATTCCTGATCCCATGACGGGAGTCTTCCAAAAAGTGCATCGTTTATAAAAGAGGAAGTCATTCATAAAGTGCTTCTTCTGTTTGATCTTATTTAAGAGGGAGTCATTCAAAAAGTGCATCATCTAGTTGACCTCGTTTAAAAAAGGAAGCGATTCAAAAAGTGCTTCTTCTGTGTGACCTTATTTAAGAGGGAGTCATTCAAAAAGTGCTTCTTCTGTTTGATCTATTTAAGAGGGAGTCATTCAAAAAGTGCATCATCTAGTTGACCTCGTTTAAAAAAGGAAGTGATTCAAAAAGTGCTTCTTCTGTGTGACCTTATTTAAGAAGGAGTCATTCAAAAAGTGTATCATCTAGTTGACCTCATTTAAAAGAAGTGATTCAAAAAGTGCTTCTTCTGTGTGACCTTATTTAAGAGGGAGTCATTCATAAAGTGCTTCTTCTGTTTGATCTCATTTAAGAGGAAGTCATTCAAAAAGTGCTTCTTCTGTTTGATCTTATTCAAGAGGGAGTCATTCAAAAAGTGCATCATCTAGTTGACCTCGTTTAAAAGAGGAAGTGATTCAAAAGTGCTTCTTTTGTTTGACCTGATCTAAGAGGGAGTCATTCAAAAAGTGCTTCTTCTGTGTGACCTTATTTAAGAGGGAGTCGTTCATAAAGTGCATCATCTAGCTGACCTCGTTTAAAAGAGGAAGTGATTAAAAAAGTGCTTCTTTTGTTTGACCTTATCTAAGAGGGAGTCATTCAAAAAGTGCTTCTTCTGTGTGACCTTATTTAAGAGGGAGTCATTCAAAAAGTGCTTCTGTGTGACCTTATTAGGTAGTCATTCAAAAAGTGCTTCTTCTATTTGATTTCATTTAAAAGAGGAAGTCGCCCATCACCTTCTTGACCTCAAAAAGTGCATCATCTAGTTGACTTTATTTAAAGGAGAAAGTCACCGTAAAAGCAGATCTTCTATTTGACCATATTTGAAATAAGGAATCACTCAAAATGCATCTTCTATTTGACTTTATTTAAAAGGTCAAGGTCATATGTACTGTGTATCATGTTCACTGGAAAGCAAAATTTACATTTTGTTAATGTTCATGTGTGTGTTCATGTGAGTTCTCTCCACTTCATCCCTCCTTCACCATATCTCCCTCTCTCTCTCTCTTTCATGTACAAATAACAGTAAGAAGTCCGATTTCTTAAAAGATCTTGTTATCCTGTATAAATCCTTGCAATAACTTTGTCAGTCTGATTTACAACTCATTCAAATGAGAGAAAAAAATTAAACTGATGCAAATTAAGGCAGTTCATCAGGACATTAAGCTATACATGTAGATGTATAAATTAAACTTTCAATTTGTGTCAAGCAACAGGAACACAACTTCAACATTATACTATACAGCATCATGTGTACAGATTCATATGATAGAAAAAAACAAACATCTGGCTGGATCCAGGTTCAAGGCAATAAACAAAACAGTGGAATGTCTGATTATTTAAAAAGTTCTCAAAAGATATGCTTTCACATCAAAGGATAAAATAATTGAAATCTTCATATGTATGTCTTCAAACAAGATTGTTATATTGATATGTTCATGCATCATTTCGATGAAAATGTATAGTAACATGCTACGATAGGTGCAACATACATGGTGATTCAAAGACAAATAGTCAAATTTCAAAACTTGCATAGTGTAAACAATTTGCATTGTAAGTTCTAAGCAGTCCTCGGGGAACATGCTTCCTGGAAAACAAAAACAAACAAAAAGGCAATGTGATGTTTGTATATATGTTTCTCTCAAAACTAACAAAGAATACTCATTCACTGATTTAGATTATTTTGTGATTGCAGTTACTCGATGCACTAGGTGAAATATTCAGAAATATTTTCATAACGTCTATACGCTTTCATAACTGAAAGATGTTGTCACTAAAAGTTGAAGGTTTCCAGTCTGGGTATGCACTTGAGCATGATCAAGGCAACAGTTGAATATGGTAATTTTGAAACCGACAGCTGGCATACTGACTATGAATACAACTTTGGTACATTTTTGAGTAATGCGTTCTGTTGAATATTTTTTTCTTCTGTAAAATGGTGTACAAAACAGATCAAATGTGTGTGGCTTCACTGTAAATCATTGTCACAAAGATAACCGCACTTGTATTTTAATCATGTGGTGACAGCCCTGATGTGGCCCTTTGCGGTCGGCTGGGCTATAAGCAACATTATCTTATCTTATCTTGTATTTTAATCAAGGGAACGCATTACTCAAACCAAGATCAACTTTGAATACAAACCAGCCTTGAAATCCTCTACGACTCGTGTGTAACAAATGAGTCTGTGTCATTATCCTGTTTTCTTGGCACTACGACTGGCTTGCAGAATAATGCTCTTTTCAACTCAGAGGGAAACTGAAAACAAGACCCTAGCCTTCCCTTCACCGGCCTCTAACTACCTCCTTTCCTTGCACACGGCAAGTCAACATAAGCAAATTGCCACCGCTTCTTTCTTTTAATTTTTTTAAAGTTATACAATTTAAGTGTTTTAATGCACGGGTAAAACTTCACACTGCAACGATTTCCAATGACTGGGTCTTTTCTTTTAAATAGCAATTCTTTTGCCAGGCAGTCTTATGTGTCAAAACCGACTACAAGATCAATGTAGTCTTGCCAAAAAAAATCGGGCACCATCAATTCAGAGCAAAACAAAATGCCCTTTGTTCCTTTCAAGTCTTGAAGATCAAGAACTACAAGAGATGCAAGGCTCAGAAACTTTGAAAATAGGAGAAATGTGAGAGAAATGGTAATATTCTCATTATAAGCGACAATTGTGATACTTACTGTTCAAAAGTATACATCTTGTACAAACGAGCTTTGGTTCAAAATTGTATCGTACTGTAAGAGAAATATGCACTATGAATTCCCTCTGTCTTAAGCAGCATTACCCTGATGAGCTCGCACTTCTTTTTTGTGAACCTGCAAAAAATATTCTCCGCAAACTCTGAGGGGTCTTCAACATAACAGGGTCATATCATTAACAACAGATCTAGTCTTTTGTAAACAGAATGGTGGAGAAAAAGACAAAGTAACGAGTGACAAAATCATATACCTATCTGTCTCTTCTCACATGCATACTTGCTCAAGTATCCATACTTGTCAGCATACATACAAAACTGACAGATGCATACATTGACATATCAATGCACACACGGAAAGAAGCACAGGTAGACAGTTGCCAGCAGTCGTATCGCTCTTCCTTGCATATTCCCATCCCCTGTTACTTCAGTTATATCTAGAATCTAGTCATATCCATTACCCAATTCAACCAATTTCAAAGTTTGATTTTACGTGTTAAGTTTGCCAAGTAGCTACACATATATCTATCATCTGTTGAAACGGTCACATCTTCTCTTTTTGTGTGTGTGCCTACAAAAAAAAATGGTTGCCAAGTAAAATTTGGCCGATTTTTTTTTTCATCTTTACAGCTTGGATAACCGCTTAAGCTGATCTTAATAACCCAATGAGAATTTTCCTTTGTCTGTTGTTTGCTGGCCCATCTTCTGCGCCCTTTCCTTGCCATTGTAACAACTGTGCTCATTTTGGCTTTTCTCTGTATAGCAGTACCCAGTGTTGTCCAGGTGCAGCTTTAACACTACAGTCCACAGCCAGCAGTCTATTTCAGGTTGTAGGGCAACCCACCAAAGGAGACACTGCTCTGCTGTTGTCAATGTAATGGTGATCAGTGGTCCTGTGCTGATCCAACGTATGCAAGATACTGCATTTTAAGCCCCCTACTAACGACAATAATCATGAGGTCAGGAAGCCAGCGTGTGTGAAACTGAATGCTGCCTGCCAGAGACTGCCACTGCATTCACCCAACAACAGTCATGAATTTACCGATGCTGACGGCATCGACACAAGCTCATCATGGGCATGAAGAACAAAAATGAAGTCACCCCATGAGCAGGATATCAAGGTGACAGAATTTTACAGGTTTTTTTTTTGGTTGTTGTTGCAAAGAATAAGGATAATGACCATGACAGTATGGAGTTCCTTGTACGATGACGTTCGTGGCCTTTAAACTTTGTGAAGTGGATGATGATGAAACAAAAAAGCTTTGAATATACCTGCAAACATCTTCAGAACACTGTCTCTCCCCCGTGACTTTAGTAAAAACTGTGTTGGCTTTTGTCTGTCACTGCCGAGTCACACTAGTCGCAGAAGTTAAACTGGCCACTTTCCAGCTTGTCACTAATTCCAGTCACATCTCATTCATAAATGGTCTGTTAAGCATGCATACATCCATACCTCCCCCTCTCTCCCCTCAGGAAGATATACACTATCATTCCATTACATAAACTGCTCACAAATGTCCAAAACGTTTTTGCCATAATCTCAACATTTAAGAAATAGTGAAATTTGGACTGGGACATAAAAGCCTCCGTTTCGTCATTTTTATGGCAACAGAACTTTTTTTTTTTTCCTGCTGTTAGTTGATGGATGCCGCCCAAATCCCACTTTCTCCTACTTTTCTAATATCATGCTAAACTCCTGTGTAAATTCCAATATCCATAACGAATTTCAAGATCATCTCAAAAATCAAAACCAAGCTAACAACAACAACAACAAAAATCCCAGAGGGTTTTAAAAAAAATCAATAATCTCAAACAGGTTTAACCTTGCATAATTTCTCAAAACTGGGCCTTGATATCAATCTAACATTCTAGTTACATTGCTTTGATTAATAAATGCTAAATTAACACTCCAATTCATTTACAAAAACAAATCTTGACAAACACAAATATTGTGACATCACTGAGCCTTTAAACTGCTGAATTTTTTTTAAATGAACAGCTAACAATGACAAAAAAAAAAAAAAAAACATATGTATGCTGGCAACATATATATTATTCATTAATTTCTATCTTTATTTCAAAATCAATCCCATTAAGAATATTTACAATTGAGTGCAGTGAATCTTTCAAATTAACTGCTGCCATATTAAGACTGAGGTAAATAAAGCATGGGTTATTCATAATATTAAGGAGCACATACAAAAAAAAAAGAAGAATCAATTTGCTTCTCTTTTTTTATCATTATTTATGATGAAACTTTGCTGGCATACTGCCCTGTGTCCTATTTATTTGAGCAATATGGTATAGAAAAATGGTGCTCAGAGAGATACACTAAGATGAGAACCATTACAATTTAATGGCACTTGTTAACTGGGTGCAAATCTGTTTATATCGTTGATGCAAGCCCTTTATCATTGTATATATACATACACGTGAGAAATGCATACATGTGAGAAAACAGGATTTCACTTGCATTATCATCATTTTCATTCTCTCTCTCTTGCATTCACACATATCTCCTTTTCAACTAATTTACATGGACGCAAACATAATACACACAAAAAAGGCAAACTTTCTCTGACGATTTACAAAAGCACTCTCACACACGTCATATCTTATATTTCCGTCTCCAAGTGGTCTTGTTTCTGGTGTGTTCCGTCGCCATTGTTCAAATACAACACATCGGGCGAGTACGCAGCGGGCCTGTATGGATGGTTCATGTGATCTCTGCTGCCATGCATGTTCTCCTGGCTGCCTTGTAGTCGGTCACGACTGCCTCCAAGTTGTTCACGGCTATTATGCAGCCGACTGCGACTGCCTCCAAGTTGTTCACGGCTATTATGCAGCTGACTGCGACTGCCTCCAAGTTGTTCACGGCTATTATGCAGCTGACTGCGACTGCCTCCAAGTTGATCATGACTGCCATCCAGTCGATCATGACTACCCCGAATCGATTAGGTGTGCCACCAAATCGATCAGGAGTGCCCTGAAACTGAGGTCTCTGAGGCTGGCTACGGGGCAGATACTGAACAGCCTGATCAGGGGCGTCTGGTACCTGAGATCTGTAGTCTGGGTCATACTGGGGGTAACCCGGGTAGTGATCCCTCTCTTCGTAAGAAGGAGGCCTTTCCAGGGGTAGAGGGGGACTGTATCGAGGCAGGTTGGGCAACCTCTGGGAGGGACTCATGTGTGGGGTGTGAGGTTTGTAATTGTATGTTTCATCAACAGAAGTGTCCGTGGACCTGGGCAACAATTCTCGGCTACCCAGGGGCCGCTTAGCTGGCAAGGGTACTGCCTGGTTCTCATAATCTGGACTTCTTCCATCATCGGACGGTAAAGGCGTTTCCTGTGGAGACCATCCCTGACTTCCTCCGAATGTCTTGCGAGGGAGGGGTGAAGGTCGGCTACTTCCTGACCGCAGAGATCCTTCTGATGGAACAGGAGACCCTCTGAGTTGCGCTACAGCACGAGGTCTTCCTGAAGGTTTGGGTCCAACTGGAGGTCTGGCAGCTTCACGGGCAGCAGGGTCCTGGTGTCCACTGGCAGCAGTAGGTCTGTAGGTATCTGGGGTCGGTGGGGGAGTAGGAAGATCTGATCGCCGAGGAAGAAATATGTTACCTACTGGAGCTTCATCTGGAGTAGCTGGCTGGCCGAAACTGGAAAGTGATTTTCTCTTAGAGGGAGAGTTGTCAATGTCTTGGTTTTCATAAACATTACCACGAGATCCTGCAGGCCGCAGCCCACCTGGTCCCATCCCCGGCAGAGGAACACCAGCGAAGTTGTTTTGATACAAACGATTTTCTGACTGTGTTCTTCCAGCTGGTGCTGCTGTGGCTTCTTCCTCTTCATATTCATCCGACTCGAAGCTTCCATCCTGATCACTGTCTTCCAAGTCCTTTTTGTCAATTTCAGACTCGCTGTCATCCTGCCCTCTGCTGTCTGCACAGCTTTCCTCCTCATGGTCTTCTTGCCTCCTTCTCCTCCTTGTGCCCGGTTCTCTGTCCATGTAATGTTCTCTTTCCTGTTCCTGGCCTTGCCATCTGCTTCCGTCTATCCCTCGCCGATAACCTACACTGTGATCAACAGCAAAGGGTCTTCCATTCCTGTAGCCTTCATTAATACTAGCCACGCTTCCATTGAGACCTTCTGTCCCTCTGGAGCTCTTAGTGGCCCTTGAAGACACCTCCGAGTTGACATCAATCTCGTTGAGCCGGCGGCGAGAATGCCCTTCAGACAGCGCTGTCAGAGTGGATTTTGACATGCGCAATGAATGGACAGATGAGCGGAGGGAAGCAGTGCGCTCAAAGCGCTCCTTCTCACGACGTTTGGATTTGACACACCACAGGATTCCAAAAATGATTCCAACCAGGACGATGATGCCACCCACTCCTGCCCCGATGCCGATTGCCAATGCTTTCAGCCCAGCACGGCGTGACAGGACTGGATCTGAAAAAAAAATGAAAGCAAAAAAAAAAAGTTTCAATTTGCATTATACACATTTACTGTTGTACCCACACATCCTGACATGACCATGCACATATATCTCAAACCTACGGTAGCACAATCAAATTTTCACGCATTCAAATGATGAGAATAAGGAAAGCGCTTGAAGATCCAGCAAATGCTGCTATAATCACAGAATTACACTTGATATGTTACGTGCCATTGAGCATTGCAAATATCAGATAATGTCCAGGACAACTGCACTCGAATAGAGTATAATGGTGAGATGGTAAGGTAAGGTAATGTTGCTTATAGCCCAGCTGACCACAAAGGGCCACATCAGGGCTGTCACCACATGGAAGTCAGCTCACAAGTTAAAAACACACACACAAAAAAGTCACACATTTTTAAAATACACCTTCTAAAAACAGAAACTTTGTTAAAAATCTTTCTTTTGTAAAATCTTAGATCAGATGAAAAATGTTGATCTCTTTCAGATGTTCAAAGATGATGTCAGGTGGGACATGTCTGAACAGGGTGTGAGATGATCTTTGTAATAAGCAACTTATTACTTCAGTCTTCACCAAAAAGGAACAGCTCATCTTATCATCCACTCTCAGGCCCAGGCAATCCAGGGTGGAGCAGGTTAGCTGTCCTGTCACAGCACTGAAGATGTACTTTCGGGGGACCAGAGTCAAACTCCATTTGCTCCGTTCTTATGGTGCAGCCAGGTAAGTGTCGCTATCAGACCTAAGTGCAGCCAGGTAAGTGTTACTATCAGACCTAAGTGCAGCCAGGTAAGTGTCACTATCAGACTTAAGTGCAGCCAGGTAAGTGTTACTATCAGACCTAAGTGCAGCCAGGTAAGTGTCGCTATCAGACCTAAGTGCAGCCAGGTAAGTGTTACTACCAGACCTAAGACAAAAAGCTCCTGGCTTAGGCAGGTGATTCATCAAGCCTACACCTATAGCCAGAAACCACTTCCCCCTAAAGTGGACACAAGGGCACATGAAGTCCGGGCTCTTTCTGCCAGTTGCACCCTCTGGCAAAATGTCACCATCTCCAACATCTGTCAGCCAGCAGACTAGAAGTCACAGACTACCTTTGGCAGATTTTATTCATGTGATGCGTTTCAGGACACAGAGGTTCTTCACTGAAGTCACAGACCACCTTTGGCAGATCTTATTTACATATGTCCGAGAACACAGAGGCTCTTAACTGTCTCGAGGAAAGGGGGGGTGGGGTGGGAGGGGTTGTAGTTGCCCTGACAGTAACACCCCCCCCCCCTCCCATCTTTCAAACATGCCACTGTGTTAGTACCTCTGATTTTTGCCCCTGTGGTCTATATATTTCTGTCTTGGCATTTGATTTAAGTTGCCATTTACATGCCTATAATCACTACATATTTTTACCTTGGATCTTTGCAAAAGACGCCATTGAAATGCATACTGTGACTGTGTGTTTCTGTCTTTGCACATGGTTTCAGCTGCCATTGATATGCCTACTATGACTATATATTTTTGCTCTGGCTTTTTGATTAAGATGCCACTGACATAGCCATTTGGTCTGTGTATTTTTGTCCTGATTCTTGGTTTAAGCTGGCATTGACAGACCTATTTTGATTGTATACTGTCTCTGGATTTATGCCTCTAATAACATCCACTGTTGTTGTTCGTCCTTCGATTTTGAAGATGACCACGACTCCAATCTTAGATGGAAGATCGCAGAGTGTGCGTCCGCAGGTGGCTGGTGTGGCCGATCTGGGCTCGGAAGAAATGCCTACATGTGGGTGGATGCTACAGTGGAGCTGGAGGTAGCTCTGGCCTTGCACGCGGCTCGCATTCTCTCAGCTTCTGCTGTGCGTCTCTTCACTGATGAACATGCACCCTTTGTGATGCTGCTTCGCCAGGCTGGGCGGTCCTGGGCAAGTGACTCCCAGGTGTTGAGGTTGATGTCCAGGCCTTTGAGGGACACTTTGAGGCAGTCCTTGAAACGTTTCTTCTGCCCCCCAACTTTGCGCTTGCCCTGACTCAGTTGCTTTGGCAGTCGACTATCTGGCATTAAGCTGCCATTAACATACCTATTTTGACCAATTTCTTTTTTCTATCTTGGCACTTGGTTTAAGCTGCCACTGACAAGCCTATTTGCATGGTGTGTTTTTGTCTTGGCTCTTGACTTCAGCTGCCACTGACAAGACTTTTGACTGTATTTCTGATCAACAGCCCCCCAGCATTTGTCACTGGGTCTTCTCTTTTCCTGATCCAACTAGAATTTTATCTTTGACCTTCTTTGAGGGAGAGTGGGAACTATTCATTTCGCCTCCAGATTGTTGAGAAAGACCATTTTCAGATGGTCTTTGAGCCTTTGAATGCTGAGTTGGCTGGGGAACTGTACAGAGACAGTCTGCTAGGTTTTGAGATCACACTGCACATGGTTTAAAGCTGATGGATAAATAAATTAATGACCAAGATGATAGAATGTAAGAAGAGGGTCTCATGGCAACAACTTCGCAGCCGTTTGATCAGCACGTATGTCCAACACACGTTTAGACCTTGGGTACCTACCTAACATTGTCTGTGCCATTGTTGTCATTTATTTGAGTGTTGTGGGTGTATATGTTTGTGCATATATGTGTGTGCATGGGTGTGTGGGCATGGGCCCATGTGTGTGCCAGTGTATGCAGTGCATGTGCGTGTGTGTGTGTGTGTGTGTGTGCATGTGCATGATCTGAGGGCTTGTGCGAGCATGTTCCTGCTTGCATGCCTCTGAGCATGAGTCTGTGCATGTATGTGTGTGTGTCTGTGTACATGGGCATAGACGCATGTGTATGTGTGTGCGTGTACATGAGTGATTGTGTGCCCTCATACGCGCATCTTTATGTAGATGTGTGTGTGTCTGTGTGTGTGTTTGCATGTGAATGCGCGCCTGCACCACACGTGTGCGCACGCATGCATGCACTCTTGATTATTTATGGGAAATTGGGAAAGAAATGTTCAGAAGATCACACACACACACAAACACCAATTCATATACACTCACATCTATGGACTCTCCGCTTTACGCACTTGCATCACTTCACCGATGCACACTTACTAGTGCACATACGTTTACAGTAAAAACAGGGGTCCTGAGAGATTCAAAGTCTCATCTCAGGTAACGAGCATTTGATGACTTGTGTCTGTCATTGGAAAGGCCCAGTATGAGTTTTCCCCATTCTCTAGGACTCTTTGCAATGTTGACTTTGAGATTATTCCAATGTTTGTTTGGTTGACAACAAGTTAAGTACGAGAAAAAGGAACTTTATCTCTGAAAGTAGTTTTATTACATACTTTTTTTTCTTTCTTTTTTTTCTGTCCCATCTTCAGTGCCATCTCAGTGGCATTGCATCCATGCCCTTCATTCCATCCACCCATCCACAGCCCAGCCTGGACCACTACAGCTCCAGCAATCCACCGGGAGTGTTTTACAGTATACTTACCTGTCCAAACACTAGGACGCTCTCCCACTTCCCACCGAGTGGGGGCTGAATGATGTGAACTGAGCAAGATCACTCTGATGTAAATCCACAATTGAGGCAAAGTTACCTCCCTGCCTTCCCACTTTCACTTGTTTAGAGATCCTGATGTTTGACGGTGTTCCACGCTGAGTGGGAATAATCAATAGACCAGACTCCTAAAGCTATAAATGTGTGTGGATTCCTTTCTTTTTCTTGGGAGTTAAGTAGTTATTCGGAAAATGTTCCTCAATACTAAGCCATTCATTCAGAGGGATTTTTTTTTCTTATTTAGTTTCAGCCCTAAAAAAAAAAAAAAAGATTCAAAACTCTCAAGTGTGTCAAACAGCCTTTCAAGTCTATTTTTAAGCCATTCAAAAACAAAAGAGGTGTCTTAACCGAACAATGTTACCACCGACCTTTTTCGCAGATAAAAGGGTACAGCAGGTTCCAGCAGTCTTGTTCATACTCAATATTTGAGTATTCAAAGACCGCACAGCGGCTTGATCCCACTTCAGACATGACCCAGACTCTGTCTTTTCCATCGTTGGCATTTCTCATCAGGCGCAGGAGGTAGTTAAAGAATCCTTCTCTGTCTCGGGCCTCAGCAAGGAAAGCTCCAATTTTCTGGTGAAAGAATAGCGAAGTAACAGATTTTTTTAACCACCTAAATAGACAGCAAATTTCTATCTATATACATGGCAGTATAGTAAATCAGGCACTCAGCATAATTCAAGGGGGGTATAATCTTGCTCAGAGAAAAAACATCCTTTGTCAGAAACTTAAAAGCTTTAAAGTATGACTGACTGAAAAATCTAGGCATCCGAAAATAAAACTCAAGTCAGAGAGAAAAATGTAGACACCTGAAAATAAAATGTTTGAGACGCTTTCACAGCAGTATCTCATACAAAGAACATCAAAGTTAATATGCATGATGTCCAAATCCTCAGCCTGTAGACTTTTTCAGGCTATGTTCAAAAGACCATGTGCATACAACCCCTCCTGGTCAACCAGTATAAATACCAACAGACATAAATATCACACACACACACACACACACACACGTAATGACATGCACACTAATACACATCAATTGTACTAGATCTTATAAACCAATATATCATTCAAATCTGGCTTCCAAGATCTGTGCAAGCAGAACCAAATCTGAATACATGTCATAAGAACAACTTGAAATACTTCAAAAACAGTTACACTATAAAAAAAAAAACATATTTAGCTGTGTCTGTGATCCAATTCATAGTGATCAGCAGACAAGTACTAAACTTTTATCAACTAGTCTTGTTCCATATGCAGATCAGCATCCTCTTTCCTATGGTTTCTTCCACCACCTCCATGGCATTTTGGCCTGTCATTTTACATCTGGCATCACCCTGAAACTTACTTGGCATTTTCATTTAATTCAGACTTTTTTTTTCATAAACCAACAATACAAACTATCTTTGAGGATGCTCAGAAGATTTGAAAATAAGAAAAAATAGAAGAAAAAAAAAATCTTCAATGTTTCATTTATTCATTTCCTCTACTCTTCATAACCCAATTTTCACAATTAAGGGTTGCAGATTTTTTAAAAATCCATTCATCATATCTTCATTTGACTTCTGAAACGCAAACTCCACCAAGCTCATTAAAATTGGTCAAGGGTGTTCTGGGTGACTTTGGTCTTCTGCCTCAATCACATCCGAGTTGAAAGACAGATAGCTGACATACCACGTTTTCGGAATCCTGTGTGTAAGATGGTGTAAAGACTGTAATCTGTTGACATGCATTAAAGTTTGATTGCTCTTGCTGTGGGAAAAAAAAGGTAAATCCTCTGGCAGCTCATTTCCATCAGCAGACAAGAGCTGGAAGTGTCTTTAAAAAAGAAAGTCTAGAATTCCAGCTCCCATACCTAATTTTGCTAATGAAAGCAGCAACATCTGTCTTTTCATCACTTTCTCGCCATAGGTTTCCAAGGCCTAACCAGTGTGTTGGGATTACTGTACAAGTCTGGCCTCTGCTAGGTCTTTTCCATGAGATCCTGCTCCACAATCTTTTCTTCTCATCAATGTATTCAGTCATTTAGTTGTAAATCCACAGCAGTATGGTCTCATGGTTCACCAGAGGTGGTGTAGCATACATGGACTTATCTGCATGCAGTAATACCTCCTTGGTGAAACTAAAGCACAATTTTCTAATCACCATTTCAAAAGCAGCCGTGTTCCAGTTATATGCCTTAGACAAATAACCAGTAAAATTATTTTAATAGTTTGTCTTAAAAGCTCACTGAAGTGAACAATAAATACAGTACTAAAGTATCACAAAGTGAACAAAAGAATGACATACATGACACATCACTCATTCAGCTGCAAACTAAACATAAACTGCAGAGAACTCAAGACAGTTACAAAAGGTGCTTATTACTTTCCCCATTCACAGTCCCCCTCCCTCCACAAATTAATCTGGTTAAGACCAGTGACATTTAACTCAATATATACTTCTTTTTTTTTTGGGGGGGGGGGGGGAGGAGGTATCTATTTTCATGATATGCACAAAACTGTCATTACATATGCCGAAGTCAATGCATATAGTCATCATTCAACATCCAATCTTTCCTTCCACTTACCCTGCAGAACTCTAGAGCTGGGTAGTAGGGAAGAGCACCACCCATGAAGCGGTAGCATCGATCGTTGTCAAGAAACCAGCCAGGAGGGCAACGGCCTGGAAAGAATCATCAGTTGAGGATACTTTCAGTGTTACTTCAGTCTGACAGCAGTCATCTTAGGATTAATCTGACAACAAATCAATACATCCAACACAATAAATGGAGGAATTACCAATCCTCACAGTCAGATTCAATCAGACAAAGGGTAAAATCCAGCTGTAGTACTGTTACAGAATCATATGTTATTCTTTCCTAAACAGAATAATGGTTATAAACTTAAAATGCTTTGAAATCAACGTTTTGATAAACCGTTGTTGAGAAGAACAAAACAAAACAAAAAAAAAGGTTCGCCCAAGACCAAATTTTGCCCCAAAATTGACAAGTTAAGAGACAGTCTGTTTGTCTTTCATTTTCATCATCTGAAGTGTTGTTTGTCTTGCCAACAGCTAAAAACGCATCATGTTTGTTTTGCAATTCATTTGTGCTTCTGTTTGGCAGCTCAGTAGTTCAGTTTTTGCTCTTGGAAAAAAAAAAGTCCCCTTTTGCATGAAATATGTCATGTCGCACAACCAAGTAGTCATAGAAAGGTTAAGGCCAACACCTGGAAGAAATGGTCTAGCTACTGTTTAAGAGTGCACCACATCAGTGGGCAACAGACCATGACTGGTAATGCCCCGGTCCTCTCCAAGTATCCTGGTGCATGCAGGGTTTTTTCATGAGTTCAAAACCTACCAAACACCACCAAAGATTATAGGATTTTTAAGCATTTTGTATCCAAACCCACAAACAGTGACATGGAGTATAGGATTTTTTAATTATCCAATATCCCAAACCCACCACTGACATGGTTTATAGGATTTTTTAATCATCCAACATCCCAAATCCCAACATGGATTATAGAATTGCTATTCATCCTATATCCAAAACCCACAAACACTGACATGGATAACAGGATTCTTTTCAATTAGCCAATATATAAAACCCACCATACACTAACGTGAATTATTATTTATAGGATTTTTAATCATCCTATACCCCAAACCTATGAAACACTGACATGGATATGGGGAGTTTTTACTATACTCCCTGTTTGGCTAGTATACTTACCATGTCAGACCATAGCATTCTACGGCAGTTAGTCAGCTCTGCCAGGCCGAAATTTTGTGTGGCTAATGCGGCAATAAGACAGTCACGTGACGCCGACCCTACTTCTGCCGAGGAAGAGGCTGGTGTCCGCTTCCTGTACCTCATTCGTTGAGGCCTGCGCGCAAGGTAACCCCGAGACCCTTGGCGCTAGAGGGGAAGGCAGGGCGGGCATTTGAATCTGACATGGTAAGTATACTAGCCAAACAGGGAGTATAGTAAAAACTCCCCATTTTGGCGTCATATACTATACCATGTCAGATGAAAGCCGCCAAACCGAAGCCTCACACGGCAAGGTTATAAGATTCAGTGCGCAAGCCACAACAAAACAAGTAAAGGAGCACACACAGGCAATCTTTACACAACGGCAAAGTAAAGACGAGACAGAGCACGCGCTTGGACGGCAGGCCGAAGAGGAATGAGGTACAGGAAGCGGACACCGGCCTCTTCCTCGGCGGAAGTAGGGTGGGCGTCACATGACTGTCTTATTGCTGCATTAGCCACAAAAAATTTCGGCCTGGCAGAGCTGACTAACTGCCGTAGAATGCTATGGTCTGACATGGTATAGTATATGACGCCAAACAGAATATTTCTAATAATTCCATATCCAAAACCCACCAAACACCGGCATGGATTATAGGATTTCTAACTATCCAATATCTAAAACCCATCAAGACTGAATGGATTATAGGATTTTTAATTCTCCTACATCCAAAATCCACCAAACACTGACATGGATTATAGAACTTTTAGTCATCCTATATCCAAAACCCACGAAACATTGGCATGGATTACAAGATTTTTCATTATCCTATATTAAACCCCACTAAACACCAATATGGATTACAAGATGTTTAATTATCCTATATCCCTAATCCACCAAACTGATGTGGATTATAGGATTTTTTATCATCCTACATTTAAAACCCATAACCACTGACACAGGTTATAGGATTTCCACACAAAATTATCCTATCTCCAAAACCCACAAAACACTGACACGGATTATAAGATTTTTTTTTAAATCCTATTATCAAAAATCCACTAAACACTGATATGGATTTTAGGATTTTCAGTTATCTCATCTTGCCCTCATGAAAGGTTCACCCAAAAGACGGCTAACACATGTGTTGACCCGACAGATTCAAACAGCTTTGTTCCACACTTCAACACCATGTGCTGCCCTGGTTCAAAACTGCCCACCAGATGAGGATCTGAAGTTCAAACAACTCTGCATATACATGCTGCCAGAATGAGTGAATCTTTCCAAAGTACTTGCAAGGCTGCATGCAGACCAACACTTGAATCGTGAGGACTTTCAACCCCACCCGCATACCTTCAAATTTTTCTTCTTTTTCTTCTTCTGTCCCCTCTTCTGTGCCAGATCAGTGGCACTGCAACCATGCCGCTCATTACAGTCCCATATCCACACCAAAGCACAGCCTGGGCCACCATAGCTCCAGTGCCAGGAATCCACACAAAGTGGTCAGTACCAAGTCAACATGAGGCAACCCAACAGAGGAGACACTGCACTGCGGCCAAGTCACTTTGATGGTGTTCAGTAGTGCCTGTCCTGATCCAACATACGCAGGACACCGCCCACTAAGCCCCCTTCTGATGACAATGATCGCTCGGACATGGAGCTGGCACAAGTGAGCTCTCCCTCTGGAAGGCATCGCCACGTCCATCCAGAAACAGTCCCCATGAATTTGCCGATACCAGTGACCCCAGCAGAATCAAACCAAGGCCACAGACGTGGAGAGGCAATTGAAACTGTGGTCAACAAAAGAGCAGGATAATGAGGACCACAAAATTCGATACATCTTTTTCAAATGCTGATCGATGATACTGAGGATGATGAAGATGATGCCATGGACTTCTATCATGATCTGAGACTACACGACAGGGCTCTACTCTATGCTTCACTTTACAATGCATCCTGGCATTAACCAGGTCCAAAAGAAACAGACATCTGCAGTGCAGGTCTGGAGATTTAAGCAACACTCACAGATGTGCGTCCACTAACTGGATGAAACTCAACTGTGTGGTCCCAGTGCTCCCAACTGAGCCAATAGCAAACTCAACTCTGGGTAGGAGCTGGTCGAAGAAGAAAAATGCCACAAATAAATGGCACTGATGGGAACTGAACCAATGACCTCCCAGCCAGGAGTCTGCAATGTTAACTTTTGCCTTGGCAGCTGGTTGACCCCAAATTCTTGTGAGCTCTTAGATCAATTCAAAGACAAATGGAAAGCCCCAAAACAGCTGAAGACATCCTTCCTTCCCTCCCAGTGCCTACCACATCTTCCACGGCCTTAATACTTCTGTGACGAACTATGTGTGTACTTATATAGTCAGCTAGCAGCTAGCGATACACATATACCAAATACAAATACACTCATAGCAGTCATTTAAAAGTACAAAACTCATGTTTGCTTTAACCATAGGCACTTTTGGTGGCAACTGAGTTGCCTCCCTTGTTATGGTTACTACCGTTGAAAAGCGAAGTTCGAAAACATGATTTTTTTGTGTGCAATTTTTAAATAAAAATGGATTGAAAACGCTCAATGTTGAGAGAGGACATTCTTTGTCCGCTAGATCTTGATGAGCCTGCCAACAAGGATTCTGGTTAATCGTTTTTGCCTCAAGAAAGTGATAATAGTAATGGACATGAAGTTGATCATGGAGAAACTACTTGAGTCGGATTTTACTTCGATAGCCGGTACAAGTGGACATACTGACTGTGGTAGAGTCACAGTTGTTTGATGTTTGTCTTGGACTCAAAACTGGACAATCAAGAAAAAAATACCACAGCTAAACTCTGCATTCCTCTTTCATTTCACATACGCCACATTTGGTGTTGATTGCATTATATTTAGGGCTGCCAGACACGTTTGTTGGTAATTACTGGTATTCTGGAAGTTTCTTGGAGGCAGGCTCAGGCTGGCTGGGAGATCTGGCAGAGGCAAATCACAACAGTCTGAAAAAAGCAAAAATGTACAGTCGCCCCACCCCCATCCCCAAACTTTGTCCCAAATTTCAATGTCTGTACAAAAGCA
>CM031598.1:78517195-78555290 GCA_018398815.1 Conus ventricosus
CTGATTTTCTTGTTGCAAGCTAGACATAACGCCTGCTCGTCACTGCTTTTGCATATGCTATCTCTAACTCTACTCCCACACACACACCTCTTCCTCGAGCCAGTTTTCTTTCCAACGGTTGGGATATTTTTTTTTGTTTTTTTTTTTTGGTTTGCGATTTCGTTCGACGCCATGAATCACAGATGACACTCGGTCGATCGGCGCTGTAAGCGGATGTGCAGTGGTTGGCCGAGTCAACCAAATAAAAACCAGCCCATTTGGGTATAAGCCTAGAGTAATCTCGCCGGAGGCGTCTCGCCGAGATTGGGAGCAAAGAAAATCGCGATAGCTTTTTTTTTTTTTTTTCGGCGGAGATTTTTTTCAAACGGCGGACATTTTTTTTTAAGACGGCGGAACGGCGGAGAACGGCGGAGCTGTTCTCATCCTTGAGTTATGATGTGTGTGTGTGTGTGTGTGTGTGTGTGTGTGTGTGTGTGTGTGTGTGTGTGTGTGTGTGTGTGTGTGTGTGTATGTGTGTGTGTGTATGTGTGTGTGTGTGTGTGTGTGTGTTGTGTGTGTGTGTGTGTGTGTGTGTGTGTATGAAAGTGAGGGGGAGAGAGAGAGGGGGAGAGAGAGAGAGAAGAGAGAGGAGAGAGAGAGAGAGAGAGAGAGAGAGAGAGGAAGAGAGAGAGAGAGAGAGAGGGAGGGAGAGAGAGGGACAGAGAGAGAGAGAGAGAAGAGAGAGAAAGAGAGGGAGAGAGAGGGACAGAGAGAGAGAGAGAGAAAGAAAGATTTAATGTGTAATGAGACATGAAGCAAGAACAAGAAGAAGCAAAGGAAAAGCTAATGCTGGGGAAGGCATGGCAAATTAATGCATCAAACCAATGCAGGGACCGACTTTGCAAGCAGTGTAGGAAACCAAAAAAGGACAAACAAACTACAGGATACCATCTAGTAATATTCTCTTCTTTTTTTTTTCCGCTCCACTACTCAGAAAAACATTAACCTGAAATATACAATATGATGCTTCTCCCCTCCCCCTCCCCTTGTGAGTGTGTGTGCGCGCGTGTGTGTGTGTATGTGTGTGTGTGTGTACACCTTAATGCGAATATGTCAGTAGCAGCTGATTTCAGCACTATCAGTACAGAATGAGTTGACATGAGCAGCCAGGTCATTTCAACAGCAAGGAAAACAGTCACCCTTAATAAGTACCCATTTTGTCATTTTTGCTACTTCTTTACAACCTCAACAGAACTGCACACCTATTCACATACTCGTGGACAATCCGGAGCTCTCATGCACAATATTTCACAGCACATGCCAGACAGAAAAGATGCATGCAACAGATTTGGCTGACAGCCCACGCAAAAGTGACCACGCAAGAATCCCACCCACCTGGAAAAGATACAGCCGCTGGTAGTAGTGGCCAGTGATGTTGAGTGCTTCCCCGTTGGTGCCAAAGCTGAACACATTGTTGGTGATGTTGCCTTTCAGCGCAGTTGCTATTGTCTTTGTGTGCAGAGAGAGGTACATCCCGCCTTTGTTCTGTGACACGAAGTTGCTTGCAAAACGGAACAGCAGTGTTCCCTGAAACAGTCCCAAAGCTACTGATAAAAAAAAGGAAAAAAAAAATAAAATAAAAAAAGAATACTGGCTGGAATAGGCAAATAATTATTGCTGTCTATCCCATGAGTAAAAAAAAAAAAAAAAAATCTTTTTTAAAAAGACAAAACTTTTCACCTTCATAATCAGTGTTGTATAGTGATGGTGTGATTAAAGGTACTGACCAGAAAATTATGCTCATTTGTATAGTGAAGATATTTTTCATACGTTTTTCGTAATGAGTCACAAATGAAGTCACAAATTAATGTTATATCTTGAGTACTAGTCTTCCCACATTTCCTATCATTCAAAATTTGTAAGTTTACATCCAAATTTTTGTTTTAAAACTTCGAAAACAGTGTTGTACAACTTGTAGTATTCATCCATATTTTCATTCTTACGATGAAAAACTGAGTTCTAGTATTGTAAATAATTCTTTTTAAAAAAGGACTTCAAAATGTATAAAAATATTTTCCAGTAGTGGTAAACAAAAATTGAAAATTATTACCACATCAGATTTTTTCAGATGAAAGGCTGGTGCCTAAAATTAAATAATCCTGACTCACATTCTGTATGTTGAACATGTGTCAAGTAGTCTTTGAAAATGTGAGCAAGTGTAGTTTTGCAAAGAGCAATGGCTCAGCATATCCATCGTCATGAACCTGATTTTTTTTCCAAAAAAATATTATTCTAACTCAATCGAAAATTTTCTTATGATTTATACCCCAACCTAAACAGTTTAGAAAACAAATTTTGATCTTTTTAAACAAAGAGTACAGAAGACTTCTGTTCTAAAGGCCTCAAATTATCTCCCTTTTTTCTTTTTCTTTCTTTCTGCGTACGCAGGCTGATACTCCTGCGGACACTGCCTGTATAGACAGGCAGTGGAGTTTTGTGTGTATGACCATTTTTCATCCAACCATTAAGGCAGCCAAACTCCATCTTCAGGGAGGTGCATGAGCACTGTATGTAACGTGTCATCCATATCAACGGCCAAACTGGCCTTCTCTTCCGAAAGTTGGTGATGGGATTTTACGTGTGTGCAAGATGTTGTGCATGCGTTCACACACGGAACCTCGCTTTATAGTCTCATTCGAAGAACTGTATGGGGAATGGAGTCAGAACCAATGTTAATTCCGAGGAAAAAATCCCCCTGTACCGAAATTCGAACCCGCAACCCCAGGATCACGAGTCCAGTGCTCTACCAACTGAGCTATTCTGGCCCCACCTCCCTTTGTTTTCTTGCCCCAAAACTAATTAGACCTCTTTACAAGAAAAACATTCACTTGATCAATCTTATGCGACAGTCTTTGTAAAGGTGTTTTAATTGGGGGGTGAGAGTAGTTTTCTGCAGCTGCTATTAACAAACAGCCAACCTGTCAATCGCACTGCTCCACTTGGGCGTGGGATCAACTGTTGTTATTCAGTATGCATGAAAAATGTTTCAACATCAGAAAGGATCTCGATATTTCCAGGCCAGCCAAACCCATCTTTATTAGAAACAATTTTGTTACATTTCTAAGCTACTCAAACCGCTCTTGCTTTCACATGATGACACGTACATTCTTCTTTCTTCCAACATCCTGCATACTGTTCATGTTCCTGGCATTCTGGACTTTGGGGAGACTTTGGGGGGGTTTCTGGTGGAGATACATGGAAATGGTAATATCCAACCAGTAATATGTGGGACGTGCATGTCATGAAAACAGCAATCAACACTAGGAAGCAACAGTTCTACAAGCATGTGAATGTTTCACTAACATTAATTAAACTGATTAAGGCTTAAGAACTGGATAAATACCTGGAGAGAAATATCAATAGTTGGCGGTGATGTGAGGTTTAGAATCGCCACCCCGTTGTCTTCCAGCCAACAGCGGTCAACAAAGAATGATGGGTTGACTTCTCCAACATTTTTGTATTGCAAGGCACCATCTTGGTTCTTGTTGGAGATGGACTGTGACACTGTGTGCCTGTAGTTGCTGTCTGAAAACCACATGTTACATACTGGTGTCATGAGCCTGACATGTATCCTAAAACATTTTATCAATTGCAACAAAAAAAATTTTTTTCTTTTTTCTTTCTTTTTTGCTGTCCCATCTTCTGTACCACCTCAGTGGCATTGCAATCATGCTGCTCATTCCAACCACCTGTCCGCAGCCACAGCCCGGCCTGGCCTGCCGCAGCCCCAGCACTAGCAATCCACAGGGAGCAGGCAAGGTCAAGTCGTCAAGAGGCAACCCACCGGAGGAGAGGCTGCACTGCTGCCGAGTCACTTCGGTGGTGTTCAGTGGCGCCTGTTCTGATCTAACATACACAGGATGCCACCTACTAAGCCCCCTACTGACGACAATAATTGCTTAGTCACGGAGCCGGCATAAGTGAGCTCTCCCTCCGGAGGGCGCCACCACATACGTAAAAACGACAAACTCCATTAACTTGCAAATACTGGTGACCTTATGGAACCAAACCAAGGCCATAGACATTGAGATGACATTGAAACCGAGCTCACCACGAAAGCAGGGCATGAAGGGCCACAGAATTTGAGACTAAATTTTGTCAATGCTGATAAATGAGAATGAGGATGATGAAGATGATGCTACAGACTTCCATTCTGTTCTGAGACTGCATGACAAAACTGTACGCCATGCTTACTTTCATAATATATCCTGGCATCAAACAGGCCTGTGAGATACTGATACCTGCAGTGTTGTTCAAGAAATTTGAGCAACACTCTCAGAGACACATCCAATTAGTGGGTGAAACTCAACTGTGTGGTCCCAGTTTTCCCAACTAAGCCTATAGCAAGCTCAACACTGGGTAGGAGCCGGTCAGGGCTGAACAAATCCTACATGACTGATGGGAATCAAACCACGACCTCCAGGCCAGGAGTCCATGGTGCTAATCACTTTGCTGGTAACTATAACAAAATTCTATTACAGAAACAAAAGTCTTGATTATTTGACAGCTCTGGCTTCACATTTTCTCCTCAAGAAAACCAAACTTTTAAAATAATTAGAATGAATTATAACTATTCATTTGCAATCAAATTATAATTCTTCTACAAACCAACACTTTTCGCTGCGTGAATTTTCAAACTCTTCTCATGGCTTTCTACAAACAACTGAAGAAGAAATGTCCAAACGGTGTAAAAGACTTGTCTTGCATCATACGGTATGCTGTCAGTGGACAGGGTGGTGAGGTGAGCAGCAATATGCAATGTTGATGTGGTGGTGTGCATGTACATTTTCACTTTACATAATAAGCAAATGGAGACATGTGTTTTGAACACAAATTTCTTTTCTTTGTTTCCTTGCATTTTGTTTTTGTACAGACACTGAGCTCAGCAAAGATAGTGTGCAAACAAATCTTCATTCTTATCATTACTATCAGATTGTATTGTCTGATAAACATACACATTCCTACATCTTTGTTCACAGCTGATTTACAGGAATATTCTCCATCTTCAGCTGTGTAAATAAAGTCTCAAGATGTAATAGAAAGCAAAAGTTCTCTGCTGGTAAAAACTATTTTTAGTATTTATATCTGGCAAAATGATGAAAATCAGAAAAAAAATCTTCACTAATTGCAATTATTCTTTTTTTTTTTTAAACAAAACTCTACCTCAGAAAACTAATTCTAACAAAACTCTACCTCGTGAAATTAAGTCTGTATAAATCAGATGTTACATCAAAAATGCTTTCAGCATATTCACATCCTCTAGTCACATAACTAAATCAGGTTAAGTCAAATACTTAATTAAATACTTTTAGATATCAGTTGGCACCATCATAAGGCCATTGTATATTTACTTGGTGGACTCAACAACAAATTGTATGCACAAAGTCAAGCCAAATGCCATGGCACTAGCAAAACAGAGTATGACTTGAAATAAAAATTGCGATCGTTATTTCAAAACCATTTACCTGGATATGTCAGTCCTGTCAAAGGAATGTGTACGACCTCAGCAATGAATCCGTACGTTCCATGGCTGACTGATGCATGAAGGTGAACTGTCAACGTGTTGGCACTACTCTTATACAGGTGGTTGACATCCCTGCTGCTTGTATTAGCCATCAGTTGAGCCATCAGTGAGTCATGATTTATTTCGTTGCCATCAAAAATTTCAACAACATTACGTGAAAAGTCTTCATGGAACATGTTAATCTGAAGAAATCGCAGACCAATACGGCTGCGACTGGGAGAATCCCCGCGGATTATTTTGACACAATCCCTAACGGACGGCCCATACTTGTAGTACAAGATCATTCTTGTGTCCAGCACAATTCCTTCTCCATGCGGCAGATTTCAACCAAGCCATACACATGATATGGAATCGTACTTGGGCCAAGCAGCAGGAATGAAGTGTCTCTTTCACTCGATTCACCATTCAGGACCAAAAAATTCAGTCCAAAACCTAAATTGTTGGAGACATTCAAGCGCTCCATTTCCAGAATATTGCGAGGAGCAATGATGTCAAAGCCATTCTCAGCACAGTTGGTGATGTTGATGTGCCTGAATTCTGGAGAAACATATGTGGATTGTACTGCTCCTACTTTCTCTCCATGCAGCATGCCAGCTCCCTCTATGTCCACATATTCCAGAACAGACTCCTGTGCACCAATGTCATCTTCCAGTTTCTTTTCCTGGTAGGACGGTGGAGCAAACCTCACATTTCCCCAATACTCCATCCCTGTTCCAGATTTCTTTCCCCACACACAATGAAAGTGTAGTTAGCTTCTTTTATACACTGCTGCATGTTGTAGTTGTACCTGGTCGTGCACTGCCTTAAATCCGTCTCATCACCGCCACAGAAATAGGATTCAAACCAAAATTCTTTCAAGAAGTACTGTGGCTCCCCGTAGATGTAGAAATCGTACAGATGTGTATAACGAACTCTGACATTAACAGTCTCCTTGCCAAGCTGGCGACAAACAACTTCTGCAGATTTTTCATTGAACTGACTGTCACACATCATATTCCAAGTTTTGCTGGACGTGTTGTACAATTCTAGGAAGCCCGCATCTCTAAACAATGTACCATCCCCTCGGAGTCTGACTGTGGCAGTGGCAGCTCGTTTCTTTCTCTGAACTGCACCTGGACCACTTCCTGGCTGCACGGGCCTGAGTTTGATACGATTGTACTCTACCCCTTTCGCAACCAATCGACCCAAAACTAAAATTCCCACATTAGGACGGAATTGAATTTCTGTACCAGCAGATATTGTGAGGGTTGCATCAGGCATAATGGTGAGGTCTTTTTCAACAATGTATGGGTAAGGTTGATATGCCAAAAGTTGATCCTCTAGAACTCTTCCTCCTAACTGATAGGTGTTCAGAGGTGGTTTCACTGGCTCCCCTCCCACAATATCAGAATCAAAATCTGCCCGTGCCAAATAAGGGAAGAAAGTTGCTATTGCATAGTTGTTCCAGTCATCAAAGTCAAAGATCCTCTCCATGATGCCACTGTAGTCAGTCCTTCCCCAGTAGTTCTCAGTCACATTCACAGGATTTCCCAGGGACAGAGCCGTCACGCCAGCAACAAGTTCATAGTTGAGGTCTGGATTGTTGAAAATGTTCCTAACGGCCGTCATGTTCTGCACACCTTTAAAAGCCACAGCAAACGTCTTTGGACTATTCCCATGACCAGGAGGATCCAGCCCTTCATATCTGTTGGAACGGATGTCATTATTCATCATGAATCCATACACAGGAGCAGAATATTCTGAATGGCTGACTATGTTGACATCCAGCATGTGTCGTCCCACGTTCTGCGTCATTCTGTTACTGATCAAACTAATGTTCTTCTCCATCCCTAAAATACTAACAAGACCCAGAACACAACGGTTATTATCAAAGCGATTGTTATTGATGGCTACATCAGAATAATAGCCCTTGACAGTAAAGGCAAAGTTCAAGTTGTTTTTGAAACTGGATTCCTTGACGGTGATCATGTGTTTCATCCTCTCGTTGAAGTCATTCACTCTCGGAACTTCAATTTCCACTCCACCACGCCGAGTGTGCTCAAAAGTAGCTTGATCAATATACCACTGCCACACATTGTTGGCAAAGTCTACATGGTTGTGTTCTGCCAGTATGCCTGCCTCATTATGCACAAAGTCACACAGAGTCATGTTGTAGCGAATAGTGGCAACTCTCTCAGGAACAGTCATGTCTTCATAGGGGGTATGTAGTCATCGTTAAACTTAGTCACACTTGGCATGTGTATGGCTTCTTTCTGGCTATGGTGAATTTTGACTCGGTCAAAGTTGATTGTTTCCAGTCGGAATCGATGGAAGACTTCCAACCTTTTATTGGTAGGACTGTTGTAGTGCTTGGCTTGTATACCTCGTTCATTATGCAAGAAGGTTGTGTTGTGGACAGTTGTTTTCAGCACTGGTGAGTGTGAGGTATCTTCCTCTGTAAATGAAGAAACAAATGTTTTGGTAAAATTCAAACATTTTGAAGGCATCAGATTCATACTTGATTTACCATTGAACATGACACCAAAGTAAGAAATGAAAGCAATCAGAGTTGAAAGCTACAGTCAAGCTTGAAGTCAATTTTACAAAACCTAGGACAGGCACAGACTCTGTCATCAATGATCTTTAGTTTTGCCTTTCCACCTGATTTGTCTAGCTGCATTTGGCCAATAGCTTGAGGTCACCATCAAAATGACTGCAAGGAAAAAAAAAAGTATACACTCTAACACCTTTCAAATTCTTTTAAATGAAATAGCACACACACACACACACACACACGCACATGCACAGACACAGACACACACATGGAGGGGCAGCATAATACACAAATGCATGGATGTACCAAATACATGCTCACATATGGAAAATATAAAACACACAAACACACACACACACACACACACACACACACACACACACACACACACAGAGTATTAGTGTCAATAAGAGAACCATCGGTATATACCTTCAAATGGTTAGAATAATTTGAATGAACATGAGATCGAAAAGAAAAAGCAAGTAGGTGAGGGTTATCACTCTTTTTTAGATCGTCATTGGAAAAGTCAAAATCTGCTCTGTTCAGTTCCCATGGAGGAATTGGAGACGTAATCGAACGTTTACCTATATCTTTAGTTTTCAGATCTAATCTACTGTGAATATCTGAAGTATAAGTGGCTATTGTTGTCAAAGATTTTATGGCCCTTGCTCTTTTTGGAAATTGAAGATCTGATCTAAGTACATTTTCATTCACGTTGACATTTTCAACAGCACTGCTTCTTATAATGTACTTAGCTGAAGACAGTTCTCGGTAATTGTTCAAAGGTAGAACACCAACCTCCCCATACGTAGCAATAGTCGGAGTGTGGACAGGAACTCCCAAAGCTAATTTGTATGCCTTAGAGTCAATACTTTGTAATTTCTTCATAAGATATTTAGGAGCAGAAAAATAAACTTCTTGCCCGTAAGTCAGCTTTGATCTAACCAAAGATGTTGCAAGAAGACTCAAGCTTTTTGTTTCTTTACCCCAATTTTGTCTGCTTATAATTTTAAGCAAATTTAAGCTTTTTTGAGCTTTTGATAGACTGTTTTCAATGTGAAATTTTCATGATAATTTCGATGTAAAATAGACACCTAAGAATTTTGTGATGTCTTTGAATTGTAGCTCAGCTTCGTCGATAAAGAAACTAGGTAATCTTCTGGGAGGGTCACCAGCACTAAATACCATCATGTGAGTTTTTTCAACAGATAAAGATAAACCATTCTCTGTCAAGAAAGCACTTATCTTATCTAATTCAGACTGATAACAGATTTGAATTTGTTTCAGTTTTCTGTTTGAAATATACTTCAATTTTGCATCCAACCAAATACAAATGTCATCAGCATATTGAACAAACTTGACATTTTTTGATATCTTCTTAGAAAGATCTGATATCATAATACTGAAAAGACAAGGAGCAATGATGGATCCTTGAGGAACTCCCATATGTAAATCTCTCTGGGAAGAATACGCATTTTCAACTCTTGTTTCAATAGTTCTACAGGAAAGAAAATCTTTTACAAACGAAAACATTCTCCCACAAATACCTGCTCTTTTCAGTTTAAATAACAATTGAGCGTGCCACACTTGATCGTAGGCTCGTTTAATGTCAAAAAATGTTGCCAGCACGTTTTGCCTATGAGCAAATTGGCGTTTTATATTGGTAGATAACTTCACCAAGTGATCCGTTGTAGATCACCAGAATTTGAAAGAATGTGGCGGGTGCTGGGTTTGTAATACCTGGTTTAAAGAAAGAAAAATCATTTCATGTTGGTGCAGGTCATTCTATTTTCACCGCAGAACTGGTAGCCATTCTCATGGCTCTGCAACACATTGTTAATCTTCCTATGGTTATATTTCCAATACTTTTTTGTGTTGACTCTAAGTCTGTCTTATTTACACTGAAATCCATGAAGTCTAGAGACAGATGTGACTTAGTAATTGAAATTAATCATCTCATACATTTTCTAATTCAAAGGGTTCCAGTGTAACATTTACTTGGGTTCCATCACATTGTGGTATTCATGGAAATGAATGGGCAGACAGAGTAGCTAGAGGAGGTGCAGGACAAAGAATTTGTTGTGAAAACGTTCATATTTCTTTGTCTGTAAAGGAATGCTATAATCTTTTAGAAAAAGACACCAAAGCCCATGTGGGTTATAATGTAAATCAGCACACCTCTTACAGCATGTCTTTGTTGAATGTTTTTCCGAGGGAAATTTCCAGTTTGTGTTTTAGACTTAAATATAATTCATTAAAATGTAAATATGTTGATACTGCAAAATGCATATGTGGGGAAAAACTTTTGACATTTCATGTACTATTTAATTGTCCCACTATGCAGCAGTACTTACCCAATTTTCAGTTACCAAATAATCCTACAGTTGATGATTTTAAGACTCTAACTTCAAATCATTCATTTTTGGCTAATGTATCAAAATATTTATTTCGCAGTCCTATCGGTACATTAGTATGAGATTTCAGTATTTTTGAAGCAAACATTGTTTATGTTGTTCATGTCCACTGATTTAAGCTTTATTTTCAATTATGTTTTCATCTGTATAATAATATCAATGTCATCTTGATGTATATCATTTACAAATATCATAATTGTCTAAAAACACGCCATGTGAAAAGACGTAAAACTAAACAAAAACAACCAAACAAACACACAGCATCTGCAAAAAGAATTTTCCTGCTTAGATATATTTACCTGTAATCAGGATCTCTGTCAATGTCTAGAGGAGAAGGGAGCTGAATCCATTCCTCCTATTAGCTCGACTAAAGACTACCAGAAATGTCTGCCCCAACACATATCCCTTGTGAGTTGTTGATCAATTTCCGCTCCTTTCCTCACAAGGAGCTGGATGGTGGGAGAGAACCCTAGCATTTATACATGTAACAGTGTCTAAAAACTATTTTTAGTAAGGAACAATCCTTTTCATACTTACTTGTCAAAGAATGCGCCATTAAGACCAAAATGAAGGTGAACGGCAGAACATGCTCATTACACAGAAGCGAGACCATACCACTACACAAGTCCCCCAATACTGCCCAAGGCTTGCAACTCTGTTTTAAACAGCCACAAAATGAGCTTACCGTTAATAAGTGGTCTCCACTTGTAAAACGTCTCGGTGGTGACCTTCACATGTTTTCCTTCACGAAACATGCACTTCTTTCTTTCTTTCTGCGTACGCAGGCTGATACTCCTGCGGACACTCCCTGTATAGCCAGGCAGTGGAGTTTTGTGTGTATGACCCTTTTTTATCCCGCCATTAAGGCAGCCATACTCCATCTTCGGGAAGGTGCATGCTATGTTCACGTGTCATCCATACCAACGGCCAAACTGGCCTTCTCTTCCGAAAGTTGGTGATGGGATTTTACGTGTGTGCAAGATGTTATGCGTGCGTTCACACACGGAACCTCGGTTTATAGTCTCATTCGAAGGACTATATGGGGAATGGAGTCAGAACCAATGTTAACTCCGAGGGAAAAATCCCCCTATACCGAAATTCGAACCCGCAACCCCAGGATCACGAGTCCGCCGCTCTACCAACTGAGCTATCCGGCCCCCGAAACATGCACTGACGAATGTAATAAATTTGGTATAAAACAAACATGTTTCACCATAAATGCGTCCACATACCATGCTCTTTCCTTAGAATCTCACAATCTCCTCCAAATTTTAAACATGTATACACCATTTCCGTTCATCACATGCTGCTTAGATAGTTCTCACCTGACACTAGGGCAAATGCCAGTCGACCCGAGCGTATTCCTCTCACTTTCAGTCGGATGGTGATCGTGCCAGTGGCCGACACGGTGGGAAAGTCCACTAGGTCTGCTGGAACTTGCCAACGCTTTGTACCGGCACTGATGCTGGCTCTGGGTGCGTCAAACACTGTCACTTCTTCCACCTCGGGTACAGGAAAGTAGTCCAGTACCTGTGAAAACCACCTAAGGATAAGCAAAAATAACCGAACAAAATCCCTCCTACTATAAGGTAGACCGTTACAGGAAATGAACAAGACATCTTTCACATGCATGACATGCAAACTTTGTACTGAATTTTTTCAACGGACATCCTGGATACAAAATTGGAGTACAATTCCAGAAAGGCTTCTGCGTTGTTATCACACAAAATGACCAACTGTTAAACTTCTTTTCTTATTTCTTAAAAAAAAAGTTTTTCTTTTCAACTAAACAAGCTTTCACCAAAGAGACAAATACCACATGAATCTGACCGAAAACAACTGTGTGTACAGACTTGAAGAAGACAAACTCTTCTTTAATAGTGATACTGCTTGACATGTGCAAACTTACACCATCTCACACAGGAAACAACAAGAGAGAAGATACCTGTACAACAATACGGTGAGTGTCATCTGTGCTGACTTCAGTGTTGTACTCCTGATTCTCATGGTCACTGACCCCTGGCGGACACAACAGGAACGTCATATCACCAGCGCCTATCCTCAATGACTCGCTTTCTGTGATCAAGCTGCGCCTTGTTTCATGAATCATGCTCCGCACGCTGAGGGCTTCGTATTCACTGAAAAATGGGTCGTACAAAAATCCAGTCTTGCTGCTCCGGGTGATGTTAGAGTGACTGATTTCTAGGCGGGGTAATGTGTGACTACACCATTGCCAAGGTTGTTGTGAATCTGCAACAAAAACGCATACACTTGTGATAAGGTGGCACGTAGTCTGAACATATACTACTTCTGCTGAATTCAGAATGATTATAACCTGACGTTTTGTGAACATCAAACCATAATACACTCTTTAACATTCATTACACAAAAATGCATTTTTACTGGTTACAATTAAAACAAACAGTACAACAAAGAGCACTGCCACATATTTTATCCGACAAGAAGGTCTGGAGTAAAAGCAACATCCCTTGATTTTCTTTTTTTACATGAAATACACTTTATCCATGGATAAAGTGTTATGTTTGTGGGCGGCTAACATCACCCTAAACAACTGACATATAACACAAGCTCCTGGAATACAACTGGATAGATTCTCAGGGTTGATTCTACAATGAACCAACTGAGGATGGGGGAGATTTCTCTGTCAGCACTGGCCTCAAGTTCGAGTCTTTGTCTCTCTGAGGCGAGAACCCACCCATTTTCTATGCGGGTCTTATACATGACACAGTTGGTTGCATCTTAGGATGGACATGGGCACATGATGGACTTCAGATTCATAACATGAAGCACTTCCAAAAATATGGGGACAGGATGTGTTTTGTGTACAAAACCAATACCCAAACAAGATTGTGCACAGGAGATCACCCTACAGATCCAGGCTTACACCAATTAAGTTTTTGTTTCTTTAATGAACAGAAAAATGCCGGACAAAACCATGAAGAAAAAAAAAAGTTATGAAATATATGTGTCTGAAAACAATACAGTCTATGATCAATATTAAAATAGGACTCGGCCAAATTATGCACCAACACTAGAGTCAAGATGAATAACAAGAACAATAGCGAATCATGTAAGAGTTTGTCTGCATAGTTCAAACTGCCCAGCAGGAGGCACTCTAGTAATGACAAATTCACTTTATTTTGCCGTTCCCAGGATGCCTCCTAATCAGGCATGGTACTGAAGGAAAATCATTTTTCCCTGAAAATGTTTGGGGGGTCAGGGGCAGCGCCCCCTGAAGCTGAAGGTTTTTCAGCAATTCTAGCCTGTAAAAAAGCCTCTCCTTGAACTAATTTCAGTTCTACATACTAAGCAATTTCTGCCACAAAATAAGCTCTCCTAGAATCACTTTATCAGTCATTCCTTCAACCCAAAGGAGGTTTTAAACCCAAGTAGTCACATAGCAAAAATGAGTACATATCTACATTGCTTTAGGTGGCATTCATTAAGTCAAATTGTAAACGTTTTACTTACTATGTCAGTGAAGCACACACACAGTGTACACACAGGAGACCCCTCATTTTGCACAACTTTGGTCATCATGTCCAGCACCACCAACACAGCATAGCACAGCACAGCAAAGTAGTGGTCTATTTCATGTCTTGAGTTCCAGTTTTGTTTACTATGTACAATTGTTTTATGATCCGTCTCCTCTACATTAGTTACTCCTTTTACTTTTTACATCTATCTGAATACAGTACAAAATGAGTTTAAGTTTTGTGTCTCTTTTAACGTACAAATTTTAAGTTATGTGTCTCTTCAGTGCAAGCAATGTGAATGAGATAAAGACTACTTTTTGCCTGATTTCTCAGCCATCTGCTTCACGAGCAGAGCCTACTTTTTGTAATGTCCAAACCTCATTCTCTTTGCCTCCTGTCTGTAATGTTCAATGGCTTTTCTCTTTGAAGCCAGCCAAATGTGTTCCTTCTGGAACAGTTCAAACTTTTTCTTTCTTTCTTCTTTTTCTTTCTCCAAAATGTGGTGGTAAGTCTATCAACTGTTCCAAGCACGACGAAAACGTTTCATTTTGGTGGCTTCTGTTCAGCCAATCCCATCGCCATTTGTTTGCCACACCAGCATCAATATCTCCTGTCGCAGAATTTCGCGGAACTATGTCTGTACGCTTTGGCATTTTTATTTTTTCCTTCTTTTTCTTTAATCTTGTTCAAATTCGATCACGTCGACCCAGAGCGGAAAGCAGTGGCGAATGTCACGAAAGCGCATGCGCGGAAGTAGTCCTGCTCAATGCTACTTCTCGCGAGACGAAGGCTTGAAGTGAATGACCTGAAACGAACTAAGTGGGCTGGTCTCGTCGGGCACGGCTCGGTTTTTTTTTGTTTTGTTTTTTCTTTTCGCGGATTTCCGCGAATTCGCGGACATGTACCATGCCTGCTAATACCGGACATACTGGTAAGAATTTCTATGAAAATAAATCACTACAATTAAAGTATACTGAATTCAAACCACAAAAATAATTTTGGAATTAATCCTGGAAAATATTCCTCTACCTGTATATATTCTAGACGGACTTTGGCGAAAGGATGGGTATAATACATGTGGACACCATCTGAGAGAGAGTTGGTGATGGAAATGGCCGTTATCTGGTAGAAGTTGTAATCGATACGCAAGGCTGGGGTGAAGCTCAAGGTTTCTGCATCCAAAAGTCCTGCTCGCTCAAAGTTGACAACTCGGAGCTGCGTCTCACATTGCTGGCTGTGTCGTCCTGAGGCAGGTAGTGTCACACCTTTCAAAAGAAAGAAAAACCACTCAAGTAGACTCATACAGTTTTCACGTGTGTTTTTGCTTGGAGTCAGCAGCTTCCATTGCATTGTTCTGTATGTCCTAAATCACATATACCATAGTTATATGAAATATTGATGCTCGACTTCTGAAAATATCAATGAGCTAAGTTGCCACATTATGCATATATGCTACAGTGCACATCAATGAATCACTAGAAACCATCATTTTAACCTAAGAATCAAAAAACAGAACCAGGCCAGACCTTATAATAGTTTAAAACAAGTCCTCAAACAAAATGAACAAGCTCAAAACTGTACATTTTTTCCTTGCCATCATTCAGAAGAATCACATTTATCATCACAGATAGGAAGAGTAAAACACTGGATTCCCACACATCTTTTCTTTCTAATTGTTTGTATTGTTATCTATTTCTTTTCATCTGTCTCTTTCTGTATCAAGGTAGATTTCTCTCTGTGTCTATTCCTGGAAAAACAAATACCATTCTTGTAACACATGATCAACCTTCGCTTGTCTGCAAGCAGACATCTTGTTTCCTGAGTTTTCTTTCGGGGTTAAATTTGTGCATATACCCAATACACACATACAAACAATACACAACTCACACATCATTACCATCACTACCACAAAGCCATCCCCATCATCACCATATGCATTGTACATGTACATACTCAATACACACATACAAACAATACACAACTCACACGTATATCATTACCATCACCACAACAAAGCCATCCCCACCATCACCTATAAGCAGCTCACCTGCCCATGTGGGTTCCTGACATCGAAGATACACATCCTGATCATGGCTACAGCCGACATCTGGAGCACGGACAGCTCGGCACTGCGTCAGGTCCTCATCTGCCTCATCACAGGCCACCCACGACATCAGAACACGCATGTCTTGAGGGGCCACCATGTGCACAGACGCCTCAGCATGGTCTGGGTTGTAGATCAGCCCCAGTTGCTGACATACCAGTACGGCCTCTCTCTGGGTCCAGCCCTGTCCGGTGGAGATGAAGAGAACATTCATTTCAATTTCAATAACAGCACAGTCAGTGGAATGCATCAATAAAGAATAAAGACCTGCAGGACTGTTTATGGTATTGGGTCACTGAAAGCCCATTCAACAGAGTCCTTCCGCCTTGGCTTAAGGCTGTGTCAGACCAATTGACATAGGCTAGAACACCAAGGCTACATCCAAATGTCGTTATGCTCTGCATAGTTATGTGGGGATTGTCTTCAGTTGCGACAAGCTCCTAGCATAACATTATCAGTCTCCAAAATCCCTTGAAGTCGGAGTGTGGCTGCCCACATGGTGGGGTAATCAAAAACAGTCACACACATAATGTTCTCATCCCCAGCTGATGCATTTCTGATTTGTACCATAGTGTTCAAGTACTTCGGCTTTTCGGATGATCCCTGGAGTCTTTTAGCCAGGGTACGACAACAACAACAACAGAGTCTTTTATAACAATACACCTATCATTTAACATATACCTTAACAGCATGCATCTCATACATCTATGGTTAAACATACATCTTAACAGCTACTGCATTGTCACTTGATAGTATTCAATGACTTGTAACACATAGAAATATGCCCTTCTCACCTCAAAACAGTTTGAAGCGAACCAATACTGGACTCAAAGCAAATGCCATTTGCTGACTCACTTATGAAGAGATTTGTTCTGATGTGTGACAGAAAAAGAGCCTAGATTTAAACATAAGAGTCTGAAGCTGAAACTGGCTTCATGTTCTATGTAACCATAACCTATGCAGTGCTTGCAGTACCCCAAAACACACCTTTTTCTGTGCTTTTTGAAAATCGAGTTGCACAGTTCCAATAAGAGAAAGCTAAGTGTTATATATCTCTAGAAAGAACAACGTTTTATCTATTTGGTCATTTGTAAATAAAAGGTATTGAAAATAAAAATACAATGTTCATATACAGCACACAAATAAAGTCACTGAAATGGGCAGATAAATACACAGATGTGAACAAATGTGCCAATCTCCCAATCTTGAATGTGCTTCATGATTGTTAACATCAGTTTCTCCTTGTTTGTTCTGTGCGCTCTGTGTTGTCGTTTTTGCTAGGCAATTCGGTGTCGTAAGCAGCATTCGTTTGGAGTCATGGGCGTCTCTTTATTCCATCATGGGAGCAAGAGGTACCCTACTTTGTTTATTAATTACTGTTTACTGTTTCCTGCCTCATCTAAGATTTCCTTTCCTATCAGTTCCTCCTGCAAACCATCATCTGAGAACATTTCCAGTGGCTCTGAAACTGAGTAGTAATATCCTGTTGATGAGATGTCATCATTTCAACAACTGACCTGAATTTGCTTTGTCACTTTTGTTAGCGCAAACTGCAAAGGTGAACAACAATCTTCAAGAGAAACAACAGCAGAAACACAGAAAACTCTGTAGTTTACAACACAAGAGGTTTCTTTCTAATAGCCATTCCATAGACTGAGCTGCACATTTTTTCTTGAAGTATGGTAGTTGCTAGGAGCATTGCAACAATAGCTGTAATGTGAGCCTAACAGTTGCACTTGCGACATAGGCTCTAAACGTTAAGAGTACCTTAGCTGTGGGTACCAAATGTTTTCATTATTTAGCAAGATTATTTACATACCGAGCTCAGGGCCATGAAAACCCTATCTGAGTGTAAATATGCTCCTTATCATGTTCAAACATGCTTTGCTAGATCTCTTATCAATAACACACCTTGAGCATTTTTGTATTGTTGAGAATGAAAATGCCACTGTACGTCACGCAACATGTAAAAATGTGTCTTTCTCAACCAACATGGTTTGAAGCAAAGAAATCTGAACTGGCCTATCACAAGAATCATTTCTTGTGACTTCAAAGGAAATCTGAATCTCAGAGTTCACTTAAAGTAAGCCAAAAATGATTCATTATCTGGTGTAATTATTTCTATATGAGGTGAATGTAGAATGAAAATCTCCATTCCAGACAGATCTAACAGTGAAAAATTCTTCTGATTATAATCCATTGTCTCCACATGACATGCCCACTGTCAGTCAGTCCAAGTGTTTTTTATATCACTGACACTGGTATTCAACACCTCATAACACATCAATAATTCTCTTTTGCATTCAAAATCAACTTGAAGCGAAGAAAATTCAAATCTACAATATTTGTTCACCTCTTGTCTTGTGAAACACAAAACAACTTCTTTGATGCAAAGGAAGGGTCAACACAATCAACTGTGGCTCACTGATGAGAGTGCAACAGCAGACAGAAGGCCTCTGAGCAGACAGTATGAAGGGTTCTGTTTTTCAAGACGGCCCACAATGGTCCACATTTGCTGCTTGTGAAGGATTTTACATTTATAACCTATGCTATGGTCCACATACCCTGCTAGTGAGGGATTTTATAATTTATAATCTAATCTATGGTCTCCATATGCTGCTTGTGAAGGATTTATTCATAATCTAATGCTATGGTCCTCATATGCTGCCAGCAAGGGATTCTATGTTTATAAATCTAATGCTATGGTCCTCATACGCTGCCAGCAAGGGATCTATATTTATAATCTAATGCTATGGCCCCATATGCATACTAGAGAAGATTTTATTTTATATTTTTAATCAATGCCCTAACTTTGTTTTCTCTCACAAACCCCTTTCTTTTCTTTTTTCACTCCATACAAAGGCACTGTTATGATGGCAGAGGAAATGTTTGCCTGCACACATTTCCCCCTAATATGGCCTTCCTTGCAAACTTTGCCTCTTCCAGTTGTGAGCAGTTCTCATCAGTTCTTGTTTCTCTCCATGGCCAGAGACTTACCTTGCTCAGCTAGTTTTTCTCTCAACCACGGACCCTAGAAGTGTCTAACAGTTTAGCCTTCATCAGAAAGTCCAGACCATTTCACTTTCAGAAGACTGTACTTCTTAACAGAACATCAGAAAATACTTGAGTTGGCTGCTGTTTGGATATGTCTGCTTCAAATCCATGCAACATCATGACTGCCTTGTCTGTTTCACAGACCCCTCCCTTGTCGTTTCCTCCCAAACCAGCTTATTTTTCATCTGATGTCTGCTCTAAGACATACCAGATGCATTTTGATGCATGAAATGCTCCCCCTTTCAACTATGTAATGCTTGGTAAACCTGGAGTATTGTGATATGAGGGAAATTCCAAATTTGGCGTCATATACTGTACCATGTCAGACAATAGCATTCACGCAGTATAGTCAGCTCTGCCAGGCCGAAGTTTTTGTGTGGCTAATGCAGTAATAAGACATCACGTGATGCCCACCCGCTTCCGCCTAGGAAGAAGCCAGTGTCAACCTCCCGTACCTCATTCTCTCTCGGCCTGCCGTCCAAGCAAGATAAGTCTTGTGCTCTGTCTCGCCTTCTCTTGCCATTGTGTTAAGATAGCTTTGTGTTTGCTTATTTTTGTGGCTTGCTCGCTTCACCCCTTTTACTCTTGAACCGTGGGCTTTGGTTTGGTGCGCTTTATTTACCTATTTAAACCGCGCCATCCTCGCCTTTGTGCCTTTGTCTCGGCACTCGCGACTTCGCCTTCCGTTCTTTTCGATCTTCGAAAGTACGACCTCTGATCTGCCCACTGGTGCGCATTTATGTGTACCAAATTATCACTGGTAAACGATCTCCTCATCTACTAACTGGTGCACATTTATTAGTACCTCCTTAGCATTATTACAAGGTACACCAGGGTATTTACTCTTGTGCGCCATTGCGCGTCACTCTTGACGATCGATCCCTTCCCGTCAATCGATCCGCCATCTTCGATTGTGCCACGCCGGTTGCCGTCTCCGCCATGTTGCCTGACCTCACACACCTTGTTCGGCGGTACCTCGGCTTCCCCAGGCTCATTTTCCTGTACCTTATTTATCATTATTACAGGTATAGAGATTTGTCTTGGCGATCTCTTGATCTACCAACTTGTGCACACTTAGTAGTACCCCATTAGTAACATTAGTTATTCGATCACATGTTTCTCGCGTTTGTGCTTCTTCTCGGCACTCGCGTTTTCTTCATCTTACATTTACCGCACTCCCAGTGCCCCTCACGAGGTGGTTCGAGCTCTTTTCTATCCCTCGATCCACCTCTTGTCTCCTCTTTGCGATCGTAGCATTCCGTGATTGTCTCGCCACCAGCCCAACATGGAAGGACATTAACGGGTCGAGCCTCTCCTCTGTTCGGAGTCGCTCCCTTGCCCCGGAGGACCCGCATGTCGATTCCAGGGGACAATCCGCTCGCACCTATGATGAGCGTACGGCCGGTGTGGAGGAGGTTCCGCGCAGGGGACGCGCGACCATCGTTACGATACCTCCTCTGCCCGTCCGGCGGACACACGATCGTTGCGTTCGGAAGCGAACAGCAATCGGCCTTTATTGCCAACGGTTTTTCTTTCTACAACTGTAGAAATCCAAAGGCAAGGCTCCCCTGAAAGGACCTGCCCGTTCAAAATCTTCCCGCTCCCTGGCCAAATCGCCTGTTCGCCTTCGGTCGCACACAGAGAACTCTCCTATCAGGCTGCGTCCCACGACCCTCGCCCCCGGGGAACCTTACCGAGGCGCGGACCGGCACGGGTGACGACTCGCGGCCGAATCACACGCTCCCGTCACTCGATCAGATGAGACTCGTGGCGTTAGCTTGCCCCCCACTACTGTCACGCTGTCCCATCACGCTCTCACCCAACCGTGTCCGAGTGCAAGCCACCACTCGGACACGAGGAGCCGTCACTACTCCGTGGAGGAGTTGTGGGCAGTCTTGTGTGGGTCCTCCCCACTGACCACAACTCCGGGTCAGGACGCAGGCATCGACTAGGTCGGATCTGCGCCCTCAACCCCCGACGGTCGAAACCACCCCCGATCGACTGTCGCACTTTCCCCTAGGGGTACAGGACGTTGGGAGTGGACTTCTTTCGCTCCCCTATTGGGCAACGTCCGCAGTCCCGTTCCTCCGGGGGGAGGATCGACCAGCGGACTAGGGGTAACCTTGGTCCCTTGAGTGGTCTCGTCACTGCAGCCTTCCCAGTCCGCTCTCCACGCGGCCAGGGGGCTCGCTACCATGCCACCCACCGGCCACCCTGCCATGCAGGGGGCCGGCATGGACCGCACCCGGGAGACGCAGGAGGCAGTGCTCTCCCCGGGCGGGTACGAGAGAGCTCGCCTTCTCGCACCCACCCATGGTGCCCCAGGTTACCCGGGTCCCCGAGGAAACCCTGCCCCAGGGCCGCCACAGCCCTGCGTACTCCCCGGGACCGGTGGCTCCATGCCCCCGAGAGGAACCAGTGGCTTAGGGCTGACACCCATTCTGACTCCATCTTCGTCGCATGTGGCATCCGCTTCTTTCAGCTGGATCGACCTGGGTCCCCCTCCCTCTCGGCGCTGTCCGATCGGCGATCCCCTAGCCGCCTGCCGAGTATGGAGCCACCAGGGACCCGTCCTCGTATTCCCCCCCACTACCCAACAGGGCGGGACTCCCACGCACCCCTGTCCTGGCCCCCTGAAGGTGGATCTGAACATCCCTTTCAGGAACACTGACCCACAGCCTGAGGATGGGGTTGAGGGCTCCCTCCCCCAGTCTGGTGACTTTTCCACCTTGGAAAGCTGGCGCCCAGATCTTGTTGTTAAGGAATCCCCTCCCTCTGACAACATTTCTCCTTGCCGTTACGCCGGGTTCCCCCCTGCCCAGCTATCACGGCCAAGGATAGTCGCCCCCCAGACCCTCATCCCCTTGTGGGACAGATCGCATCTTTCGCCAGGGGTGCACAGGCCGTCCCATCCGCCGGGATTGACTTCTTGTCAGCCCCTAACGCAGCTCCAGTAGGAGTTTTCCTCAAGGACTACGGCACTGCCTCTGTGTCTTCAGACGCTGACGACACTGAGACAGACTCTACCTTGTTTGGCGACCCCCTGATGCGCTTCTTATCACAAGATATCGCATCACCTTTCGGCTGAGGCGGACAGCGCAGCCAGAGTCACTTTAACTGCCTGTTGGCAGTGAGAGATGCTGTACTATCACAGGCCAATCTCTCAGGCCGTGCTGTCACGGTCCAACCCCTCCCAGGCGCTCAAGTCGGCCTTGCGGTGCATCCCTGGGCAGGACCAGTCGCTGTTCGGCAGCTATTCGACTGCGATACCAGGAGACTGACTCCCGCACAAACCCTATCCCAGGCAGTCACCTGCCCACACCACACGGCCCGCCAAACGCCCTAATATCCCCTCTCTGCCAGCAGACACGGTCCCGGAGGTAACTGGGGGAGTCGCCCATGGGGACTCCATCCTTATACTCCTATTTTCAAGACGCTACCTACGTCTCGTCTGCAAGATCGGGTTCCAGTAGAACTGGAAGCAGTCTGTACTTGCACTGAAATCTGCTCGCAATGGTTCCGACAAACGCCCTAGCCTAGCAGACGACCCTCGCATTGAAGTATTGATTTTTCTCAGGTCTCGTCCTAGTTTCCCATAGTCATCGTTTCGCGTCAAGACGCGATTACTTGCTTCCGCCATTTTCCCGTGGTGCTCAGGCAATCGATATGTCAGGAAAGTGTGCATTTCAGGACCTGGGGTCAAGGTAAGCAGTACTGTTGCTAAGGATCCCCAAAACAACATTACGTTCTATGTTCAGTGTGCAAAAGATCGCCTCATTTGCATCTATGGGCTCGAAAACAACACACTCATGCTGACTATGGCCACACAAGCGCGTGCTCAGTATCTTTTTACACGCGCGTTCGTGTTCCAGTCTTTTCAAGCTGATGGGTAGGGAGAGTGACACTGGTTCAACCTCTACACTACCCCTCCAACTCGGGCTCCCACTCAGGCCCTGGCCCAATCCCACACCTCCAAACTACTACACCTTTGTTCCTCTCTGGGGTTCGTCACCAACCCCTCCAAATGCGAGCTCTCGCCCAGTCCAGCGTTTCACCACTCTGGGCATGAGCTTCGACAACACCTCCATGGTAGTCTCCCCGACCCAGGAGAGTGCCGCTCGCCTAGTGGACCTCAACTCCCACCTTCGACTCTCTCCCCTAACTTCGGCAAGGACACTTTCGTCCCTTCTGGGGATGATGAGTCCCTGTCTCCTTTCATTCCCCTAGGCAGAGTTCCCAAGCGACAGCTCAGAGGGAGTTCCGCCGTCATTGGTCCCAGACCAACGACAGCTGGAACCAGACCATTCCCCTAGGGCCTTGTTCGTTTGGGCCACGGAGGAGTGGCTCAGCCCATCCACCCTGGCCCCCGAGTTCCCATCTCCCTCCCTTCCCAGGCCCTGGAACTTTACACAGACGCCTCCAACTCGGGCTGGGGGGCCCATTTGGAGAGCAGTCACGCCTCGGGGGTTTGGGATCCTCTGACTGCTCGTCTTCACATCAACATCTTGGAACTGGAAGCGGTCAGGCTCGCCCTCCTCCACTTCCAGTCCATAGTCTCCCACCGATTCGTTCTCCTTTCACGGACAACACTTCGGTAGCTTGTTACATCAACAAAGGGGGGGGGGGGAACACTCCATCGCCTCTCCTCCTCCTACAGAGGCCCTCCTCCACTGGTGTCACACGCAGGGGTCACCCTTCGCGCGAGACACATAGCAGGGACACACAATATCCTGGCAGACACTCTCAGCCTCTCCAAGTCTGTCCTCCACACGGAATGGACCCCACAGGCATACCCTAACAACCGTGTGGGAACATGGTTCAGACCCTATGATCGACCTGTTTGCCACACGTTCAACTATCGTCTGGCCAGTGTATGTGTCTCCGGTTCCGAACCCCCGGGCTTCCTCCATCGACGCCCTATCCCTTCCCTGTCCGGCCTCATAGCTTTACGCCTTCCCTCGCTTCCCGATCCTCCACAAGTGATCAGGAAGGCGAGACTACGAGAGACCCAGGCTCATTCTCATAGCCCCGTGGTGGCCCACTCAGTCCTGGTTACCGGACCTCAAGTCCCTCACTCACGCACCCCCTCTTCGGTTTGAACACCAGGTGGACATGCTCAGGCAAACCCCGTTCGGGTCTCCCTCACAGCCAATCCCCAGATGCTTCGCCTCCACACCTGGCTTCTGGCCAGCCCGGTTGCGAGCAGCTAGATCCACCTCTCGAACGGACAGGTCCCAGTCCGTCCTCAATATCCTCTCTATCGCTGGGCCTCTCAGAACTCCGAGACCTACCATGTCCTCTCGCAGAGCTAGCACAGAGTCCCTTTACATTTACAGATGGAGGAAAGGGTCTCATGTGCGAAGACAATTCTGTCTCTCACAATCGCCCCTCCAATATCCAGATTGGAAATTTCCTGTCCCACCTTAACCTCTCTGCTAGCTCCATCCGGGGCTACAGGTTGGCCATCTGCATGACCAAACCGCCAAATGGGCGACCTTCCTTGAGAATGACTTCCTTCCAGAGGGGCTGCTCTCGTGAGGCCCAATCCCCTAGACGTGTTCCCCTTTGGGACCTCTTCACTTACTGACGTCCTCAGGAAACCCCCCTTTGAGCCTGTCTCCTCCATTCCCTTCGACCTTCTGTCTATGAAGACTACCTTCCTCCACGCCCTCGCATTCCGCCAGAAGGCGAGGCGAGATCCATGCCCTTAGCGGGACCCAGAGACATTGCCTTCCACAGAGATGGCTCCGTCTCTCTTAAGTTCCTTCCCGAATTCCTAGCTAAGAACCAGGAACCTGGTAGTGCCTCTCCTTACCTCGTCATCCCGCCCGCTGGCGGATACACTAGGGGGAGACACCCTTCGGACATAGCCCTTTGCCCCTCTCGAGGTCTAACACACACTACTGGAACGCTCGCGCCCCAGCGCGTTTCGCAAAGACGTCTCCTATTTCCATCAACCCCAGTAACACGGAAGACATCTCAGCTGGCACTGTCTCTAGGTGGCTCTCCAAGACGGTCAGAACGGCCTATCCCAGGCATCCAAGGACCTCCCCGTCTTGTCCCCCCGGGCTCATGAGCTCAGAGCGCTCGCCGCTTCGGCAGCAATTCCAGCACTCTGATCCCATGCGCCACCTCCAGGAGGCAGCCTTCTGGCGTTTCGGAAAATCCCTTCATAAAATTTTTATTAAGGGACATCCGCATGACCAGGGCTGATGGTTCTAATGGGATATCCTTTGTGGCGGCTAATGCATCCATATCGGGTAACCCCAGGAACCACTAGGGCACTCGCCCTCCTCCTTTTCCTATGAATTCTGCTATTGTCTGACATGGTACAGTATATGACGCCAAAATGGGGAGTTTGTATTATACTCCCTGTTTGGCTAGTATACTTACCATGTCAGACTCTAATGCCCGCCCTGCCTTCCCCACTAGCGCCAAGGTTCTGGGGTTACCTTGCGCGCAGGCCTCGATGAATGAGGTACGGGAGGTTGACACTGGCTTCTTCCTACGGCGGAAGCGGGTGGGCATCACGTGACTGTCTTATTACTGCATTAGCCACACAAAAACTTCGGCCTGGCAGAGCTGACTAACTGCCGTGAATGCTATTGTCTGACATGGTAAGTATACTAGCCAAACAGGGAGTATAATACAAACTCCCCATGTTTGGCTGGTGTGTAAACTGGTCAAAATCAAACTTTTGATCTTGGTCACCCAGTTTGGGTCCTTGAGTCAGTGAACATTCCCAGCTGCACTGATCTTCAAAAATGCAACAATTTTTTTTTTACTATTAGCAAGCCCCACCCTCTTATCACTCTCATACTTTGATTACACCTTTCCATCAATCAGAAATTACATCTAAGTTTCTTATCTAAGAACTGAGCCAGAAAGATTTTGTTTCTGCTCAGAAAAGTGTCTCCATTTGCAGGACTTGTTTAGCAAATCCTTGTCTGACCCTTGGGTGACTTCAAGCTTCTGAATGCTTGCTCTCTGGAAAACTGGACACTAAACACCTGGTTTTTTTTACTGTCTTTAAACAAAGTTCACACCTCTCCAGTTACAATCGTCCACTAGTTTGGCATGATGATGGCTCAGTCACCCTCTCCTCGTTCCCTTCTCTCTTAGCCAAGAATCACCAACTCAAGCAGTGGCCCATGACCCTAACCTTGTCCCCACTGGCTCTCCTTCAACATCTCTCTCCAGCAAATGAAGATGTAGTATGGGGTGAGGAGAAAGGATTGCATTATGTTAACTGTCCAACGACAGCCCTGAAGGTTTGTTTACAAAGGACAGAGTTGCGATCCCAAAACTTCCAGATGCAGCATGACTTGGAAATGCTGAGATCAGATCATCACTTCCTGGACCTGGCAGGTTATCGGTCTAGCTTATGTCTTTGGCCAGAAACCACTCCCCCCTGGACCCAATATATTACATCTAGGGCACATTAGAACTCAGCTCTCTGCATGAGTTGTACACTCTGGTACAGCATCGTGCTGGCTCACTTTCTTTTGTGCAGCAGGCTGGAAATCTCAATTTGTGGTTGGTTTTACCAGAGAGACATGACTGAAGATCAGGTGGTCCTGAACTGCGTGGGAAACTGGTTGCTGCGCATTCTCTGGCATACCCTCAAGACTGACTTTTTTTGGTCTTCCTCTCCTGACTTTTTTTTTAGTCTTCCTCTCCTTTCTTTCCTCATCTTGGGCATCTGTTCGTTTGTTTATGGGAATGACATGTCCATCTGACTTGGTGCAATTTGGAAGTGTCTCTCGTCACTGTGAAGACCCATTTCCCTTTGCAACTTTGGCAGTGGCTCTGGCCAACTCTTAATATTGTTTAATCTATAAATCAGTGAGGAAGAGTGGGGAGTAAATCCAATCCATCCACCTGTTAGACATTATCAAGGAGAAAACTATCATTTCGGTTTAAATGCCTGTTTTCAGTTAAAGGGGTGTTGCTAGAAACAGTTCTGGGGAATGTTTTGAGAACTGTCTGGGAGAGCCTGCTTCATTTACACATTGGAGAATGTGTTGCAAACAAGTGGACAAGTTCACATATTTTCAATTCAGACTGTATTTTCATGTTCGTCTCCTATATATCATTCCCTTCCGAAAATCAAATTGCTTTTTCACTGCAATGGACTTTTTGGATTGCACGCATGCTATTGATTTTTTTGTTTGTTTGTTTGTTTTAGGGTTTGGGGGTTTTCTGTTTTGTTTTGTTTTTTTTTATTTTGTTTTGTTCTGCTGCTCAGACCACACAGAGTTGAGTTTGTTTTGGAAACTGAATTAAGATTTGGTTTTAACAATTGTTGATGATTTCACTGGCAAGGTACCCCTCAACTCAATAACAACAATCGATAAAGCAGTGTAGATTGTGCAGATGTCTTTGCGATGCTTTCAACTCATTGACAATGTGTGGAACAACAAAGAGGTAGAAAGATGGGTTCATCTAACAGATCTATTCTTAATTCCAATTAAGGTGAGTGATCACAATGGTCCATTTTAAGCATGAAAAAATATAATAAAGTAAAAAAAAAAAGGACAAACATGTAGCACAATCAATCCAATACTAGATTTCTACAGAGAATTTGATACAATTTGGATTTGTAGGGATTTTTTTTTTTTTTTTTTTACACAGTTACCTAGTTTTAGAAGTTGTTCTGTCACTCTTATTCTGATGAAGTATAATGAAATAACAGAAATTTTACATTAAAAAAGAATAGAGTGAAAAGGTTATATATACAACCTCTCACCCCTATTCAGCAATTACCATTCTTCGTTCAATCAAACACAAAACAATTTCTCCCTCTCTTTACACACACACACACACACACACACACACACACACACACACGCTTACCTCTTTACAAACAGTTCCCCATTCATCATCAATCAACACTTCCAGACGACCTTCAAATAAATCAGATCCATTAGAAAGGCGAACTGAGGCTGTACGATTCTCCAGAGGCAGCAACTCAGGGTTATTCCACATCTTAAACCTGATGGCTTTGCTAGCACCATCTCCATCAGCTTTCAGACACCTGAGAGCAAACAAGGAGATTCAAATGTGTTACAAACGAGTCTGAGTGAGTGAGTGAGTGAGTGAGTGAGTGAGTGTGTGTGTGTGTGTGTGTGTGTGTGTGTGTGTGTGTGTGTGTGTGTGTGTGTGTGTTTGTGTATGTATATGTGTGTGTGTGTACCTTTCCTAAAAAAAACGCAATTATTCCAATTCTGCCACCTCTCTACCTTTTATTCCAGCTTTTGAGAAAAAGAAAACTGCTTACATTCAACTTCTATTTGCATTTTCACTGTGCCATGACAAAGTGACAAGTTATGACTGAAACAGATATCTGAGCGAGTAGATACGTGCATAAACGGTTCTAAACTGGATGACATAACCACTGACAAACAGTGAGCTCATCCACTGACCAGCCCCTTTTCAAGATAAGATAAGATAAGATAATGTTGCTTATAGCCCAGCCGACCGCAGAGGGCCACATCAGGGCTGTCACCACGTTAAAATCAACTCACCAGTCATTTAAAAAAAAAAAAAAAAAAAAAAAAAAAAAAAAAAACTTTCACACATCTCGTTAAATGACATCGTCTACAAACGAACCAGAAACTTTGTTAAAAATCCTTCTTCCGTAAATCTCAAATCAGATGAAAAATGTTAATTTCTCTCAAAACCCAAGGATCACGTCAGGCGGGACATCCCTGAACAGGATCTTCATGGACTCCGCTGTAAAGCCCCTTTTCAAAACAGAAAGGAAGGAAAAATGAATAAACATAAGCAAGAATTAAACTGTTCCGTTTAAGGCACTGCTTCTTTACTATCTCTTAAAGAAAGACACATTACACCAGGGGGCATGGAATTAAAACAGTGTACCATTCAGTTTCTTACAGTGACAGAAACGACAGTTTTCAACTGAACTTAATGCTCACCCATGAACCACCATGCCGACCGAAGGGGCAAACTCTAAGGTCACCTCCTTCTCCAGTGTCATAATCTGTCCTGGAAAGACGTAGATGTCACGGTCCACGTAGTAAGTCTTGCCTCGCTCAGCTGTAAAGCCGTTGTAGTCAAAGCAGACCGCCAATGACATTCCCACCACGGTGAAAAGTCCATCGATATCTACACACAGAAAAGCCAAACATTGGCTGAGCTATCAACTGGCAACATAATTTACATTTCACTTCAGTCTAGACTGAAAACGACAGATGAAGATTGGGGAAAGTATGGGAGAAGGGATGAGAGTTTCTAGATCTCTCTTATCCCTCCTCACCCTTCCTTTTCTGAATAAAGAAACCAAAAGCCACCAAAACTATCAGTAGTTTTGTTGGGGTGCATAGATGGTATGGTAATACCCTAGCTATCCCTCCTATCCCCCTCCCACCATCACCATTCCAGTCCCCTTCCTTCCAACTCTTTTTTCCCCCTGCTTAACCCTTTACCTCTTCCTATCCAACCATCTTTTTCTGAAAAAGCAAATCAACTTTAAATAATGTCAAGCAACTTAATAAATATACCTTATTCAAAATCTTAGGTTTATCAAATTATAGATATCTCATTTCAAATATCAATTTATGAAAATTTGATCACCTTTGTTTTTGAGAAAAATAAAAATCTAAGGATTTTCATCATCCATTAATTCCTGTTAACCATTCTATCTTTTCATTCTTTTAACATAAATGAAATATCAAATCTGTGTAAACTTAGAAAATCAAAGTCCACTCGTCTGTGTGCTTTACCATCTCTCTTCACAAACTAAAGATTCTTACAGACTGAACCTGCTGACATGAAACAAATCAAAAAGCTAGAATTCTTGGACATTCACTGGTTACAAGTAGCAAGAACATGACAGCAAAAAAATAAATAAGGAAAAACAAGCATGCATGAAAAGAAACCAACAGTTTAAAAAAACAACAACAAACAAACAAACAAATGAAATCAAAACTTACACCAGGCACATCCGTTGTCAGCTGGTTTTCATACACCCGATTAGTCTTCAAAGCTGGATGGTAGTCAATCTGTGCCAGGTTGTAACGATCATCCTGATCAAAAATGGCCATGTGTACCACCTCAAAGTCAGACTGTCTATAAATCTCTATATTCCAGAAGTTCTCCTTAGCATTGATTCTAACAGAAGGGTCTACTAAGTGTGTTGCTAGTTCACGGATAGAATGTTCTCTGTTGGCGAGAATATTACGTTTAAATTCAATGTTTCTGGATGACACCACAGCCACTGCATTAGCACGACTGCGGGGATTGGCGTACACGAAAGATTCTTGAATGTAGTTATTCTGCAGTGTGTTGAACTTGAAGAGCATTTTGTGTTTGGCGATTCATCTGTTAAGCGTAAGTAATACCACATATCGGCCTCTGTTTCCCTCGAATGTATTCTCAAAGATGTTATAGTTCACAGGAAATTCTCTGTACCATTTGCTGATGAGCAGATTATACCCATTATCAATCCGTATCACTCCCAAGAAGTGGTCAGTGAAAGAACAATTTGTGATGATGCCAACCGTATTCAACAGTGGCTTCATCAAGATTGCATGGCGATGGTTTCCAATGAACCTGGTGAAAGCCACACTGAAGTTGGTGGGTCCACTGATACCTGTTGATATGTTACATGATAAGTATTCGATGGCCTCATCCTCATTGTATGAGAAGCGACTTTCATTGACAAGTACTGCAACCACCGCGGCAATAGTTTCCCCACTCGCAAGCCTATCAGTTCATTGTGAATAAACACTCCTCGGACAACCTCCATCTTCTGCGTGGACTCAATCCGTGTGCGATTAAACTGCAGATATTCTGTGATCACTCCATAGCCTTTGTTTCCAATCAGATGAGTGTTTGTGATAAGCTGGTAGCCACCAGAATATGTGATATTTACACCAGCATCACTGTTGCCTTCCAGAATGGTGTTGTTGATGACTACCTCACCGGCACCTTTATAAACACGTATGCCAGCACCAAACTGGTTTCCGGATACCTCACTTGTGTTGAAAAATACTTTGCTTCGGAGATCTTGAATGTTAACACCATAGCCCACATTGTTGGTCACTGATGAATAAATCAGTCGGAATTCTTCTTCAATCCCTGCAACACAAAGAACTCAGTTTTGGTTTACTGCATCAAATGTCTATGTGACTTTCCTGAGAGAAAAAAAAAAAAGAAAAAAAGAAAAAAAAAGGAAAACAGCAAAACAAACGACATCTTCAATCATCATCAAACTACCTCCAACCCCATCCCACTTCCCATCCCCAGTGTTCACCTGAGTATGAACTGCTCATAACCCCAACGTTCATCATATTTAACCACACACCACTCGTTCAAACTTCCCTCACAGCCACACCTGGGTGTATGCTGTTGGAGTCTCAGCTCCAGCAGTCTACAGGAACTGTCAATGTAAGTCACTGGCATGTCATTGTACCAGACAGGACCCTGAGCTGTGAACTATTCATAAAATTTTTTTTATAAAAGCCCACCTGATCTCAAAGGACTTTTCAGAGCTGACGTCACACAAATGGAAAAAAAAGTCCTGTCCTGCTAAAAAATGCCAATAAACACTATATGTTTAAACAAATTCTTTGTCTTCTTCTTCTCCTCCTCCTCCTTCTCTCCCCCCCCCCCCCCCCCCCCCCCTTAACTCTGTAGCAGTACTGGGGTACCACACTGTAGAGCAGTTCACCAGATTACTCCACTTCTGTCAAATGTATGCCAAGCTTGGGTTTCTGCAAATGTTTCCCCGGTTCATTCAACAATATTGCCAGTTAAATTCCTTTTTTTCCGTCTTCTCCCTTCTCTCTCTCCTTCAACGATTCCCTGGATAACTGTTTCAGCAAGGCCACTGGATCTGTTACATGGCCATTCCAGCATAGTTTTCTATTTTTAATGGATGTCACGAGATCTTCATGTGGCACAAAATGTTGCCTGGTAGTGTGATGCTCTTGTTCATAAGAAATATAAACAGTACATCTGATGTTAAGCATCCTGTTTGTAATTTCCATGAAGTGGATTCTTCTTTCCGGACCTGCTGTGACTATTATGTCTTGCACACATACAGCAAGATAGAATACAGAGTGCACATAGGTGCCTGATATTGTATATCACCAGGCGGGTTACTGTCCTTACCATAGGTTTTACTCTGGACACTGGTGATATTGGCTATACAACTCCTGTGAGGATTTCTGGTTTGCATCCCAGACTGCTGATGATGGATTCCATATAAGCACAATTAAACAGTTTCTAGTTTCTATCCACGGACCCTTTTAGTATTAAATCTAATGGTAATGTTGTGGCTGGACATCAGCTTGAGTTGTGTCTTGGCACTGATTTCCAGACTAATGTAGGTGACAGGTCACCCAGTCCGAACAAGCTTGGCAATTCTTGGCCACTGCCAGCCAAGCTATCTACATCACTTGAAAACAAAAAGTTTGTTACAGTTGGTTCTCCTTCCTCCATCCCAATGCTGACTGTACCGACATGGTCTTCAAGCGCATCCGTCATGACATGTCCCAGCCATATGCCCTGTGTGAGTATTGCACTAGTCATTTTGGGGCACAATTGCTGCATTGTGATGATTAACGTTACTTCCAACGTTAAATTTCATTAGTGTGACCCACAGTGCCCCCTACAACACAGAAGAGACCGCATGTGTAGATGAGAGGTGAACTATCTTATCTTAAGGCGGGGCACTTAAATCCTTGAATGAGTACGTTACACACACACACACACATACACACACACACACACATGCATGCACACACGCATGCACACACTCACACACACACACACACACACACACACACACACACACACACACACACACACACACACACACAAGCAGTGTATACATACATACACAAACTCTTAGAACAGACATACACACAGATGTATGTGCACACACTTACAAAAACTCACAACACACACAAACATATACAGACACATGCATATACATAGGTATGTACATGCACACATATATCAAAACTCACAACATACGAGCACACACACGCACACACACACAAAATTGTGAACACACACAAACATATACAGACACATGCATATACACAGGTATGTACATGCACACATATATCAAAACTCACAACACACACACACACACAAAGGAATATACATGTACGTCACACAGGAATTCTTTATTTAAAAAAAACGCACACACAGCTGCCCATATGCATTTACACACATATATTAACTCACAAGACACACACAGATAAGCATATACAAGCACATGCATACAGAAACACAAAACACATTGGCATATTCGCACACACACACACATTTTAATAATCTGGATACACACAGAATATCCACCAGCCGAAAAGTTAAATCAGAGCAAATTCATGGTGCTTGCTAATGACTGGTTAAACTTAAAGTTGCAAGAAATCTCTGAGGTACTAGCTTAATGCTGTCCCATACTTTTGCTTTGTGTGCCATCACTTTAAGCTGCCTGGAGATGTGTCCCAAGGTAACTGAAAAACATCTCTTCACACACACACACACACACACACACACACACACACACACACACACACGAAACACACTAACACACAAACACATACACGTACAAAAGTACACATGCACACATCGAACTACAGCTACGCACCATATGTCGTTGAAAGCCTCAAGAGAAATCTTATGCAGGGCTGGAAAGCCTTGCACCCGCTTCGTGGTAGTTTGAAATCAAACCGGATGTACATGCTGCTGGTCAGAGAGCGCACAGACTGCGGAAACGACCCATTGGCCACTCTGTACTCCCCAATTCTTTTGTTTGTGCCAGATCCGTCAAAAACAATCAGCGTGCCTGACGCCTCAGGGTCACTCTCCATCAGCAGGAAGTGAAGATTAATGTTTTTGCCTCTTGATGTGGTAAACGTCTGAAAAAAGAGAACCATAAAATGTCTGTCAAAACGAAGGAACTTATACTTTTTTTCATAACCTTGTTCATTAAAAATGAAATACAAATTCCATTTAAACTGTTTTTAAACTAAACGGGCGCTCAGAGAGCGTGCAGGCCATCTGCCCAGATCGGACAGTTCTCCGAATAAAAAAAATCATGGATGTGCCCTTGGAATCGGATCTACATCAAAATTTACAGCGTTTGTCCTCAGGACACATTCCTTCCTTTCACCAACTTTTATGAAAATCCACTGAGTGAAAGACAAACAAACCAACACACTGACAGATGCAGGAGAAACAGATGCAACTTACTGCACTGTTATTTACTAGTAAAACATGCCATCAAAACCAACACACTGACAGATGCAGGAGAAACAGATGCAACTTACTGCACTGTTATTTACTAGTAAAACATGCTATCAAAACCAACACACTGACAGATGCAGGAGAAACAGATGCAACTTACTGCACTGTTATTTACTAGTAAAACATGCTATCAAAACCAACACACTGACAGATGCAGGAGAAACAGATGCAACTTACTGCACTGTTATTTACTAGTAAAACATGCTATCAAAACCAACACACTGACAGATGCAGGAGAAACAGATGCAACTTACTGCACTGTTATTTACTAGTAAAACATGCTATCAAAACCAACACACTGACAGATGCAGGAGAAACAGATGCAACTTACTGCACTGTTATTTACTAGTAAAACATGCAATCAAAACCAACACACTGACAGATAAAGGAGAAACAGATGCAACTAGTAAAACATGCTACCAAAACCAACACATTGACAGATAAAGGAGAAACAGATGCAACTTACTGTACTGTTATTTACTAGTAAAACATGCTATCAAAACAAACTCTATGACAGATTCAGGAGAAACAGATGCAACTAACTGGACTGTTATTTAGTAGTAAAACATGCTATCAAAACAAACACACTGACAGATGCAGGAGAAACAGATGCAACTAATTGGACTGTTATTTAGTAGTAAAACATGCTATCAAAACAAACACACTGACAGATGCAGGAGAAACAGATGCAACTTACTGTGCTGTTATTTGAGTAATACATGCTATCACAACCAACACACTGATAGATGCAGGAGAAACAGATGCAACTAACTGGACTGTCATTTACTAGTAAAACATGCTATCAAAACCAACACACTGACAGATGCAGAAGAAACAGATGCAACTAACTGGACTGTTATTTAGTAGTAAAACATGCTATCAAAACAAACACACTGACAGATGCAGGAGAAACAGATGCAACTAACTGGACTGTCATTTACTAGTAAAACATGCCATCAAAACCAACACACTGACAGATGCAGGAGAAACAGATGCAACTAACTGACTGTTATTTAGTAGTAAAACATGCTATCAAAACAAACACACTGACAGATGCAGGAGAAACAGATGCAACTAACTGGACTGTCATTTACTAGTAAAACATGCTATCAAAACCAACACACTGACAGATGCAGGAGAAACAGATGCAACTAACTGGACTGTTATTTAGTAGTAAAACACGCTATCAAAACAAACACACTGACAGATGCAGGAGAAACAGATCCAACTAACTGGATTGTCATTTACTAGTAAAACATGCTATCAAAACCAACACACTGACAGATGCAGGAGAAACAGATGCAACTAACTGGACTGTTATTTAGTAGTAAAACATGCTATCAAAACAAACACACTGACAGATGCAGGAGAAACAGATGCAACTAACTGGATTGTCATTTACTAGTAAAACATGCTATCAAAACCAACACACTGACAGATGCAGGAGAAACAGATGCAACTATCTGTTCTGTTATTTACTAGTAAAACATGCTATCCAACAACAACAAAATCATGGATAATGTCTCTGATCAAAATTAACAAGTCTATGCAGAACACAGTATGCTTTTTCAAAAATGGAAAATCAATGTAAAAACATCAGTACATGTACATTACTTTTGCCATCCTGTTAGTCTGGTTTAAAGTGCCCTACATATAAAGTCACCGCTAAGGCTGTTCAACATTTTCTCGAGACACCCCTTCCCCCAATCCTGTCTCTGTTGAGAATGTGTAGATAGATAGATATTTATATCTATATCTATCTCTGTGTGTGTGTGTGTGTGTGTGTGTGTGTGTGTGTGTGTGTGTGTGTGTGTGTGTGTGTGTGTGCGTGTGTGCGTGTGTGTGGTGTGTGTTGATCAAATTAGTAAGAGGAGAAAAAAAAAACAAATGCTGATTCATGATTACCACATCATCAAATCAATGACTTGGCAAATATTTTTAAAAAAAGAAAAAAGAAAGAGGTTTCGTGAGAGAATAAAAACTGGGAAGGAATAATTGGGGTGTTTCTTCATAAATGTAAACTCCTTCACCAGCAACATATATTGATCGTCAAAGTCTACAGAACTATTCATATCCAACTCAGAGGCCTTTCATCCACTGATTAGGACTCATCAGTAAGACACAGCAGACTGTGTTGGTTCTTCCTCGGTATCAAATGGAGATAATACCACAGTCTACAATTCTGTGGTATCCTCACCACCAAGGATTCAAAAACAGAATCCCATCGTATCTCAAAGTAGCCAATGAAGGAGAGAAAACTATAACAAGAAGAAAGAACTGTAAGGATATAAGCTGCAAGGATACAAGCGTTAGCGTACTGAGCATACATAAATAAAGAGAACAATAAATAATGTCATAGGTGATGGGAAGGAATGTATGATTAACTCAGTTCACTTGATTTCGTTGGTTTGTTTTGGGAAAAGGGGATTGGTGGGCAAGGGAAAGTTGGGTACCAGTTTTTAATCAATAAGTTTGTGAATTTTACCACGGAATAAACCGCAAGTCACCAACGATCACTGATGCTAGAACAAAGAAAATAAACGAGGGGTAAAACTGACCACTCTGGTATTTGGGTTGAGTTTGAATCTGCGATCAACTTGTCTGTATAAGACTGATAGTGAAATCTCAACATACATTAACAAACTCACAGAAACCAATTATTGAGCTACACCTTGCAAAACTGCACTTCAAAATCCACTTGAAGAGGTGAACAAAAATCTATGCACACAGGAAAAAAGCTGGATACTGCTGTGTTATAACAGTAACCTCTCTCTGGAAAAAAGCACCTCCTGTTTCATGTGAAGAAATCTGTTGTTAAGTTATAACATACAATACAAAAACTAATCAATACAGTACATAACTGATTGATGAAACAGATCTGATTAAAATGGAAAAGACGTTTTACACACAAATTCTTTACAGAAACTCTCTTTGACACGAAATTTTATGACAACTCTTTACAAGGAGGATGATATAATTTCTTCAAAATGCAATGGCTTCTAGTCAGCTTGTTTGCCCTAAAAGTTGTCTGGGAAAAAAAAACGGGGATTACTATGTCATTCCATCACAGATTTTGCCAGCAAATCAGCCTAAGAGTGTCTCAGAGCGTTAAGAAGGCAACAGGTACCAGCAAGTTTTTTCCTGTCCCACCCCACTCCACCCATCCCCTCTGTCCTGACCCGCTTCCCAAGAATGCAAAAGTCCACTGAACACTGAGGAACTTCAATGTGAAAAGAGAAACACCCAAGCAGCAGAACTTTCGTGACTTTGTTACAAATACACGCAAGCCCAGACTTGAGACACACATACACAAACATGCAAGAGCACATGAAAGAAAGATGTTGTTTAGGCATTGGCAAGAATGTTCATGTGGCTCCCTGACTGCCACACTATCACATCCAGGGGAAAATGAATTGATTTCACATCAGCCAGTCTTGTTAAATCCATCCTGTGATCAGTACCAGCACCAGCCCCCCCCCCCCCCCCCCCTTTGGGTTTATATACTTTTTAAAGGGTACTTTACCAGTTGTGACCAGTTATTGTATCTCCTTTGGATTTTTATACTTTTTACATGGTGCTTTGCCAGTAACCAGTTATTGTACCCTCCTTTGAGATTTTATACTTTTATGTGTACTGTTATCGTCT